>CM071929.1:69935866-70045709 GCA_016081115.2 Rehmannia glutinosa | reverse complement strand
TTTCTTAAAAGATTAAGATAGATCAATCCTCACTCGAACTCAAAACTGACCGAAGACAAAACCATGTGATTCCTTCTCGTTTATGTACCCTACTAGCTTCGTTGTACCCTTACTACTCCTCGGTCGGTTCACTGGAATGCAACAAGTAGTCATTTTCTAGCTGATGTAAGCCGGCCAAGATAAGAGCCAGATGCTCTACCTATTAATGACAAGGAACGAACCACATGTCATTCATCCAACAAAATGGAATATGAATATGAAATAGAAAATATAGTTTAAAAAACAAGAAAAATGAAAACCAAAGAGATAAGAGAAAGTACAAAAAACAAGTGGAACTTTCATCTAAATTCTAAAGAACTTTGACAAAAATCCAAAAATATGCTCTTGTTATCCCAAATTTTCTACTTATACTTGCCTTTTTGGAATGTGTGTTATGTTTTCAGGGTAAATTGCAATTTTAACCATGTAATTACATGGGAGTGACATTTTTGTTTCTAAATTCCTTTTGTCAAAATTGAACTGTATTATTAAAAAACTTGAAATTGTTTTGAAAAACACACGAGTTGCACTTTCCACAAAAAAATGAGGATTTTCGAATCTCCGACAAAAATTATGGTATCCGACCAAATATTGGAGTTTTCCCCAACAACTTACCTAACAGTTATATCACCACCACTCTAACTTTTGGCGGAGATTTAGAAATCACCATTTTTTTTGGTTCACATGCAACTCACGTGTGATTATCCGAATAATTTTAAAATTTTCAGTGAATTGAGGACTAAATCCAATAATTTTTCATATATAGTGTGATTTCGCCAAACATAATTTAAAAGGATCATTACCACATTCCTATAACAATTCCTATAGTTATTATACTAGATTGATAGTATCTTTTTTAAAAGTAATTTTTTATTTGATGTGATACTATTAAAGTTGTTCCATTTTTCAAACTCTTATCTAAGAGGGTGTTTGGCTGAACTTATAAGCTTTTAAAAACACCTTATAAAATGTTTAAGAGTTTATAAGATCTTAAAATGTGTTTGGTAATTTTTTTTCCAAAAGAGCTTATAAGCTCTAAAAAAAATCTGCGAGAGAGCTTGTAAGCTCCTAAAAAAAGTACCTCCACCCCAATTTTTTTTAAAAGAGCTTATAAGCTCTTTACTTTAAACATTCAAAAGACAAAATATACTTAATAATTTTATAAGATATAAAAATATCTTATAAGTTCAACTATTTTATTTTATCCAAACACTCTGACAACTTATATTTAAAATAAGATCTAACATCTTATAAGCTCTTAAAACAACTTATCAAATGTAGGAACTTATAAGATGTTTTAAATAAGCTTAGCGAAATGAACATTCAAATTTAAGACAAATTACTACAAAAAAATCAGTAACATTACGAGTGAATTTTGCCCTAATTTTTGGGGCGATTGTCTCTTCACACAACCCAGTCTGTCATTTGAGTTTCACCCAGTCCGTTGATTATGTCTCCTACCAGAACATCTGAATTCCACAATTTCTTAACTTATACGTGAGCTATAAAGGCCGCTTGAAGTTCCAAATGTTTGTTCTTGTTTCCAATTCTTCGGTGAAAATGTTGACACTCATTCATCTCGGCACCCTTGTTCTAGCATTTGCCGCAAGTACTTGGACACACAGTGTGATTTGTTCATTCTTGAAACGTATTATTTCAGAGAGAATCGTGAGAAAAAAACAGCTTCGTAGAAAATAAAAATGAATACTGAGAGTAATTTTGGATGTAAAATGAAATATTTCTGTGGTTGATGGACACCTGTTCTCTTGGGGGAGTAATCGGACATTGTGAGTGTATGGAGAGGCTTGTGCGCATAAATATTGTAGTGGTAGCAATGTTCCAAAAAGCGCTAGGCGGCAGGCGCTAGTCAGGCGGTGGGTTGGGGTCTAGCGCCTAGGCGGAGCCTGGGCGTGGTCCGGCGGGACCTAGACGCAGTCAGACGAGGCCTAATTAGAAGAAAAACGTAGGCGGAAGCGCCTAGGCGGAGACTAATTGAGGCTAGGCGGGATTTTAGAACAGTGAGCGGTAGGCATTTGATCAATCCCATTTTTCTGTGTCAAAAAACCCTTTAGGAGTCATACAAATTTCAATGTTGTCTCATTGGTGCAATAGAAGAGAAAATTTGTTTTTGGCTCTGTTGGTTATCTGATTAGCCATTTTATTGTTGCAGATTGACTCTCTTACTTGGTCCTCCAGGATGTGGGAAGAGTACATTCTTGAAAGCTCTTTCAGGAACTTTGAACAAATCACTCAAGGTTTTTTTTCATTTTTTTCTCAATTGTGTGTGGTGTTTTGTATAATAGACTAATAGATGAAATCATGTTTGAAGTTAGTTTTGAATGGAACAAGAAGCTAATTAATATTTGATTAAAGCCGCTGTATTTTCGTTTTAAGCAGCTTAAAAGGTAGAACTAGTATCATATCATTTTACAGGTTCATTGGGTATTACCACTTGGTTACTACTTTGCTTTTCATTCGTTTGATATTTGACGATATGCCTCAAAACATCAATGAAAAATTCTAGAAATATTCATGATAAATAGTTCATCTCAAGTTAGCTTGCAACAGGTTACAGGTGAGGTCTCATACAATGGATATAAACTTGAAGAGTTTATAGCAATGAAAACTTCAGCTTACATAAGCCAATATGATCAGCACATCCCAGAAATGACTGTTAGGGAAACACTTGATTTTTCATCTCGCTGTCAGGGCATTGGAAATAGAGCAGGTTCGACGTTTTACATGCAGAAACTTTAATTTTGTGTTGTAAGTACATTTTAAAGTGATTAGATTCTCTTGTCGTCTAAAGAAATTTTAACGGAGCTAATCAGAATGGAGAAAGAAGCAAAAATTGTTCCAAATCCGGATGTGGATACTTACATGAAGGTATTTCTAGTGCCTTAAAATTTCTCCTGTTTGTTTATGTTGTGGCCTGAAGGGTTGCTTGTATAAGGAAAATATGAACTTTATCTACGAATATTATGTGAGTTTTCATGAATCTTGTTGATTGTATTTTCCATTTAACATAGAGAGGCGCAGGTAGCAAATTTGTAGAGGATAACAAAAAGTGTAATAATTTTATTGCACCTTTTAGTTGACTTAAATGTACTTGGGCTAATTACAAAAACTACCCTTGTTTAGTCTAATTACAAGAAAACACAAATATCTTTTGAGGGGGGTATTTGTTAAGTAAATACATACCTCAATGGGTGTTTGTAATACAATAAGGGGATATTGGTATTTTGAAAGATAATCGGACTTTTTTGTAATTAGATTAAACCCCAGGGTAACTTTTGTAATTTACCAAATGTACTTTGTCAGTGTAAAAAAATATGTGCTTTGTCCAAATGTTTGCTGCACTGGTGCTAATACCTGGATTTCCAAATAAAGCAAAGCGTAGTTGGGAAGATGATCTACTACAAATTGTTTTGAAATCATCTATTGAAGATAATGAAATGCAGATAATCATGAAGTTTCAAGGCGCTTTTTTATATATTTAGGATATAAAGCAATTAACAGTGTTAGGATATCTTGATAGAAGTCCCAATCTTCAGGAATTTGGATATCGCTAAGAGAATAATTTGTTGGCCTCAGAACATTTGGGGGTGATCAGTAAGTATTTAAAACTAAAGGGGTAACTTCAGTGATAGTGCATACGTTGTGGCGATGGTATTTAATTTCCAGGCATTTCGATTACAAGTTAAAATGAAGTTGAGTATGCATCCTTAGCGTTCACCAGGGGTCATTTTTGATACCAAGTTCGCTACTGTAATTTGAATAGAGAAAATGTCGAACTTCTGAAAGGTAGATACTGTAAATTAATCATGTATAATATCAGTATCATGTTCATTTTTGTTTTAAATGGACACTACTAAATACATTCACTTAAAACTCTTTTGCTTTATTTGGATGTTATGTGGTCCATGTCGCATTTACAAATTGATCGGACAATCTGACCGTTTAAGGGGCACTGTTAACTTTAAGATTTATGCAGTTTCCGTTTTGACATGCATGATACAACTGAAATACCATTTATAGCAGTAAAAACACACAAGTACTTAAATCTACCAAAAATTAGCCTGTCTGCTTATAATCAACAAAGTATTACATATGGTTGAGTTTAAACTTCCTAGTTGAACCTCTAGCAAGAACACCAGGTCATAATTCCTACTTAATTTGTTCAGGCAATTGCTGTGGAAGGACAGAGGACAACACTTCAGACAGACTACGTATTGAAAGTACTTCCTTTTTAATTTGTGTTGGATTTGTTTTACTAGAGTGCCAAATCTTCACATTCTGAGTATCCTCCCACTTAATTTCAGATTCTTGGCCTTGATGTCTGTGCCGACACGCTCGTTGGAGATGTCATGAGGAGAGGCATCTCTGGTGGTCAGAAGAAAAGACTGACAACAGGTACTTTGATGCAAATATTTTTTGGGTAAATTACAAAACTACCCCAGAGGTTTAGTCTAATTACAAAAATGTCCAGTTATCTTTCAAAACTACAAATACCCCCTTACTGTATTACAAACACCCCATTGAGGTTTGCATTTATATATCAAATACCCCTCTCAAAAGGTGTAATTTGTAAAATAAAAACAAACATCAAGGGGGTATTTGTAATTTTGAATGATAGCCAGGTGTTTTTGTAATTAGACTGAACCTCAAGTATAGTTTATGTAATCAACCCATATTTTTTCTTATCATTTTTCTGACATTCACCTTCTCCAAACACATGAATGTGAACTTCAAATATGACTAATTATTTTTGCAAATTCAACTAATTTTACTGCTGGAGATATACCTTTTAAGGAGTAAATCAAGATATGCTATTATGCAGGTGAGATGCTTGTTGGACCAACAAAAGCTTTATTTATGGATGAAATCTCAAATGGTTTGGACAGCTCAACAACATACCAGATTATTTCTTGCCTTCAACAAATGGCCCACATCACTGATGCTACAATACTTGTTTCACTTCTCCAGCCAGCACCAGAAACCTTTAGTCTCTTTGATGACGTCATCTTAATGGCAGAAGGAAAGATTGTATATCAGGGACCCCGAAATGATGTTCTAGAATTTTTGATAGTTGTGGATTTAAGTGTCCCATTAGGAAAGGAGTGGCTGATTTTCTCCAAGAGGCAAGTGCACCTCATAATGTTGCCATTCTCCATTTCTCATCTTTGTAAGCCATGATATTTAGGTAAATTACAAAACTACCCCAGGGGTTTAGTCTGATTACAAAATAATTCAGTTACCTTTAAAAATTACAATTACCCTTTATGGTATTACAAACACCCCTTGAGGTTTGTATTTTCATAACGAAATAGCCCCCCAAAGATGCGATTTGTAAACTAGAATCATATAATTATGGGGTATTTATAATTTTCTAATATATCTGTTTTTTCTTTTCGTTTTTTTTCAATTATACTAAACTTCAAGAGTATATTTTGCAATTGACCCTAATATTTACATATTTGACTGTTTTCCAGGTTATCTCAAGAAAAGACCAAGAGCAGTACTGGAAAAATTCTCAACAAACATACAGTTATATTTCAGTTGATACGTTCTCAAGGAAATATAAGGAGTCTCCTCACGGAAAGCAATTTTCCGAGGAGCTGGCTGTGCCATTTGATAAGTCCAAGAGCCACAAGAACGCAATTAATTTTAGTGTGTATTCACTTCGAAAATGGGCTCTTTTTAGAGCCTGCATGTCAAGAGAACTTATTCTCATGAAAAGAAACTCATTCATATATGTATTCAAATCTGTTCAGGTTAAGCCCACTCATTTTCTACGTCCTTCTGTTTCGTTTTTGTAATAATTCTTGAATTTGTCTGAAAATGCTGTTTGGTTGCAGCTAGTCTTTATGGCATCTGCCACTATGACTGTATTTTTGAGGACACAAATGGGCGTTGATCTTCTCCATGCCAATAATTACTTGGGGGCTTCTTTTTATTCTCTCCTTATTCTCGTTGTTGACGGTTTCCCTGAGCTCTCCATGACTGTTGCTAGACTTGCAGTTTTCTACAAGCAGAGAGACTTTTACTTTTACCCAGCATGGGCATATGCAATCCCAGCTACCATTCTCAAGATTCCTCTCTCGTTATTGGAAGCTTTAGTGTGGACATCTCTTACTTATTACACCATTGGGTACAGCCCAGAGGCTGGGAGGTTAATGCCACTTGACTCTACTCAAGTTTTTCTTTGTATTCCATATTACTTGGAGAGCATATTTTCTTTCTAATAAAAGAGAGTTTGCAAACACTTAGGAAAAAAAGGGATAATTACAAAAAAGCCCCTAAGGTTCGGGCTAATTACAAAAACACCCAATGATTTTTTAAAATTACAAAAACCCCATTGAGGTTTGATTTCGTCTTACATTTTCCCCTTAGAAGTAAAAAACATTTCAAAAACACCCTTGACATCTATAAAAATATTACATTTAACCCCTTAAATTTAAGACAAAATCAAACTTGAGGGATGTTTTTGTAATTTTGGAATATCTATGGGTTTTTTTGTAATTAGCCCAAACCTCAGGGGTGTTTTTGTAATTATCCCTAGAAAAAATGATTGTCAGTCTCTAACCGGAAAAAATAAATAGTTTTTAGTGTTTCCAAATGCCAATTTATGTTTTTGATTCCGCATGATTTAATTAGAATCTAAAACAGGAGGGATGGGTGGTTTAGATTTCCGATTCTGCTTTTGGTTTGATTTTAAACACAAATAAAGCATTTTTACAACTTATTTACCGAACACTCCCAAAAACTTATTCAATTTTTAGCTTTTATTTGCAAACACTACCAACTTTTGATTTTCAACTACTTTTCGCTTATGCTATAATAACTTCCTCTAAAAGCATAAGTTTTTGCAAACACTCCCTAAGTCGTATTTCCACTGTAATTTCAATGGACTACTCATTACAACAAACGGTTCATGATTATATATAACCATTCACCCATGATTTTCAGGTTTTTCCGGCAAATGATATTATTTTTTGCTGTGCACTTCACCTCTATATCCCTGTACCGTTTCATAGCAGCAGTCTTTCAGACAGTGGTTGCATCTGTAATAGCTGGTAGTTTGTCAATATTATTTATGCTGTTACTAAGTGGCTTCATGATCCCAAGGCGTGAGTATTCTTGACTAATTTAATTCGATCTTAGTCGTATCCTATCATGAAGTACCTTCCCTTTTAAAAGGATGTTGGTGCTCAAGAAACAGTTTTTCTTGCAGCATCCATGCCAATTTGGTTAAAATGGGCATTTTGGGTTTCTCCTCTATCATATGGGGAGATAGGTCTCTCAGTAAATGAATTTCTTGCTCCAAGATGGCAAAAGGTGAGTATATAATTATAAAAACTAGCCTTGAGGTTTAGCCTACTTACAAAAATACCCCCTTGATATTAGTTTCTCCTTTACAAATTGCACCTCAAGAGGGGGGTGTATTTGTTAGGTCAATACAAACTTAAAGGTGGCGTTTGTGACACGTTAAGGAGGGGGGGGGTATATTTGTAATTATGAAAGATAACTGGAGATTTTTGTAATTAGGCTAAACTTCGGGGGTAGTTTTTGTAATTATCCCTATATAGTATTATAGTAATAACTTGGTTTTTTATGTTTCCATGAAGGCTTTTGTCATGGGATTGACACATAATGGTTCAGATAAGTTGTTTTCTTGCTTTTATTTCTATGTATGCAGCTGCTGTCCGGTAATACAACAGTAGGACATATAACACTTGAAAATCGTGGGTTAAACTTCGATGGACATCTCTTTTGGATATCAGTCTGTGCTCTGTTTGGATTTGCAGTACTCTTCAACGCTGGGTTTACGTTGGCCTTAAGTTTCTTGAAACGTAAGGTTATGTTCTAAAGTATAATCTACGCAAAAGTGTAAATGGCTTAACTAATCTGATTATACTCATCACAAAATGCACCAGCTTCTGGATCTCGAGCTATTATTTCAATTGAAAAACTCTCTGAACTACGTGGCAAGGAATTGGTCAATAAAGCCCATTCAAGAAACAATTTGGAACTTCTCCTCCTAACACCAATGCAGAATCGCGTAGAGGTTAGACATTTTCCTTTCATTTAATTCCTTTCTGATTGATGATTGAAAAATCAGAGTACATGCTGCTTTCTTTGTGTAATTTTATTTTCATTGTGTTTGGGATAGTTCATCATCATATATATGTTGCAGGTCGACTGGTTTTACCGTATGAACCGCTAAGTATAGTGTTTGAAGATATGCAATACCATGTTGAACCCCTAAGGTAACAACATGCATCATTTACATCGAATATCTTGAATTAGGCGTATTTAATGAAACGCTAAAAGAAACTTAAATGGTTTATTTTCCATGGTTTTGTTTTAAGACAATGAAGAAACGTGGTTTCGCTCCAAAAGACTTCAACTTCTTCATGATATCACCGGTGCATTTAGACCTGGCGTTCTTACAGCGCTCATGGGTGTCAGTGGAGCTGGAAAAACAACACTTCTTGATGTTCTTGCTGGTAGAAAAACAAGTGGCACTGTGGAAGGAGTAATAAGAATTGGAGGGTATCCTAAAGTTCAAAGAACATTCTCTAGGATTTCAGGTTATTGCGAACAAACTGACATACATTCTCCGCAAATCACTGTGGAAGAATCAGTTGTTTTTTCTGCTTGGCTACGTCTTGACCCTCGGATTGATCCAAAGACAAAATCTGTATGGTACCATGTGCTCAAAGTTCAATCTTTTGTTTATGTCCATTCTCCAATTTTAAATAGGGATAATTACACAAATTAGTCACCAGTTTAGCCAGATTATAAAGAAAAATCAGTTATCTTTTAAAATTACAAACACCTCCTTAAGGTTTGTATTTACCTAACAAATATCCCCTGTGCAATTTGTAGAATATAAACAAATGTCAATGAGTATTTGTAAATTTGGAAGCTAACTCGGTTTTCTTGTAATTAGACTAAACCTCAGGGTAGTTTTTGTACTTACATATGCTTGGTTTTTTGTGACATTGTCATAGGAGTTTGTGAAAGAAGTCCTTGAAACCATTGAGCTTGATGGAATCAAGGATGCTTTAGTGGGCTTGCTTGGTGTTGATGGTCTTTCGACCGAGCAAAGAAAGCGGTTAACGATAGCTGTGGAACTTGTTGCTAACCCCTCGATTATCTTTATGGATGAGCCTACGACTGGACTCGATGCCAGATCAGCAGCAATTGTGATGCGGGCAGTCAAGAATGTGGCAGATACTGGGAGAACAATTGTTTGCACCATACACCAACCAAGTATTGATATATTTGAAAACTTCGATGAGGTAATTGACCATGTTTTACTGAATTCTATTTGTATCGCTCGAAAGATAGAGTTAGGAAATGTTTGCAAACACTTAAAATAGTAATATTTAGTGTTTTCAAATGTAAACTTCTGCTTCTGATTCTGCATAATTTAATTAGAATCTAAAAGTAGTAGGAGGAGTGCTTTAAATTTCTAATTAAGCTTCTGGTTTGACCTTTATACACAAATAAAACCTTTTCACAACTTATTCATCGAACACTCCCGTTTAACCTCTTTGACTTTTAACTTCTATTTGCAATCACTACAA
This sequence comes from Rehmannia glutinosa, assembly GCA_016081115.2. NCBI lineage: Eukaryota > Viridiplantae > Streptophyta > Magnoliopsida > Lamiales > Orobanchaceae > Rehmannia > Rehmannia glutinosa. The sequence goes on along the minus strand of CM071929.1, from coordinate 70,036,074 downwards.
ATTTATGATTTAATTATCTTTGCTTCTGCACAATAAATCACTTCTTTAAAGTAGAAATTTTTGCAAATACTCTCTTGGACTTGGTCAAGGAAAATCTAAGAGAGCTTTTTCCATTTTATCTAACCAGCACGAACAAGGATAACTGTCTAGATATAGATAGATCTTGGAATAACCATTTGCAATTGCTTTCAATCCATGGTTTTTTGTTTTGCATTCACACAAGTTGCTAATTCTTCATTTATACCAACAGTTAGTACTCTTGAAAGCTGGAGGACACATGATTTATAGTGGTCCCTTGGGCCATCGCTCCTCTAAAGTGATCGAATATTTTGAGGTATATCATTTCTGATGTGAACATTCAATTGCTATTAATTATTTTTATTTTTTGCTCCACTTCTTGAATTATCTGTCTCTTAGTTGGATACTGACCATTTTAACTTTCAATCAGAGTATCCCTGGTGTGCCAAAAATTAAAGATGACTGCAATCCTGCAACATGGATGTTAGAGGTCACTTCTGCTTCTTCAGAAGTTGAACTTGGCATAGACTTTTCCCATATTTACATGAAATCTGCTTTGCATGAGTGAGTCCTTTACCCTAAATTAACCTCTTCATCTTTCTAGTGACAAAGTTATCTATGATCGTATTATATGCAACATTTGATGTAAGGAATAATGAGACTAGCACTAACGGAGTTGTATTCATAACATGATCAATTTTTTCTGCCAAAAAATTAATTTTTGTTTAGAAGAGAAAAAAAATCCTTTTCTGCAATATGAAAAGATGATGAGAGCGATCATGAGAGTGTAGCACAATTACTGCATTTCGTAAAACGCAAATTATGGGCATTTATTTTTAAGGATAATTACAAAAGGACCCCTGAGGTTTGGGCTAATTACAAAAAATCTCGTAGATGTTTTAAAATTACAAAAATCTCCCTTAGGTTTGATTCTGTTTTAAATTTAAGGGGGTAACTGTAATATTTTTAGAAATATCAGGGGGATGTTTGAAATATTTTTGTTTATGATGGGGAAAATGTAAGACGAGTCAAACCTCAAGGTTTTTTTTTTTTTGTAATCATCCCTTCTTTTTATGAAGCCTCATGTAAGTGTGATTAATCTTCATGTTTGAGCAGTTTAAAAACATATTCGAAGAACTGAATCTGTTACATTTGAAGCATTATTTTATCATCATATCTGAACATCATGTGTAAGCATGGCTTATGGCATACATACCTGGTAATCAACATAGCAACTATTCTCAAGAAGATCGACAATTAGCTTTGATTAAAAGTGTGACTTCGTATCTTAATCTCAGACAGTTGAAACCATTTCTGACCTTTGTAGAAATCGACTCTCACCAGTGATACTAACAAGTTAAATTTTCGGTTATTAACAGGACATCGCTAAGTATCATATATTTTTTGTCGCGTAAGCTCAGCATTTTATTTCACATATTCAACATCTGCGATGTGTTTTGTAGGAATAACAAAATTCTCGTGAGGGAGCTTAGTACACCACTTTCCGGTTCGAAAGAATTACATTTTCCTACACGCTACTCTCAAAATGGTTGGGGACAATTCAAAACCTGCCTCTGGAAGCAGTATTGGTCTTACTGGAGAAGTCCTTCATACAACTTGACGCGCTTCATTTATATGCTCATTGCATCTTTTCTTTTTGGTTTCCTGTTCTGGGACCAGGGCAAGAAAATGTAAGTACATTTTCTTCGAAAAAGCTTAATTGCATGATTTATTGTGCTTTAATTGAACTTTTGACTTATAATTTAACTCCCACTTAATTGGGGCTATGAAGTATGAACAAACATGTGATAGGATCTTATATATCCTTTTAGAATGCAAGAAGTTGGACCATTCAAATAATTTTGTCCATATCTAAAGGAGTGTTTGCAAACACTTAAAGAAAGTGACTGTCGGTTTTTGGCTGAAAGAAAAGTAGTTTTTAGAGTTTCCCAATACCAACTTCTGCTTTTGATTATGTATAATTTAATCAAAATCCTAAAGCAGTTGAAGGGGGTGCTTTAGATTTCTGATTCTACTTCTGGTTTGACTTTACATACAATAAAAACACTTTTGCAACTTATTCACCAAACACTCCCTAAAAGAAAGTGTTTGTCGGCTTTTGGCTGAAAGAAAAGCAGTTTCTACAGTTTCCCAATACCAACTTCTGCTTTTGATTTTCTATAGTTTAATCAAAATCCAAAAGCAGTTGGAGGGGGTGCTTTAGATTTCTGATTCTACTCCTTGGTTGACTTTACATACAATAAAAACAGTTTTGCAACTTATTCACCAAGCACTCCCTAAAACTTATTCAACTTTTAGCTTCTTTTCGTGAACACTACCAACTTTTTGGTTATCAACTACTTTTCGATAGAATAAATAGAAGAATTTGCAAACACTCCCTCAATCAACTCAAGTAAGTCTTAATAATGATATTCTTGTCCAAATCATAATCGGTGAAGGAAAATTTCCCAGAAATAGTCTAAAGAGATTAATCCATTCGATGCAGCTGAATACTGGAACAAGAATATGCAGAACGTTTTGATTCCATGGAACTAGAGTTTTCAGTTGACTGTTTAGATTTGGCAATTTTAAACGTTGCATTCCTTCCTAAAATTAGAATTAAATGAGTGATCGAACTTGTCGAAGGAAGGACAAATTTCATATTAATACTGTTGTTCGTTTTGTGCCCTTAACATTAATTTGTTGCTTTTACAATCTCTTTTGACAGACAAAATCAGCAGAGTCTACTTACTCTACTTGGTGCAATGTATAGCTCCATAATATTCTGTGGCATAAATAATTCCTCATCAGTGTTGCAATACATCAGCACAGAGCGACCTGTTTTCTACAGGGAAAGATTTGCTGGAATGTATGCTTCATGGGCTTATTCAGCTGCACAGGTATGAGAATTTCGTTGCCTTGATTTTCATCTTCTAACCAGGCTAGTTATATACGACTCTTCGTTCAAACCAAAATCTATTTATAGCTCTGTTAATTACATAAAGACTTAAAAAAATTGACCTAACTATCTTTCAAAATTACAAATTTTCCCTTGATATTTGTTTCTACTTCTCATATTGCACCTTATTGGGGGGATATTTGTATTGAGGGGGATATTTGTTAAGAAAATACAAACCTCAAGGGGGTGTTTGTAATAACTTAAGGTATAATTACAAAAACTACCATGAGGTTTGGGTTAATTACAAAAAAACCCATAGGTTTTAGAAAATTACAAAAAACCCCATGATTTGGTTCTATATTACACTTTACCCCCTTCATAAACAAAAATATTTCAAACACCCCCATTACATTTGTAAAAATATTATAATTATCCTCTTACATTTAATACAGAATCAAACCTAAAGGGTTTTTTTTTTTGTAATTTTCACACATCGCTGTTTTATTTTTGTAATATATCCCAAACCACTCAGGGTAGTTTTTGTAATTACCCTAACTCAAGGGGTATTTGTTGATTTTTTTGTTACTTAGACTAAACTTTAGGAGTAGTTTTTGTAAATTAATCTTATTCTTTGTGAAAATTCTGCTGTACTAAACCATGTCTTATATGTTGTTTGATTGTTTCCCTCTTATTAACTTTCATTATTCAAGTCGTCGAAATGATTGTAGTACACAAAAATGAAATACGATTTTTCTGAAGTTGATAGCCTGCTCAAGCATCACTTGTATAAAAGAAAAAAATAAAGCTCGATAACAGATTCAGAGATTACACGCTCATCAATTCTAATAACTCAAAATAAGTGTCATGACTTCATTTTGCAGGTCATAATCGAGGTCCCATATGTCTTCGCCCAAGCACTTGCATTCACAGTCATCACATATCCAATGATTGGATACTATTGGTCAGCACATAAGGTCTTTCTATATTTCTACTGCATGTTCTGTACACTGCTATACTACACTTATCTCGGAATGCTGTTGATTGCAATCACGCCAAGCTTTCCGATAGCTGCCATTTTACAGTCGGCCTTCTACACGACGTTCAACTTGTTTGCTGGATTTCTGATTCCTCGTTCAGTAAGTACTACTAAACTGCTCTTTTGTCAATAAAAATGCTATCAATTTAGAGTACTAATGGTTCATGCCGACTTTGTTGACAAACAATTGAACCATCAGCGTAAATTACAAAAACTACCAACGAGGTTTAGTCTAATGTAAAAGAAAAGAATCAGTTATCTTTCAAAATTACAAATACCCCTTTAAGGTATCTTGATGTTTGTATTTTGTTTGAATTACCTCATCTTGAAGATGCAATTTGTAAATAGAAATAAATATCAAGGGGGTATATGTAATTTTATAACAAAATTGAGTTTTTTTTATTAGGTTCCATACAATGAAATTCTTATCAATGAAAATGTTGGAAAAACAAATCCCTATTCATCCCTAGGAACAAACAAAATAATCGAGAAATGAAATAAGAACACACCACAATACAAGATTTACGTGGAACTCTATAATCGGAGAAAAACCACAACATAAGATTTACGTGAAAAACTCTATATCGAAGAAAAACCACGACCCACAGAAATTTCAATGTATGAAAAGTTTGAGAATACAAGAAAGGAATTTAACGTGAATCAAAACACAAATGTTATAGTGTATTTAATTGGTGCACTTAAGACTAAAACATGTATACTTTTTTTTTTGATAAAAAAACAAGTGTTCCTTAAATAGCATTAAAGTGCCCATCCCTTTTGTTCTCTATTCTACGTGGGATTGTTTCCCTTTTATTATTTTGGGATAATTACAAAAAGTACCTTGAGGTTTGATCTAATTGCAAAAAAGCCCACCTAACTTTCAAAATTACAAATTATACCCCCGATGTTTCATTTTGTTTATCATTTAAACCCTTCACAAGCAAAAATCATTTCAAAATCCCCCTTCGTATTTATAAAAATATTGCAATTTACCCCTTAGTTTTAACACTGAATCAAACCTTGGGGGTACTTTTTGTTATTTTAGAAGTTAGCTGGGTTTTTTTGTAATTAGGTCAAACCTTAGGGGTACTTTTTGTAATTATCCCTTTTATTTTGACAAAAATAACAAACTCCATTGTTGCAAAATATAAGAAGATGCATTGTCTTCATTGATAATCTTGATTTTCAAACCATAGAACTACTCCACCATACAAGTAGACGACTTAGGATCAGCCATTCTGAGAATTTTCTTCAACACATCTTGAAAATGCCCGTTGAAATTTATGGTGCAACATGCAACTCTTAACTCTATTGGAAGTCCTTCAACCATCGACATAACCTCCACCGTACACCCTGCATCCATCCCAAGCCAATGCCCGTGAGTAAATTTATTGACATGCCAACAACATCACGTCCTCCTTCATCCTTCATGGCAACTAGTGGCATGCCATAAGGATGTATTTGTTAGCCGTGGATTCAGAGTTATTGTCGGACTAGCTCCACCTCAACCTTGACAGTTCCGTTTTGTATGCTCATGTTCTCCATACTTCCAGCAAACTACATTTTGCTTGGAGTTCTTCTTCCCTTTGTTAGCCACTACTATTACTGAATTTTTTTCCATTGAAATCCGCCCTTCACTCATCAGCCTTTCCTGGTGGCTTCTGCAAAAATTAAAGTCTCCTACCCATTAATCCGCAATGTGTGAAAGTGTTCCTTCAACTACAACGATTTTGAGATGCCCTTTGCTTGGTACAATGCCTAAGATTTTCCCTAAGCTCCTTGGTATTCAAAATCTCATGCACATTTGCAAGGACATTCTTGGTCAGACAGACATAATATGCTTGTAATCCTGATCCTCTCAATCTTCATCACTCATTTCTAGACACGACAGTATATTTGTCAGGACCTCTGCTGGCATCTCCAACGCCATCTGACTTGCTAGAATCACTCGAACCTGACCTTCATTTCAAACCTTGTGTAACCCGAATTGTATTAGCACATCCTTAACTTGTACTTGACCCAAGCCAAATTTGATTCTTTCATCAAATTTCTCCACTTCAAATTTCATTGAATTTGAAAGCTTGACATACCTGCTTAAACACCCATAGCCTAATGAATAACCGTCTCAAAAAAAGATGATCATCATCAAACAACGCTGCAATCATAGAGCATACTCGGAATTTAAAGGCTCGACCGAAGCTCTGATACCACTTGTTCGGAAAAAAAAGTCTCATTCATCCCTAGGAACAAGCGAAATAACTAAGGAATGAAATAAGAAAAAACCACCACATAAGATTTACGTGGAACCATAACCATAAAAAACCACAACCTACAATGAAATTTTACTTTATGAAAAATTTGTACACTATTACAAACCTTGACTAACTCACACTCTTCTCCCAACTCTCTATACAAGAGAATACAAGAAAGAATACAAAGATTATAGTGTATTTCATTGGTGCACTTGAATTAAAATACACGGTTTCCTTAAATAACAACATTAAGGTGCCATCCCTATGTTCTCTGTTCCATGTCGGTTTGTTTCCCTTCCTTTATTTTTGACCCCAAGAGCAACAAAAATACATTGTTGTCAAAAAGATACTGATAAACTGTGTTCTTCATTCGCAGCAAATTCCCAAGTGGTGGATATGGTTTTATTACCTAATACCTACTTCTTGGTCGTTGAACGGTATGCTTACTTCACAATATGGAGATATAGAACAAGAAATTACAGTATTTGGAGAAACACAGACAGTAGCAGGCTATCTGAGAGATTATTGTGGATTTCACCACAAAATGTTACCTTTAGTGGCCTTGGTATTGATTTGTTATCCTATTCTTTTCGCTTCTGTCTTTGCTTATTGCATAGGGAAGTTGAACTTCCAAAGGAGGTGAAGATTTGTAACTCCTTACATTAAGTGATTACTCTGCAATTATTTGTGATCTAGCAATTTCAGGTTCTTTTTTCTCTCTTTTTGTTTGGGGGTTTGGGGTTGGGGATTTATAAACGAACATTGAAAATGAGCTTATTCACGAGCTGTTAATGAACGAGTATATAATTGTTCAAGTTCTATTCGTTTAAAAAATGATTCCTAAATAGATAATGATATCTTTGTTCACGAGTTATTTAATGAACGAGTATATAATTGTTCAAGTTCTATTCGTTTAAAAAATGATTCCTAAATAGATAATGATATCTTTGTTCACGAGTTATTTGTCGAACTTTGTGTTCACTTACAACTCTAATTGTCATTTGTCATGATTTGTCTTGAAACATTATGCAAATAATTTTAGCTTATTATGATGATGGCACACATGAAGCATGCGATTCCCTACTCCCATTATTCTCTTTCATGCTGTTTGTAGTGCAGTCAATTACGAGTTTATAGATTTAAAAAAGAAAAAAACAATAAAAAAGTACACTCTCCGTCCCAAATATATATCCATTATTCCTTTTTAGGATGTCTCAAATATATACAGTTAAACCTCTATAAATTAATAACCTTGGGACTGCTAATATTTATTAGTTTAACGAGATATTAAATTAGTGAATTATTAATTTTGCTTGTTGTCCCTAAGTCGGGACCGACTAAAATTATTATTTAAACGAGATTATTAATTAATCGATTATTAAATTATCGAGGTTATACTATAGTCCACTTTCTATATTTAATAGTAAGTTTTCCATTGTTTTACTATTATAACCCTCTATTTAATATGCATTTTATAATTTACACTATTCATTAAATAAGGGTAAACCAAATAAATATTTAGCACATTTGTAGTTTCCAATACTTTTTTTAATCTGTGTGCAAAGTTAAACTAGACTATATATTTGGGACGAATGGAGTATATTGTAGTAAAATCAAGAAAATATGTTGCATATAATGTTATTTCCGAAACATAAAGAGACACTACTGGATCCATCCAGATGGCTTCCTGGCAAGTGGTAAGCTTACAATATTTTATAGGTACAATTACAAATACGGTTCTTATGTTTAGAGTAATTACAAAACATTCCATTTATCTTGTAAAATTAAAAACACCCCATTGAGGTTTGTACTAACTTAACAAACACCCCACAAAGGGTGTAATTTATACTAGTAGAAACAAATGTGTAGGGGTTATTTATATTTTCAAAGAAACTGAGTTTTTAATAATTAGACTAAACTTCATGAGTAATTTTTGTAATTATTCCAATTTTATATTTTATCTTCAGTCTAAATGATATGTCCCATTTCAATTATTCCCTCACAATTGATGTTTGATGTCTCCACTAAAACCATAATAGCTTATTAGTATATTCCCTTTCGGCAAAAAACTTATGTAAGACAATCGCACAGTGCGATGGATGATACTTTTAGTGTCAAAAGTGATACCTTATGTGAATACACTAAATTTAAGTGTATTCGGACAAAGTATCACGTTTTACACTAAAAGTATCATTTTTTATACTAAAAGAATTATTTTTTTACACTGAAAGTGCAATCCGTCGCACTGTACGATCGTCTTACAAGAGACATGCTCTTCCCTTTCATGCTAAAAAATGCACAAGAATATAACTACGAGTGAACTACAAATTTCATTTAAAATTTGATGATTCCCGTTACAAATAATGGTGATTATGATATCAAAGAGTGATAGTGTTGCGAACAAAAATAAGAGAGGTGAGTGTGATTGTCATGTTAATAAAATTAAGGGGTAATTTAAAAAGGGTTATAAATTACAAAAAGTACCCTTAAGGTTTGACCTAATTACAAAAAGATTTCAACTAACTTTTGAAATTACAAAAAATACCCCCAATATTTTATTTTGTCTAACATTTAATCCCTTAACAAGCAAAAAAAGTTCAAAACCCCTTCATATTTATAAATCATTGCAATTTACACCTTAATTCTAACACTGAATCAAACCTTAAGGGTACTTTTTGTAATTCTACCTGGGTTTTTTTGTAATTAGGTCAAACCTCAACAGTACTTTTTGTAATTATCCCTTAAAAAAATACCCAGAGGTTTTGGGTATTTACAGAAAAATACCATCTCCATAAGCAAAAAAACATTTTGAACACCTCTTTACATTTATATAAAATATTACAATTTTCTCCTTACATTTAAGACAGAATAAAAAATATTACAATTATCTCCTTACATTTAAGACGGAATCAAATATGGAAAGAGTTTATGTAATTTTAAAACTTATATGGATATTTTTCTAAATTCTCCAAACTTCAGTATTAATCGTTATTCTAATAATTAAAGGTTGATGTTATGACTAATCAAAAATTAATTACTCACTCCATCCAAATTATATAGTCCAGTTTGACTTTCCACAAATTAAAAAAAAGTATTGAAAATTTCAAAAATGCAAAATATAACTTGATTTGCCCTTATTTAATGAATAGTGTAATATTAAATATAGAAAATGGATATATTTCGGACAATCCAAAAAAGAATACTGAACTATATATTTGAGACGAATGGAGTATCATTTATCAAAAGGAAGAATTGTCATAATTATGCTAATTTTTTCTTTTTCTTTTTCGTATTTAGCAAGTGTGAAGTTGTTTCGAGTCTTTGACAACTTTTGAGTTTATCAATTCTCAATTCACATACTGAAAATAATACTATCTTCAAGAAAAGGTGAAAATTGAGGTTGACCGTTGACATAGTGCTTCAGCAAAATATTAGAGAATCTTTTGCCACTATTAATAGACTTGCAAGTACTAATAAATAAATATAAAAATAATAGACTTACAAAATAAATAAATGATAATAAATGATGAAGGTCAACACACGTCGATGTGTCTCTTTGTCCATAAATGCACGCAATTATGGACACGCAATTCTCAACGATTTGAGGCACCAAAAATTATATTCGTGCTCTAAGTTAGAGCGCTAGGCGTTAGATGGACGACCGAAGATGGGCGTAGCAATTAGGGGAATCTTGGCGGAGTTATACGGAATTTAGGCATTAACGTTCCGATCGGAAGAATAACGTGAAGCGAATGGAGCACTGCAACACCTAAGCGGTATAATCGACACTGACAATGGATTTTTAGAACTGAAAATATCATCACATGAGTAATGGCTGTTTCATGGCATGGACAATTGAAAACCAAATAGGGGACTTATAAATTAAATTTATGGTTATATTAAACAATTCTCAAATAACCATTAATACGGCATGGTAAAGCATGCACTAGATAAATTGATTGACTTGTAATTATACAAAAAATTGTTAGTTTAAATTCATATGAATTATACCTACATACGAATATATACTTTAAAATTACTATCATTTTTCATATATGTTTTGAATTGTCGAGTAGTACTCGGTACCTTCAACGTGAAAAATACACATGACAATAGTATTAAATCCGGATCGGACCGCCGCTTAGACCGATTAACCGAACAAGCATGACCACCGTCCCGAGTCAATAATTAAAAGGGTGGTAGAACTCCGTCATGACCCATAAAAACTAGTCGACAAACTGAATACAAAATAAAACCCCCGTAAGTTTATTGTATTTCTATATTTGATTTTATATAATCCATATGTGATGCTGCAAAAATCATTCAGGTCATTCTGAGTTATAAAAATCCAGTTGAGGTATCGACTCCTGTCCTAAGTCAATCCACCTAACTAACTGCAACATGCAAACAAGGTTAGAAGGGTCTTGGGGTGTCCCCGAAAGCCCTCTAATGTTTAAGTCAACAGTGTTGGAGAATAATCCAGAAAGAGAAGTAATCAATAGTTAAAATATGCTTAATTAAGAATAATGAATGAGGAGCTATTTATACCTAGGGTTGTGGGCTACATGGGCCAAATATAATGAAGGGAATTTTTTTTAAGCAACCTAAAAGACACTTTTGACACTTTGCAACCTAATTTATTTTTCTTGTCAACTAACAACATGAACAAAACGTGTTTTGCGGGTAACAACCTACAGTCACGGAGTTAGAATATTCGGAGAATATTCGCTCACGTCTGCCCATGTGAGATTCTCAAGGGTAATTTCGAGAATAGGTAAACATAGAAAGTCGAAATTGCCCTTCGTAATCTCACATGGTTGGCACGTGAGCGAATATTCTAACTCCGACAAATTTATATGGCCTGTATTATGTTTTGAGCCTTGCAGACTTTATGATGAGTGAGCCTTGTGAACCTTTTTTTGTTGACTTGACCTAATTGATTATTTTCCTGGGCTAATAACTAATTAAATATAATTAAACAAATGAAATAGGAAAATACCGTTTTTACCCCAGCAAAATGTTTACGAATTCATATATTATTTATTTATATATTCTTTATCTATTTTCTCTATTGTTTCAAAAAGTCACAATATTCTCATCCGTGTTTAATTAACTAAGCTTTCTAATCACATTACTTGTCCTATTGACTAACTAGATTTGTTTTGAAAAGTTATTTCATAATTAAATAAGTCAATGGTAAATAATTAAGTATGTCCAAAGTTTGCTGTGTATGATGCACTTAGATTGAGCAGATTTTGCGCATGATAACGTGGTTCATCACGTTATTTCCTTTTTAAGCATTTAATTAAAATAACGACGTCCTTCAACAAAAAAAATTTAAATAAATTGAAATAACATGGAAAGAGATCAATATTTTAATTGATGGCGGCACAAGTACACCAATAGAGACCATGTTCGTCATCATCATCATTCCTCTATATATATGTGTATATATATATATATATTAAATATAGAAAAAATAGTTTTTTCGGTCATGTAATTTGGACTATTTAGAGAGTTAGTCGCATAAGTAGTTACCTTTGAATTTGATTTCTAATATCTTCCAAAACTTTGGATATTTAGTCCGATTTTTTTATCGTAATGGTGTTATATTGCTGGAACTGCTAACTATGACCGATGTATATTAATGTGTCTAAGAAATTTAGGAATTTTGTGCAAAAATAACACGTCAAACCATCTAAAAGCGACGCACAAAATGTGAAAGGTTTAATATTTTGGTGGGAATTTTTGCGCAAATCACCAAAATCCTTAATGTTTTTGATATGTTAGCATTTGATTGATCATAATCAACAATTTCCAATAAAATACACATTTTCAGTTAGGGGGGTCAATTTCGTTGGGTTCGGGTTCGTGGGTTCGCATGTCAAAATTAATCAACCAACACGGATCTGACCTGTTTAATTATTCATGTCAGAATCTTGAACCCAGACCCGACCTGTTTATTTCACAGATAACCCTGGACTTGACTTGTTTAACCCGTCTAATATTTTTGTTTTTACATTTAATAGTTTCAACGTAATAATTTTTTTTTGAATAATCAACTACTATGACACTATAAGGATCAATAACAATATCACAATTCACAACGTAAAAAATAAATAGCATAATTTGCATAAACTAACATACAATACTAATCATATTGGAGGACAACATACAAAAAAACATGCAAAATAATAACAACTTACATAATTATGGACGTTTTAGCATTTAAATTTTAAGAGCATGTCTTGTTTTTTTTTCTTACAATTAATTATTTATTTAGTTTCTTTTAAATTTACAAAAGGGGAATTAGACGAGTTAAATGAGTCATAGAAAGTTGACCCGAATCGACCCGTGTTTAATTGACGGGTTATTTCGGTTTGACCCAATTTCAACCCAGACCCATGAAGCATGAATCTATACCCATTAATTTCGTATTAGATTCATGTCGGAGTTGTGTGTCGGGTCCAGAATTGACACTCCTAATTTCAATCAATATAGGACTAAATGTACAATATTTTAAAAGATAATTGAAATAAAATTTATAGGTGAACTCTTGGAGGACTAAATTCCAAAAGAGTCCAAATTACATATATAACCAAAGAAATTATATGTGTGTGTCAGTGTGTGTGTGTGGGGTGATTGAATGGAACATGCCCCAAGAAGCCGCGTTTATGTGCAAAGTTTATCGATTTTCAAAATATTAATAGTTCAAATAAAATCTTGAAAATATTTTATTGTCGGCCTCATGGATCCTTTCACACTTTATGGAATTGTTTAAGTAAACAAGGGAATCAAGCTATGTGTAATCCCATTTTATGGTTCAATAAATCAATACGTTTGGGATACAATTTTTTTAAGTCCCAATTTGTTAATGATTAATCTTTATTATTGCAGCAGATTCAAATTTGTTCTCGAATTGTAGTAACTATTTATTATTGCAGCAGAAATGTTTTATGATTTCCAGGTATCCCATTTGGGGATATTTAGATACTATTTTTAAGTATACTATTCAAATAAAATTGTACAAATATAAATATTTATCTTTATAAAATTATTGTAGATATAAAATATTCGTTGACTATTTTTTTTCAGAAAAAATAAAATAAAATGGGTCTCGAACCCAAGCCTTATAATTGCATGTAATACCCATGGCCAGTGGGATAACCATGTGTTCTATATTCAGTGACTTAATTATATTTATAATATCAAAGCCAACTAAGGTTGACACAAGGTGGAGTTTTTCGACTGTCAAAGTTGAGGATTCACGGTCGTTACATCTTAGAATCGAGTTGTATGTAGTAATTTTTTAAATGTATTTGATATCTCATTATCTTGATGATTAATAATGTAATTGATTATACTTATGGCGTTGCTTGAATTGACATACCATTTGAGATTGAGATTTCTTGTTCCAAAATCTTATTTCACTTCCTGTTTCATTGTATTAGATAACTCATAACTCACACATGTATACGGTGATATCATAATTGTACACGTGTTAATCATCCAATACAATAGAATAAAAAGTGGAATAGGTTTTGGAACATGAAATCTGGTCCCTACTATTTGAGGCATAGTAACATTTGTTGGGTAAATTTATAGAAAGGTTTATGTTTCGGAAAATGGCTAGTATTTGAAGTGTTTGGCTTACTCGAGGCCTGAATTGGACTCAATCTCCGCAAGACGAAAACGCCCCGTATACAAGTGCTAACGATTCCAACGTACGTCCCTAAGATACAACGACTATTTCAGTTTCGAGTTTACAGTAATTGCAAACCCGAAGCACAACGAACTCTAAGGGTATGTATGTAATTGTTTCCAAATACAATTTTCCGATTTCCAACTGTTCCATAAAATGAATTTATGTTTGTTTAAGAAATTCTCAATAGAAATAAAGTCATTTTCAGTTTTCATTATTTATGAAAAGATTCTTTTGAAAATACATCCAAACAAATTTTCACCACAATCACGCAAATCTATGTGAAAAATACACTACAATCACGCAAAATGATGTCAAAAATACACTACAATCACGTAAATCTATGTCAAAAATAATATAATCAAACGCATTTTCATTTCTAAACAGAAATTCAGACAACAAACCAAACATATTCTCAATCCTCACACGAAAACCAATAAAGTTTGAAAATTCATTTTCCAACACTAGAAACTAGAAATTGGACTTGGAAACACATCCATACATCCCCTAGGCCTTGTATGGTTATGTTTCCATGGACCATTTCTAGTTTCTAGTGTTGGAAAATGAATTTTGAGAATTTATTGGTTTCGTGTGAAAATTGGAATTATGTTTGGATGAATGAATGAAAATGAGTTTTATGTAGGTTTGGAAATGAGATTATGTTTGGTTGAGTAGTTTTGAAATCATATTTTATGTATATAATAATTTGAAAAGTTGATAGTGGTTGAATATTTTAATTGAATATATAATATTATATTTATAAGATTGTAGGCTAGTGGGACTCATTAGATATATATGGTGATATTTTAAATAGATAAATTTGATAATTGAGAGTCCCACATATATATTTGGATAAAATAATAAGAATAGTGAATAGTGATTGATGGGTGATGTAGGGTAGTATATATGGTTGATAATTGAAATTATAGGTTTGATATGTTGTTTTATGTGAAAAATGGAAAGTGAAAATGATGATTTCTATTGGAAAATTTATAAACAAACATGATTCCATTTCTATGAATAGTTGCAAATTGGAAATGGGTGTTTGGAAACATAAACAAACAGGACCTTACTATTCTCTCACTTTTTCTCACTTTTTTCTTTCACCAATCATATCTACACACTTTTTCACCAAAAAAAAAACTAATCATTATTACACATCATCCAACAAAATTTACTATTCATTCACTCACACATTTCTAACTACCAATCACATCCATATTATTTTACTATTTTTAGTCCGGGCCGGGAAATTCATAGAGCCCCCAAGCGTTTTTGCCGTGGATCGCCAAATCAACTTTCATCATTACTTTTTCATCTCACATCCAATCACACTCTCAAAATTCATATTTTCTCTCTCAAATTGTTTTTCACTACTATTCTCTAGTAAAATGGAAATTTTCAAAATGAAAGTATATCCAATTGCACCCTACCACTCGCTAAATAATTCCCCCAATATTTTACATTCGTTCTCTTAAATGCGAGGTTCCCTAGTTGATATACTGCCAATAAGAAAATAATACACAATATTTTAATTAATCTGAACATGCAGAGATCATAAATTCATAATGGACTTAGCTAGCTAGTTTTCTTCTTGCTTAAGAAATAAATCCAAAGTCAACAAAATAATAATGTATAAAATATATCTACAACATTATTTTAATTAAAATCCCCTGTTTTAAATATTATAAGCAGACCTTGATTTGTGGATGAATTTTGAATCTCAACATATTTTGTTTTATGTTCATTATTACTTCATTTGCTTTGGTAGTTACACTATTTAACTATATATCCTTTTTCAATTTTGTGGTTGTTACTTAGAAATACTCTGCAATTTTTTCAGTATGTTTTGGTAGATCAAGTATTTGAAGCTGATAAAAAACTAGATTTGTCTCAAATAGAAAAAAAATGGCTCAGCTGATTGGGCCAGCTGAGATAGAATCGGCTCGGCTCGAGCTCGGACGAAGCTTGAGATCGTCGTTCCGTCGCGGATCGAGTCTTCGTAGTAATTCGGCCTTGAGTTCGGGACGGCATAACGAATTCGACGATGGAACGATGGCGCAGTGGGCGCAAATCGATCGGCTTCCGACTTATAATCGGCTGAGAGCGTCGTTGTTCGACGAAAATGAAAGTGGAGGGAATGAAGGGAAAAAAGTGGTTGATGTTACTAAGCTTGGTTCTCATGAGAGGCATATGTTTATTGAGAAGCTCATTAGACATATTGAACATGATAATCTCAAGTTGTTGCATAAAATGAGGAGAAGAATTGATAAGTAAGATTTTGTTATGTTTTTGCTTTGTTATAGATCTTTAATGGTTTACCTTTTGTTTCTCAGTTGCAAATCTAGTTGATTTATCTTAGGGGTAATTACAAAAAGTATCCCTGAGGTTTGGGGTAATTCCAAAAAAAACCCAGAGATTTTTGAGAATTACAAAAAAATCCAGAGGTTTGGTTGTGATTTAATTTTACGGGATTAACTGTAATAATTCTAGAAATGTAAGGGGGGCTTTTGGGGAAAAAAAATTATTATGAAGTGGGAAATATAAGACGAAATCAAATATCAATGAGTTTTTTGCAATTTTGAAACTTCTTATGTTTTTTTTTTTTTTTGTAATTACCTAAAACCTCATGTGTAGTTTTTGTAATTATCTCTTTATGTAACGACTATGGGAGTGTTTGTGATCACTTAAAAAAGCAGTTCTCGACTTTTGGCTGGAAAAAAAGAAATCACTTTTGGTGTTTGCAAATGTGTTTCTGGTTCTGTTTCAATTAATCAGAATCTAAAACCAGAAAGATAAGTGCTATAGATTTTGCTTCTGGTTTGATTTTCACAAACAAATAAACACTTTCATAATTATATTACCAAACACTCTCAATTTCTGATTTTATTTTCAAGCACGATCAACTTATGATTCTCAACCACTTTTACTTCTGCTATGATAAATTACTTCTTCTAAAAGCATAAGTTTTTGCAAACACTCTCGTATATGAGATCGATTCAATTTTATTCGTGCAGAGTCGGTGTAAAACTTCCGACGATTGAGGTTAGATACGAAAATTTGCGTGTAGAAGCTAAATGTCAGGTTGTTGATGGGAAGCCCCTTCCCACTCTTTGGAATACTCTCAAAAGCATACTTTTGGTAAGCATAATTTTGTTAGAAAGCAAATAAAGTTTATAGATAATTTAGTATGGTCTCATTTAAAATCTTTTCTTCTGTTCATTGGCATGTTAAGTGAATACACAGATTATTAGATATTTTTTTTTAATAATAATTTTTGTCTTTATTTATTTCTCCCAATAAGTTGTTGAGTTATGCTATTTCTTTATTTCAAGAAAGGCAGAATATAAGATGGACAAAAGATTATTAGATGTGCATTTAGTCCTAACGTTTTATAGCCATCTGAAATATAAAATTTTGGGACAATTACAATTCCCCCGAGATTTGGGCTAATTATAAAAATTCTAAAGATGTTTTAAAATTACAAAAAACCCTCCGATTATGTTTTACGTTTAAGAAGTTAACCCTAATATTTAGGGGTGGTTTTGAAATATTTTTGGCTTATAAAATGAGGAAATGTAAGATGTAATCAAACCCAGGGTTTGTGTAATTTTAAAAATCTTGGGAGTTTTTTGTAATTATCCTGAACCTGAGTTTTTTTTTCTTGTAAGTATTCCTAAATCTTTAAAATTTGCCTATTTTTTATTTTTTTTTTAATATTGTGAATAAGAATTGCATCTTGTTCAACAGGATTTGACTCGGCTACCAGGTTTACCATCACAAGATGCCCATGTCAACATATTGAAGGATGTTAGTGGTACCCTTAAGCCTGGAAGGTACTTGAACAACCTTCCTAACATCTAATTTTAATAACCATGTTGATTTTGACCGAAATTGTATAATTTTATCGGAAAATGCTAGTCATTACCTCTCAGCTACAAACATGCCAAAATTTTGAGAAAATTGTCACCAACGCATTGAAATCCCAAAATTTTTACATGCCAATTTTGGTGATGTGACTTATCAACTTTTGCACAAAATCACCAAAACTCCTAAAATTCTTAGGCACATTAGCGGTCCAATGGTCCTAGTCAGCAATTTTCGATAAAATTATACAATTTGACCAAAATAAATCTGATTTTGAGTTTTGTGATTGCAGAATGACTCTATTACTTGGTCCTCCAGGATGTGGGAAGACCACTCTTTTGAAAGCTCTATCAGGCAATTTGGACAAATCACTCAAGGTACCTCTATTTTTTTTTTTTTTTAATTTTCTAAGAAAGGTATCTGATAGATAAGCTCAAATCTCTATTGAAAAAATCCCCGCCTAGGCGCTAGGCTCCCCTTGTCCGCCTACGATTTTTTCTCCGATTAGGACCGCCTAATCTCGTGCAGGTCCCGCCTAATCCCGCTTAGGCGCTAGGCCTCCAGTCTGCCGTCTAGCGAGCGGCTAACATTTTTCACATCTTTGGCTCAAATACAAGAAATAAATTATTAAGATCTTTAGAGGGTCATTTTGATTTTTTTTAATTCAGATAAATTAAATATAGCTTCCTGGGTTCTTTTCCTGTGTCTTCCATTCGCCACATGAGATAATTACAAAATCTATCCCAAGGTTTGATCTAATTAAAAAACCCAGTTATCTTTTAAAATTACAAAAACACTCCATTAAAGTTTGTATTTGCTTAACAAATACTTTTCTCTTGAGGAACAATTTGTAAAATAGAAACAAATATTAAGACTATTTGTAATTTTGAAAGATAGCTATGTTTTCTTTTTGTAATAAAACTTAATCACATATAAATGGGATGATTACAAAAACACCCCTGATGTTTGGGCTAATTACAAAAGAAAACCCAGATATATTTCAAACTTATGAAAATAAACCCTCAAGTTTGATTTTATATTAAGGGGGTTTTGAAATGTGTTTTTTTTTTGCTTATGAAGATGTTGCATACCAAATTAAAAAAAAAAGAGTACGAAGAAAACGTTAGAGAGACACTCACCTTTACAAATGGAATAACAATTTTACTAGTGTAACACAAATTACAAATTTCAAATTAATTCTTGTTAAGTGTTGTCAATTCCGGCCTGGCCAGCTTAGTATTTTACCGGGTTGGACTTTAATATTCCAACCCAAAAATGTCGAGTTTCAAAAAAACCGACACAATTGGTCCGGCCCGATCGGCACTTTTAGTATACTTTTCACTGGTTGGGCTCCCCAAATTGGCGGGCCCGATCACTGTTTGGCCGGCGACCCGATTTTTTCGAAAGCCCGGAGGGCCGGGCCGGGCTGGAATTCATATATTGTGTAAAGATGTTAAGGAGCTCAAGGAATTAGTTCATGAATCGTCGAAGATAATGGATCGTTCTTTTGAAGAACTTCGACAGATGATCGATTTCAGTTTTCAAAAGGGAAATTCATCATGTTGGTAAGTCCCGTTTTAGTTTGTTAAAAAATTCAAACAGTTGAGTTGCCCACCAAGTGTTTGAAAGTTGATGTCATAGAAGTCCACTGAGTTGTCTAGTGAGGAGGATTTGCTTGAATGCAGTGAAAAATATATGAATGTGATTCAAGAACCGAAGGTGTTCGATGAATTGTCAGGGAAAAAGATCGGTGGAGAATGAAATTGAGCTGTGTTAACGAAGAAAATGTGACTGAAATTCAAGAAACAGAGGTGTTTGTAGAAATGCCTGAAAAGGAGTTCATGGAGAATGAAGCTGAAAATTGTACGATTCTTGATTGTAAAAGCAGCTTATAGATATTCGGCTCGAAAGTCGCGAACATGTTCGTTTATAGGCTCGCGAGCCTATATTCGAACTCGGCTCGCGAACATGTTCGTTTACAGGCTCGCAAACTTGAACTCGAACTCGATCTTTAACGAACTCAAGTTTGCTTTCACGAGCTCAAATTCGACCATATAACGAGCCTTTTACGAGCCGAGCTCGAGCTAAACTCGTTAAAGCTTAAACGAGCCTTTTGCGAACCGAGCTCGAGCTAAGCTCATTGAAGCTTAAACGAGCCTTTTACGAGCCGAACTCGAGCTAAGTCGTTGAATATATTAAACCAGCTTTTTACGAGCCGAGCTCGAATTGTTCGCGAACGTAATAATTTTCAAACGAGCCGCGCTCGAACTCAATTATGAAAGCTCGAATCGAACTCGAGCCGACCCAAAAACTAAACGAACCTAACTCGAGCTTGTTCCTGTTCGACTCGTTTGTAGCCCTATGTAAAAGGTAGGAAATTGACTTCCAGGACTGATTCTAAGCCTCAGTCCTCGAGTAATTTCTGTAATTCATTGCCATATTCAAGTTTGGTGGCTTTTGTAATGTAGCAACAGCCACTGAATCTCAGAAGAAATGGTTAGCCAGTGAAATGAATAAGTAATAAAAGCTAAAACAAACCATAAATAACATAAGAGTGTTCCTTTTTTTTTTTTTCCTGTATGACAGGTTACTGGTGAAATCTCATATAATGGGTATAAACTGGAGGAGTTTATACCCCAGAAAACTTCAGCTTACATAGGCCAATATGATGTGCATGTACCTGAAATGACTGTCAGAGAAACACTTGATTTTTCATCTCATTGTCTGGGAATTGGTAGCAGGGCAGGTAATATATATTTTCTAATATGAGAAAAACTTATATATTTTTATTTGGGGATAATTACAAAAACAACCCTGAGATTTGGGCTAATTACAAAAGCCCAAAGAGTTTTGAAAATTACTAACAAACCCTTGAGGTTTGAGCCAGTCTTAAATTGAAGGAGATAAGTGTAATATTTCTATAAATGTCGGGGTTTTCTTGAAATGTTTTTCAGGGGAAAAATGTAAGATGGAATCAAACTTCAAGGGGTTTTTTGGTATTTTTCAAAAATTTCTGGGGTATTTTGTAATTAGCCCAAAGCTCAGGGGTGTTTTTGTAATTATCCCTTTTAATTATTTGAAACTATTTAAGTAAATAACATATGATATGATGATATTTTCCCTAAACCCAAGGGATAATTACAAAAACAACCTTGAGATTTTGGGATAATTACAAAAAAATCCAAAGGGTCTGAAAATCACTAACAAACCCTTAAGATTTGAGCGCGTCTTACATTTAAGGAGGTAATCAAGGGGTTTTCTTGAAATATTTCTCTCTTATGAAGGAAAAATGTAAGACGGAATCAAACCTCAAGGGTTTTGTTTTGCAATTTTTAAAAATCTCCGGGTATTTTGTAATTAGCCCAAACCTCAGGGTGTTTTTGTAACTATCCCTTTTTATTATTTGAAACTATTTAAAAATAACATTATGATATGATGATATTTTCCTGTTAAAGAAATTATGGCTGAGGTTACTAGAAGGAGAAAGAAGCCAAAGTTGTTCCAGATCCTGATGTAGATACTTACATGAAGGTATTATTTATAGTGCCTCATTTTCTTACTTTATTTTTCCTCATCTTTGGAGGTCACTTGCATGATAAGGCTTATAGTATTATCCAGCTTGGATAATACTATTATCGACTCGACCCATTTACACCCCTACATGTTGTGTCCTAACACCTCATTTCGGCAGGCGATTTCTGTGGAAGGGCAGAAGACGAGTCTTCAGACCGACTACATATTGAAAGTAATTTTCTTCCTGATGCAATCCATGTTTAGATACCTCGTGCTAGAGCAATTTGTCTTGATATTTTTCATACTATTTTAGATTATCGGCCTTGATATCTGTGCCGACACGCTCTATGGAGATCAAATGAGGAGAGGTATCTCTGGAGGTCAGAAGAAGAGACTCACAACAGGTAAATTTTGATACATCTTCTTAAGATCATCGGATAATTACAAAAACACCCCTGAGGTTTGGGTTAATTATAAAAAAAAAACAGAGATATTTCAAATTTACAAAAAACCCCTTCAGGTTTCGTTTTGTCTTAAATTTAAGGGGAGTAACTAAAATATTTTTGTAAATGTAAGGAGTTTTTCTGAAATGGTTTTGAAAATCACCGTGAAAAATGTAAGACGAAATCAAACCTCAAGGGGTTTTCTGTAATTTTCAAAGAACTCTGGTTGTCTTTTTTGTAATTAGCCCAAACCCCAGGGGTGTTTCTGTAATTATCCCTAAGATCATTTACTGATAATGGGAGTGTTTGGAATAACTTAAATAAGAGCTTCTTCGATTTTGGCTGAAAAAATTTATGGCAAATGCCAAAATCTGCTTTTGATTTGACTTCATCTAATCAGAATCTAAACGCATCTAATCAGAATCTAAACGCAGGGAGATATGATCTTTAGATTTCTAATTCCTTTTGGTTTGACTTTTGAAAAACAAATAAGCACGTTTACAACTTTTTTACCAAACACTCTCAACTTCTAATTTTATTTGCAAACACTGTCAACTTCTGAATCTCAACTACTTTTACTTATGCTACAATGAATCACTTCTTCTGAAAGCAGAGTCTTTACTTAAGTTTGTAACTTCAATTATTTTACGACGGAACATACACAACAAGGATCAAATTCTGGACAACTAATTATATGCAGGTGAGATGCTTGTTGGACCAACAAGAGCTTTATTCATGGATGAAATCTCAAACGGCCTAGACAGCTCGACAACGTATCAGATAATTTCGTGCCTTCAACAAGTAGCGCACATCACGGATGCGACTATACTCGTTTCGCTTCTCCAGCCAGCACCCGAAACCTTTGATCTTTTTGACGACATTATGCTGATGGGAGAGGGGAAAATCGTCTATCACGGGCCGCGTGCTGATGTTCTGGAATTTTTTAGTAGTTGTGGATTTAGGTGTCCTGAAAGGAAAGGAGTTGCTGATTTTCTCCAGGAGGCAAGTACATAAGACAGTATTGATACTCCGTGATGCAGAAGATTCACGTTTTGCGAAAAAGTTCTGTAACTACTGAAAATTTTCAAATTTCAGTCCTAATTTCACCGGAAAAAGTCACGTGCATCGCACTTGACCATAAGTGCCACTTCAGAAAAGAAAAAGGGATAATTACATAAAAACCCCTGAGGTTTGAGTTAATTACAAAAAAACCCATAGATTTTTGAAAATTACAAAAAATCCCTTAAGGTTTGATTTTGTTTACATCTTCCCCTTCACAAGCAAAGAATATTAAATTACACCAAACCTGAGGGGGTTTTTTGTAATTTTGAAACATCTTTGGATTTTTTTTTGTAATTAGCCCAAACCTTGGGGGTGTTTTTGTAATTATCCCAAAGACAAATCTATTAGGCCATGTCATTTTTTGGTTGATCGAAAATATGGTCATGCGCGATGCACGTGACCTTTTCAGCCGGATTCTCAATTTCCAGCCAAATTAGGACTGAAATTGAGACTTTTTAATAGCTACAGGACGTTTTTGCAAAACGTGATTTTTGCTACCGCGCGGATAGTTACAAGTTCAATGACTAACATTTTAACGTTTTTCTCAGGTGATCTCTAGAAAAGATCAAGAACAATACTGGCACTTCACTCAGCAACCTTACAGTTACGTCTCTGTCGATGCGTTCTCGAGGAAATTTAAGGAGTCTCGGCACGGAACGAAGCTCTTAGAGGAGCTCTCCGTGCCATTTGATAAGTCCATGAGCCACAAGAGTGCAATTAGTTTTAACAAGTATTCCTTGCCTAAATGGTCTCTGTTCAAAACCTGTATGTCAAGAGAATACCTTCTTTTCAAAAGGAATGCGTTTGTTTATATATTCAAATCTGTTCAGGTTAGCCTTCTAATTATTTCTAAGGGATAATTACTAAAAAAACCCGAAGGGTTTTGAAAATTACAAACAAACCTTGAGATTTGAGTTAGTCTTAAATTCAAGGAGGTAACTGTAATATTTCTATAAATGTCAGGGATTTTTTTGAAATTTTTCGCTTATGAAGGGAAAAATGTAAGACTGAATCAGATCTCATGGGGTTTTTTGTAATTTTTAAAAATCTCCGGGGTATTTTGTAATTAGCCCAAACCTCAGGGGTGTTTTTGTAATTATCCTATTTCTAAATTTCTAGTATTAGTACATGCTATGACTAGCTGATACTAAGAATTTTTAAGGGATAGTTACAAAAACTCCCCTGAGGTTCGGACTAATTACAAAAAAATCTTTGAGGTTTGATTCCGTCATTTCAAAACCCCCTGTTATGTTATGTACAGTACAATTACCCCGTTAAATTTAAGACATAACTAAACCTGATGGGGCGTTTTGTAAATTTGAAACATCTCTGGATTTTTTTGGGATAATTACAAAAACACCCCTAAGGTTTGGGCTAATTACAAAAAAAAACCTAGAGTTCTTTGAAATTTACAATAAACCCCTTGAAGTTTGATTACATCTTACATTTTTCCCGGTGATTTTTGAAAACATTTAAAAAAAACCCTATCATTTACAAAAATATTACAGTTACCCTCTCAAAATTTAAGACAAAATGAAACCTTAATGGTTTTTTTGTAATTTTGAAACACGTCTCGGTTTTTTTTGTAATTAACCCAAACCTCAGGTGTATTTTTGTAATTATCCCTTTTTTTTTGGGTAATTAATTATCCCATATGTTTTAACACAAAACATCATTTCTTTTGCAGTTTTTGTTTATTGCGATTGTTTGCATGACCGTGTTCCTGAGGACACAGATGGGCATTGATCTTATCCATGCCAATAGTTACATGGGAGCTCTGTTTTTTACTCTCGTCATTCTTCTAATTGATGGAATACCTGAGCTCTTTTTTACTGTTGCAAGACTTGAAGTTTTCCATAAACAGAGAGATTTTTACTTTTACCCAGCCTGGGCATTTGCTATTCCGGCAAGCATTCTAAAGATTCCTCTCTCATTGTTGCAAGCTGTAGTCTGGACATCTCTTACTTATTACGTTATCGGATATAGCCCGGAGGCTGAGAGGTTAGTGGGGTGTAAACGAATCGAGTCAGAGTTGAATATAGCACTGTTCGAGCTTGTTTGAATTTGATTTGATTATTAATCGAATCAAGCTCGAGTAGCTCTATATGTTTACACACATTTCATTCCTTTGTTACTAATTGAGTCGATTCTGAACCGAGCTTGATAAGTCACCTTTCCTTTTTCGTTTGTCTCAATTTATAGGTCTGTTTCCTTATTGAGAGTATTAATTACACGACAATAGACTAAACTACCCTTATTTAAGTCACTTTGTTTGAGACCAACAATGATATACTCTCATTTAATGCAAGGGCAAAGTAGGAAGAATATGAAAAAAGATTATGATCCCAATTATATTTATTGTGTTTTCTTAATCTGTGTGAAATACTCTACTTGCCTATCTTAGTGGGACGGATGGAGTATTATTGAATGGGAAAATGTATTCAAGCTTGGTTCATTATGTTAACGATTCGAGCTAAAAGCCTAAAACAAGCTTTTAACAATCGATATCCAGTCGAGTATCTAGTAATTTGGTTCATTGTTCAGCTCTACATGTATAGCAGATTCTTTTTAATAGATCAGCCCTACGTTTTTCCAGGTTTTTCCAGCAAATGCTTTTAATATTTTCCGTGCACCTCTGTACATCGTCCTTGTTCCGTTTCTTGGCATCCGTCTTCCAGAGTAACGTTGCGTCTTCGACAGCCGGTAGTTTGGCGTTGCTATTCGCTATGTTATTCAGTGGCTTTATGATACCGAAACGTGAGTAGTTTTTCGTGTCAAAATTCTTACTTCGACACACATTTTTAACATGAGGGGACTCAAGGAATTACCTTTTATTTGCAGCATCCATGCCAGGTTGGTTGGATTGGGCATTTTGGGTTTCTCCGCTATCGTACGGGCAGATCGGATTTTCAGTACTCGAATTTCTTGCACCAAGATGGCAAAAGGTGAGTGCATATTAGCAGGAGTTGTTGGCTCATATTAGCCCTTCTGCTTCTGCTTCATTCAATCAAAATATAAAAACAGCGAGATATGTACTTTAGATTCGGTGATTCTGCTTCTGGTTTTTGAACTTTACAAACAAATGAACACTTTTACAACTTTTTCACCAAACACTCTCAAATATTACCGTTTCCATCAGGAGCTGCCTGGAAATACAACAATGGGGCGTCAAATACTTGAAAACCGTGGGCTAGACTTTGGCAGAGAATATTTTTGGATATCGATTGGAGCCTTGTTTGGAATAACGTTGCTCCTTAATGTCGGATTCGCAGTTGCCTTGACTCTCTCGAAACGTAAGAATATCGCTTAAGTTTAGTCGACATGGTACCGCAATGAAAATTTGAATAATCGAAAAATAACTATTTGCAATAATGCACCAGCTCGTCGATCGCGTGTTATTATTTCAAGTGAAAAGCTCTCTCAGCTACAAGGAAGTGAAGAACCTGATAACAAAGCCCATACAGAAGAACATTCCAAACTTTCTGCTCCTATCACTAGTGCAAAATCTCATGCAGGTAAGATATTTTCCTTTCAAGAAATATCTGTAGGTAAGTATTAAGATAACTGTAAAGTATAGGTAAAATTAGGCAAAATTGCAAAATTGGTCCTGTAATTATAAGGCGGTAGCAAAACGGTCCTGTAAAAATCAGATTTTGCAAAAAAGTCTTGTAACTATAGCAAACTCTCGATTTTGGTCCTGCAAAATGCACGATTTGCAAAATGGTCCTGTAACTATATGAAAATCTCAATTTTGGTACTAATTTCACCGAATTTCAGTCACGTGAGCGGCACATGTAGTTCCCAATTACCAGTGATATTAGGACCAAAATTGAGATTTTCATATAGTTACTGGACTATTTTGCAAAACTTGCATTTTGTAGGACCAAAATTGAGACGTTTATATAGTTATAGGACCTTTTTGCAAAATGTGATTTTTACAGGACCTTTTTGCTATTGCTCTATAGTTATAAGACTAATATTGCAATTTTACCGGTAAAATTATTATAGGTAACTGTAAAATTTAGCGACAAAATCTGTCTTTTGCTGACTGCGCTTGAGGATTTTGTCTTATGTTGCAGGGAGAATGGTTTTACCCTTTGAACCCCTAAGTTTGGTGTTTCAAGATGTGCAATATTACGTTGAAACACCTCCGGTAAAAAAATCGCGTTTTAAATTCCTTTTAAGTCGTTTAGCATATCAATAAGCGTTAGAATCAAGTTACACGGTGTAGCTATTTTCCCCTGCTTCTGTTTTCAGGCAATGAAGGAGCGCGGTTTCACTGAGAAACGGCTTCAGCTTCTTTGTGGTATCACCGGTGCATTCAGACCCGGCGTTCTTACAGCGCTAATGGGCGTAAGTGGGGCCGGCAAAACGACACTTCTTGACGTACTTTCCGGTAGAAAAACCACTGGAACTGTCGAAGGAGAAATAAAAGTCGGAGGGTATCCTAAAGTTCAAAGTACATTCGCTAGGATTTCAGGTTACTGCGAACAAAGCGACATACATTCTCCTAATATTACGGTGGAAGAATCGGTTATTTTTTCTGCCTGGCTTCGCCTTCATTCAGATATCGATGCGAAGACGAGATATGTATGAGACCATATGATGCTCATATTTCAAACTTTTTACACCATTCTCAAAGGATAATTTTAAGGGATAATTACAAAAACAACCCTGAGGTTTAGGCTAGTTACAAAAAAAACCGGGAGATGTTTTAAAATTACAAAAAAAACCTTGAGGTTTGATTTCATCTTACATTTTCTCCCTTCAAAAACAACAAACATTTCAAAAAACTCATGATATTTCTAGAAATATTACAGTTAACCCCTTAAATTTAAGGCATAATCAAACCTGAGGGGGCTTTTTGTAATTTTGAAATATCACTGGGTTTTTCTGTAATTATCCCAAACCTCAAGGGTCTTTTGTAATTATCCCCTAATTTTAATTTTATTACCTAAACTATAGTCTGTTTTCATTTTTGGTACCCTACTTTCAAATCATATCAATTTTGGTACCCCGTATTTTAACTTTAATCACTTTTGCCACATTCTGTCAATAATTTGTCGATTTTGTTACCTCGTGATTTACTTTTTAATCATTTATAACATGCCAAAATTGACGGTCATTTGACAGAATGTGGCAAAAATGATTCAAAAGTAAAACATGGGGTGTACCAAAAGTGATATGCTCTGAAAGTGGGGTACCAAAAGTGAAAACAGACTATAGTTTAGGTACTAAAATTGGAATTATCCCCAATTCTCAATTAGTATAATTCAATTTTCAATATGGTGACTATAATAGGAGTTTGTGAAAGAAGTGCTTGAGACCATTGAGCTTGATGAAATCAAAGATGCATTAGTGGGCATGCCTGGTGTTGATGGTCTTTCGACTGAGCAACGTAAACGGCTAACGATAGCTGTGGAACTTGTTGCTAACCCCTCGATTATCTTTATGGATGAGCCTACGACCGGCCTGGATGCCAGATCAGCAGCAATCGTTATGCGGGCGGTCAAGAACGTGGCGGATACTGGGAGAACAATTGTTTGCACCATACACCAACCGAGTATCGACATATTTGAAAAATTCGATGAGGTAATAGGCTATGGACTGTTTTGTAAATTTTCAATTTGATATTGCATGCAAAACATACTTTTAAGCCGTTAATTCAACTTCTGATTCTCAACTACTTTTACTTCTGCTAAAATAAATCACTCCTTCTAAAAGCAGAAGTTTTTGCAAACACTCCGTCTGTAAGTCCAGGAAATAACTACTTCTCTCTATGAATTCTATGTTCTTGTCAAGTAATAGATTAACATCTCCTGTAATATATGACAATGTACCTCTTGTAACAACAGGTACTACTCTTGAAACCCGGGGGTCGCATGATCTATTGTGGGCCTGTAGGACAGCAATCCTCTAAATTAATCGAATATTTTGAGGTGAGTAACCAATTTTGCCAAATTTGTACGTTATTTTGTATTTTCATCATTAGGAAATAATATATGCAGAACTTGTACTCGAATTCATGATTCTAAAATCATTTTGTCATTAGGCAATATATAATATAAAGGGATAATTACATAAAAACCCCTAAGGTTCATGCTATTTACCAAAAAAAACCCAGAGATTTTCGAAAATTACAAAGCCCTCCTTTAGGTTTGACCCATCTACATTTCCCCTTTCACATGAGAAAATATTTCAAAAGTTTCCCTTATGTTTATCAAAATATTATATCTATCCCCTTAAATTTAAGGGCACATCAAACCTCCAGTATTTTTTTTGTAATTTTCAAAATATCTTGGTTTTTTTTTTTTTTTTGTAATCATCCCAAACTTTAGGGGGCTTTTGTAATCATCCCTAATATAAATGATTAATAAATTCAACTCATAAGTAAATAAAAACTTAGGCTCTGATACTATTTTCTGCTTGATCATAGGTATATTGGATATTTTGGCTACCAATGACATTTTGGGAATAAGTGAAATCTTAAAATAGCCGTCAGGATCAAATTTACACCAACGTAAAACTTATAGGCTCAGAATTGCACAAATTCAAAGCTTACACGACCAACATTGCAATTTCAGAAGTTAGAAGACTAGTATTGCAACACCCCAATAGATGCACGACTAATATTACATTTTTCCCATTTTCTTTTCAACAAAATAGGGATTACTTATCTTTTACATTTTTTTTAACTGTATAATAGGGCATCTCTGGTGTGCAAAAAACGAGAGATAACTACAATCCTGCTACATGGATGATGGAAGTTAGTTCAACTTCCTCTGTTTAACTTGGCATGATTTTGGCCGAGATTTACAAGAATTCTTCTTTGCACGAGTGAGTCCAATGGCCAACTCTTTTTTCTTCAATGATGCTTTAATGAAAGTTAGTTATGATCATAGGGAGTGTTTGCAAACATTTCGAAAAAGTGATTGTCAGCTTTTGTCTTAAAAGATAAATTTTTAGTTTTTTCAAAGCCAACTTGTGCGTTTGATTTTGCATAATTTAATCACAATTTAAAAACAGGGGGAATAGTGCTCTAAATTTCCCACCAGGTTTGATTATGTGTTAAATTTAAGGGGGTAACTGTAGTGTTTTTATATATATCGGCGGGGTTTTGATATGTTTCTTTTCTTATGAAGGGGAAAATGTTTCTTTTGTAATTAGTCCAAACCTCAGGGGCATTTTTGTAATTATTCCAATTTTTTTTATTGTACTTCAAGTTTGATTTTTACACACAAATAAAATACTTTTACAACTTATTCCCTAAACTCACTTTTTTAACTTATTCTAATTGCAAACACTACAACTTCGGATTCTCAACTACTTTTCGCTTCTGCTACAATAAATCACTTTCTCTAAAAGCAGAGCAAATTAAACACTCCCATAGTTGTATCTCAGACAAGAGATGCATGGCACATCTTAATAGATATTGAGATTCATTTTGTGTTATATGGCTTGAAGGAGTAACATGGAGCTGGTGAAAAAGCTGAGTCGACCGCCTTCGGGTTCGAAAAATTTGCATTTCCCGACACGCTACTCGCAGGACGGTTGGACTCAATTCAAAACCTGCCTCTGGAAGCAGCATTGGTCTTACTGGAGAAGTCCTTCGTACAATTTGATGCGTTCGATGCATATGCTTTTCGCATCTTTCCTTTACGGCGCCCTGTTCTGGGGTCAAGCGAAGAAAGTGTAAGCAAATTGTCTCGAACATTACTTGGTTCTATACGTATGTCTCTAGCTAGTAGGGGTGGCAATTCGAGTCATCGAGTCGTGTTCGTGTTTAGTTTCCGGTGAATTTCAGGTTATATTCAAAATACATCACATATTAAATAAAATAGGGATGCTTACAAAAACAACCTGAGGTTTGCGCTAATTATAAACAAAAAACAGAGATGTTTCAAAATTACAAAAAAACCATTACGTTTGATTTGTCTTAAATTTAAGAAGGTTACTGTAATATTTCTATAAACACCAGGGTGTTTTTTGAAACGTTTTTTACTTATGGAGGGGGAAAATGTAAGACGAAATCAAAACTCATGGGTTTCTTTTTGCAATTTTCAAAAATATCTGATTTTTTGTAATTAGCCCCAAGCTCAGGGGGTTTCTGTAATTATCCCTAAAATATAAGGTATTATGTTTCAAGACAAATTGGTAACATCGTGTCAGACTCGTGTTAGTCCTCTTTGTGTTCGTGGTTCTCGTTTTTGTGTTCATGTTTCTATGAGTAACTTTAGGTCAGGTTCGTCTCGTGTCACGGGTTGCCCCTACTAGGCACTCAGTTTCTTTTGTCTTTTAACATTGTTTTGCTGCTTTCTCTTCTGATGTAATA
This sequence comes from Rehmannia glutinosa, assembly GCA_016081115.2. Taxonomy (NCBI): domain Eukaryota; kingdom Viridiplantae; phylum Streptophyta; class Magnoliopsida; order Lamiales; family Orobanchaceae; genus Rehmannia; species Rehmannia glutinosa. The sequence continues at coordinate 70,004,950 of CM071929.1, read as the reverse complement.
GGCATAATCAGCAGAGTCTATTCACTCTGCTCGGTTCGATGTATAGCTCGGCCCTCTTCTGTGGCATAAACAATGCCTCATCAATTCTCTCATATGTCAGCGTAGAGCGAACTGTCGTATACAGAGAACAGTTTGCTGGAATGTATAATCCGTGGGCTTATTCGGCCGCACAGGTACGCCAAATTACAGTGATCTGATTGAACAAATAAAAGTGAACAGTATAATTTATTGAAAAATTTCATAAGCAATCGCATGATGGGTAAAAAATATTCTCCAGCAGAATGAAAATGAAATTTTCTGATCAGCATTGTTTTTGGCCGGTATCTTTTCATTTTGTAGGTTGTCGTAGAGATCCCGTATATCTTGGCCCAAACAATTGCCTTCACGGCCATCACATATCCGATGATCGGATACGCTTGGTCGGCGTATAAATTGTTTTGGTATTTCTATACCATGTTCTGTACAATGCTCTACTTCACTTATCTCGGAATGATGTTGATTGCAATAACACCAAGCTTCGCAATAGCTTCCATTTTGCAGTCGTCCGTTTACACTTTGCTGAATCTGTTTTCTGGATTCTTGATCCCTCGCCCGGTAAATATTTCTTACGTTACGAGCATTTGCATATTCTGATTATATAAAAACCCAGTTATCTTTCAAAATTACAAATATCCTCTTGGCATTTGTTTCTGTTTTACAAAACACGCCTATTTCGGGTAATTCTAAAACCAAACCAAACTTCAAGGGGGTACTTGTAATGCCTAAGGAGATATTTGTAATTATGAAAGATAACTGGATATTTTTGTAAGAGTTAATGATTTCTTGGTTCTTGAACTATAAGTACTTTACTAGTTTGGTCCCTAACATTTGTGATTGACCAATTTAGTACCCAGATTTTATGAATTTGATAAATTGGTACCTGCTTCAACTTGAAAGGACGAAAAAGCTCCCAGAAGGAAACTAAAACTGGCCAAGTTGTGGGGATTGAGATTTCCTATTCCACTTTTTTGTTCTACTCCATATTACATTGCATCGAATGAATAACAAGTGTACAAGATGATGTCACAATTGTACACGCGTCTTTCATCCAATATATAGAATATGAAGTGAAATATGGAAAGTGGAACAAAAGATCTCATCCCAAGCTGTGATGGGTTTCCCTTGGGTTTTTTTTATCGTCTTTTCAAGTTGAAATAATTATCAATTTTTCAAATCCATGAAGTCTAGATAATGAATTGGTCAATCGCAAATATAAGGTACCAATCGCCGAAATGCCTATAGTTCAGGTACTTAGTAACTCTTTTTGTAATTAGGCAAAACCATAGTGATAGTTTTTGCAAATTGCCCTATTTGAAATATGAAATTACAAACTACATACTCAAAATTTTGATAATAACAAAATGTGCTCTTTATTTGCAGCAAATTCCCAAGTGGTGGGTCTGGTATTATTATCTTACACCAACTTCTTGGTCTCTAAATGGCATGCTTAATTCACAGTTTGGAGATGTGGATAGGGAAATTGTTGTGTTTGGGGAACCAAAGGCAATATCAGCCTTTTTGAGTGATTATTTTGGATATGAACACAATATGTTACCTGTTATTGCTGTAATTTTGATCATGTACCCTATTGTTTTTGCCTCTATATTTTCATTGTGCATTGGGAAATTGAACTATCAAAAGAGGTAATTAAGAGGTTTGTACCAAAAAATGTATGTTATAAATTTGTTTACATTATTTTTTTCCTTCTACATACCAAATTTCTTGTGTAGGATTTGATATTTGATTATTCATTGTAATATATTGATTCTTGATGTAATTGTAAACTAGAAATTATTTTTGAATTCTAGACTCCTATTGGCTCTATTGAGTTTTAGATTGTAATATATAATGCTTTATATAACTTAATAGTGGAGCAAATTCTCAAATGTTGTTTCTTTATTCTCTATTTTTAATTGCACAAAATTGACGATCAATAAGAAAACGTCAAACATTTATTATATCTACTAAACTTCATATATAATACGACATTTATTCATGTATAATTTAATATAGTACTATTTCACAAATTAAGAAGAGAACTATTTTTTTTTTTCTTTTTTAAGATGAATTTATTTTTCTTTAAATGATGCTCGATTAATTTGTACTTGAAACATTTGATTGTCCTCATGGATACTTGCAAGTGCCATAAGCTGCATCAAAAATTAAGACACAAATCTCATTAGTAAACTTAAATAAAATAAATTATCATGTGAAAAATATAACATCAACATCAACAAACAACTATACATTCATGTATAAGTTTTTTTTACCGAAATTATTATCCCTGAAGTTTAGCCTATTTAGAAAAAAAATACTCCAGTTATCTTTCAAAACACCCCTTTATGTTATTATTTACCTACCAAATACTGCCATTTTGAGGGTGCAATTTATAGTTATTTGTACGTAATTTTAAAAGATAACTGAATTTCTTTGTAATTAAGCTAAATCTCAGGGGTAGTTTTTATAATTATCCGATATATATATAGAGAGAGAGAAGGGGGAGAGTAATTACATGGACCGATTGTTGTAATAATGCCAATGTCATTATTACAATCATCACGAGTTTTGTAAAAGAAATCGAGTGCATAATTTGTATGAGCTGGTAAGAGGTCTGGATCAAAACATGAACCGCCTGGTTGGATGGCTCCACAATCTATCTCTCCGCAAGCATAATCTAAAAATCCTTTCATCTTATCTGGATTAGCAGTTAGCCGTGCGATACACCAATTGTTGCCCTACATTAACAAAATTTAGTCCAATCAACAAAACAATAACCCATGTGTTGTCAAATAATTAATACTAAATCAATAATTTTCAACTAAAATTACTATGTCAATTATTATTAAAATAAAAATGGACTTATTACTTGTTTTTGACCAAGCAACTTGGTTTCTTCATCAATAGCATATACAACACCCAAAATACAACATAGAGTAAGCAAATAGAGATTGTATTTCCCCATGAGAACTTGTTTTGTGTATGACAGAAATTTTTTTTGGCTATTTTCTTGAGTTTAAATATTGGATGCAACATATGTTGGCATATTAAGGAAATAAAATTATGGTCCATAGCTTATAATTCACTTACCTTAATTAATTGCCTATAATGTTGACTAATCTTGCCTTATATATTTTTGTATGTAAAGAATAGTAATTGTAAGTTGTAACTAATTAATTTCAACTATAATCTTATGTGGGAAATGAAAATGCAATTATATAAAATTATTATATAATTGTTATATTCTCGATAATAAATGAGATATATCAATAATAGGATATTGATATTTAGGTAATTATGTAGGCTAATTATGTAAGTTCAATATTATATATAAGAGTTTTGACTGAGAACGTTTTTCATGGATAAACTAGCTCGTTTTAATCCATATTTTTATCAGGAAATTAGATAATGGGTTTTTAATTCAGCAACTCAAAGTCAATTATATAATATAACTTTAATATAGTTAATTTGTTGTTTATATAATCTCACATTGTTCTAGAATTTCTTCTACTTTAATTTGTAAGTAATTTGTGGCAAGAGGACATGCAGCTGCAACAATATTCGAAAATGAATATGATAGGAAAATTACTATATTGACCTTGCCTAGCTTGAACTTACTAAAATACCCTCATGATTCGTGGTTTACTTGTATGGGTCCCAATTTGACCCAAAGGTCTGGTTCCTACATCTTATAATATATATATTTTTTTAACGGTATCTTATAAAATATTTATTATTATCATATGATGTCAAGTTAAGTTTTCAAATTTAAAATAAAATATGATCGTATAATATTAGAAGTAATAAATGTCGTAATTAATATAACTTAGAAAATATTAAAGCTCTCACATTGGAAGTATAATAACCAAGTTATAAACAGTCATAAACAATAACCAAGTTAAAAGGTGAACAGAGAGAAAAAATAAAATAGTTTGTTCAATGATAAAATAAGAAAAACTTTATTATATATTCATAATGGATATATAAGATGACATTTTTTCTTGTACAATTTAATAGAATATAATCTCTTAAAGCAAAGAAAATCCCATGATCCTCGCCTTGTATATACTTGAAACCCTTTAATCACCTCATGGATAATTGCAAGTGCCATAAGCTACATCAAAAATCAAGAAATAGAGCTCATTAGTAAACCTAAAAAACAAAATTCATGTGAAAAAATAACTTATATATATTATAATTATTGTCAGAAATGTAATGCCAACAACATTTTAACGACGGAATATTACATAAGTAGAAACGGAAATAAATTCCATCATTTTGTATTTACCAACAAGAATTATTAAGAAGTAAAAAATCTATCAATAATCCACGAATTTCTTGCAGTGTATATAAAGAGAAAAAGAGGGATAGAGTAATTACAAGGATCGATGAATGTAATAGTGCCAATCTCATGATCACAAACACCGCGAGTTTTATAAATGAGATTGAGGGCATAGTTAGCATAATTGGATGGCTCCACAATCCACCACTCCGCAAGCGTAGTCTATAAATGCTTGCATTTTTTCGGGAGGGGTAGTTAATTGGGCAATACACCAATTGGCCTAGAGTAACATAATGTAAAAAAAAAAAAAAAAAAATCAGTGTTGACTAATAATAATACTAATCATTAATTTAAAACTAAAAATACTATACCAATTATTATAAAAATGAAAAATTGACTTACTTGTTTCTGACCAAACACCTTGGTTTCTTCATCAATAGCATATACAACACCCAAAAGACAAAAGACAATAAGCAAATAGAGATTGTATTTCTCCATGAGAAATTAGGCTGCAAGCTATATTACTGAGATTTTTTATTGTTTATTGTATGAAAGTGAAAAATATTGGCTACTTTCTTGAGTTTAAATATTAATTGATGCAACATGCATTTTGGCATGTTATAATCACAGCTAGCCAAATCAATCTATTTATATATCCTAATTTTAATTACGTAATTCCTTATTTTGTTGATATGTCTACTCCAATGTTTTAGCTCATTTAACCTTTTTCATTTTCTTGTAATCACTTTGTAAAACTTTTTATATGTACACTATCAACGGCAATAAAAATAATAAGTAACAGAATTAAATTAAGAGACGATACCCTTTCCCAAAAAAAAAAATTTTAAGTACGTAAGAGATGATAAATTTGATATGGACAACAAAACATATTGAAGTTTTATGAGATTTTACATTATTGAATTTTTAGTAAGAAATCATTAATTATCTATTTTCCCGAGAAATTTATGGATGAAAACGGGCAAGTTTATACATAGAAAATATTTCAATGATAAAATTGTAGATTAGGTCTATAAATTAAATTATCTAAGTATCAATACCAAAACTATAATGTGATGACCAAGACTATAACCATTATCTATGGATTAGGATATTTTCATTTAATTAATAATTAATAATTTAATTATCCATGTGACTCACAACTCTTGTGGTTTAATTAATAATAAGTTACTTAATTAAATTAATTAAGTTAATATAAATCACAATCATAGTACAATTATTCATTAATTTCAAGATCCTCAAAATTGATGTCAGCATCTAGCAAAATGAAGCGACAAGATTATGCCAGGTGTTTTTAAACCATCTCCAGCAATGTGCACCATTTTACTATCGAAAATTTGTTTTAAAAAATATATTTGACCCGATTTTGACCAATTATTTAAAGTTTGGAGAATTTATTAGTTTCGGAAAATAAATGATGTAATCGTAATATACACCGTGGGTAGATAAAATTAGCATTTTTTGAATTTCTCAAAACAAATTTCGGGTGAATGATAAAATTAATGTATAAAGTTAGTTACTTAAATGCCTTTAATTTATATAAGAAATATAAAAGAGTGAGAATATGGAAAGTCATATCCCACTTAGGAAATATATTAAATGTTTAACTAGTTTATATAGAGTTTCACCACTAATAAGGAGTAATCAAATAGCACCGAGAATGGTGCGGAGCACCTTCCGAGTCCGAGCTGGGCCTATGCCTGCGCACGTCACACATAGTCGCATTGGGCGCGCCTATTCACTGATTGAACGCCTTTGTTCCGTGTGTAGGGGTGCGTATCGAAGCTTGTGCATCTTCGGAAGAGATGCGATCCTGGACCATCAAATTATACTTGTTGATTAGAATGCACGATCCAATAGTCCAGATCGATCCCTAGGTCATCAAATTATGTCTCTTGATCAGAAGACACGATCCAATAGTCCAGATCGATTCAGACCAAGAGATGCACCTGTTCTGAAAGGACATCCAGATCTTGATATAAATAGACTACTCAATGATCATTTTACACACGTAAAATATGCATTCATTTAGCATATTGCTTCATCTCTTCCTTTATGTTTTTCTCGAAAGTTATGAAACACGTTAAGTTCACAGTAATCAAGTGCTACTAAGTCGAAGTTGAAAATCATTGTATCTTAGAGACGATTGTGGGAACTGTTAACACTTTCATATGGAGCAATTTCATCTTGCGGATAGATAATACAGTTCTCACCTCGACTTAAATATAATGTTCCGTTATTCTGTCCATTTTTCGATAAAACCACACACCGCAAACAATAATTACTTCATATTCAACACTATTTTAGGCAAAATCTTCACTCAATCTTCGGTTTGCGAGAAATTTTGCATTTAAAAGGAATATTTCATAATATTTCATTAATTTTAGTGCATTTTTCATATACTAAACTGATTAATTTAAAAAAAAATTGAAATTTTAGCGCAACTTATAGTGTTGCCATATTTCTGGAGCAAAACCGTTCTTATTATCAAAATGACTCAGGATTGGCGCAGTGTTGGAGCACTTTTTTGTTGAAGATATAGTACTCTCTTGGAGATGCTCTTAGACGATAAAACTGGCGCATATTCGTGATCGATTATTTTCATATTTTGTTGTATTAGTCTTTTTATTTTTAGAAGATTGTATTGTTTTGGTTGGTTATTAATTACTTTTTGACTAAGACTCCATAACGTTCTCTCTCTCTTTCTCTCGTTCAAGTAATTCTATAGGAAATAAATAAACTTGAATTTACCTAGCACACTATTTAGACTCTGGAATTTATAAGAAATTAGTACATATGTAATTTTTCTTTTAATGTGGTAATATTTGTTATTAACAATATGTGTTTTCTCATAAACGGCTATAGCAAGAAGATGGAGAATGAGTCGAGATGAGAATTAAATTCTTTATTCGCAAGACCAAATTGCCTCGTATAAATGCTTCATGATTTAAGACAATCGTCTCCAAAATACAACAAATCTACAACTTGACATTTAAAACTGGAGAAGAAGGAAACGACAAATGCTAGAAGATACGCAGATGTGGTGGCGTGAACTGAAATGCAAATCACCAAGGGTTAGCCTAGCATGTGCAATTACTTTTTTTCTCTATCTACTTTTTTCTCCCCTTTCTTTCTGAAAAATCCAAAACCTTAGGCTGCGATTGGATGTGAAACAAGTTTCATTTTCGTTCAACTAGATAAATTTTTTTGACCAAACATGCGATTGTTTATGAAAATTTTCAGAAAATATACTATTCTCTCACTTTTACTTTTTCTCATTTTTTCTCTTACCAATCACATCTACACATTTTTTCACAAAAAACTAATCATTATTACACATTCTCCCATAAATTTCACTATTCACTCACTCACACATTTCTAACTATCAATCATATCCAATCACTATTTTACTTTTTTTAAATCACATCAACTTTCATTATTACTTTTTCATCTCACATCCAATCACACTCTCAAAATTCATCTTATTTCTCCCCAATTTTTTTTTCTACTATTCTCTAGCAAAATGAAAGTATATCCAATCGCACCCTTAATCTTTTTTCTCTTTTTTCCCTCTCCCCACCAGCCGCCCATACCCCTACCCCAACCCCCAAGTTGATTTCTTCTCCCATGAGAATGGAAGTCATAATGGCGACTATATGTGGTTGTTCAGACTGATGCACCGCCACGAAGGCTGGCGATGGCCGGAAATTTCTGGTCGTTCGGACAAGAACCCCCCGCACGATATTTTTTCGTCTGTTTCAAGATCCGGGCACTTGTCATGTATAGATTAATCTAAGACCAAGGTTCACTAGCATAATAAAGTGGAGTAATTTTAGCTTATTTTAGCTTTATTGAGTTATCAGAAAATGAGGCAAATTGGATGTTCAAGAGATTTGAATCCACATTGATTCAATTTTATAAAATATTGATTATTATTAATGATGTCAAGTTAATTTTTCAATTTTATAAATTCCTACATCTTATAAAATATTTATTTATTATTATATGATGTCAAGTTCAAATTTTAAATAAAATATGATCGTAAGATATTAGCAGTAATAACGTTGTAATTAAAATACTCAACGAAAAGAGTTTGTTAAGATTTTAAAAACAACTTAGAAAATATCAAAGAACTCATTTTGGAAGTATAAAATTGGAGCTCCTAAATGTTTTACAAGATACTCTTAATGATATTTTTCACACAAACAAGTAAACAACCTTTTCAAGTTCATGATATTCACAACCATCGTCAATAAATTTTAAGGTAAGATAATATGCACATATAGGACACCAAAGATATATATATATACAGTAGAACTTCAATAACTAGTTAATAACTTTGATTAAATAATATTTTTATTTGGTCCCGACTTTTTGTTGAGTATATTAATTACACATAAAGGAAAACATGTTAAATTGTTAATTTTCTAAATTTAACAGAATTCACATTGGCCTCATAAAATATATAAATCAATAATTCTTTAATATATAATATATTTATAATTAATATTCGAATACTTTATATAAAAGTTACTCAATTCTCTTCAAAAAAAAAAAAAAGTTACTCAATTATTATTTGTATCTTGTTAAAGTAGTGTGATCTTGAATCTCTTCTTTGACTTGGGATAATCAGTAAAAACTTAATTTCAATGTGATTTTCTCGTGGCTTAATTTACATGCCACATTTTTATGAGTTAATATATTATTAATTTATCAATTATTTAATTTTAAATAAATTAGTAGATTCTAATAATCTCAATATTATTTTAACTTATAGAGGCTTAACTGTACTAACAAAATTCTACGTGCTTTGCACAAGATCGATGATAAATAAGAAAAACTTTATTATATATAGGTAATGGATATATAATATGACATTTCTTCTAGTAAAATTTAATAGAATATCTCTTAAAGCAAAGAAAATCCCATGATCCTTGTCTTGTACTTGAATCCCTTTGATCACCTCATGGATAAATGCAAGTGCCATAAGCTACATCAAAAATCAAGAAACAGAGTTCATTAGTAAACCTAAATAAAATAATTTTTCACATGAAAAGATAACTTATATATACAATTATCGCCACGAAATAATTATATCATCTGTTCCAGAATTTATCATCCGCATCCCTGAGAGCTTCATGAAAGAGGTAAATCATGTATTATGCCTCGACGAACCAGAGTTCTGAGCAACCAACTATCAACTTAATGATACATAACTTGCATTATCAAGATAATAAAGTTGTACCATGATAAATGACCGAAATTTGCAAAATTGTTATTATGTTCATGATTCACCTATAAATTGTTTGAAATGTTTATTTCAATTTAAGTTTAAGTGAGCTCAATTTTAATTATTAATAATTAATGTTGATTATTTTAAAAATATATCTTCTTTTAGAACGTTACAAATTTTAAACAAATGATCCCAAATCCCAATCATTTTTCTCGAGATTGAGTTATCTTTCATTGACTATGAAATTTAATCAATCATAATTTTATTTTTGAGAAGATCAATCACAAAAATACAAACAAATAGCAACTAGTTTAAAAAATATTGTATTCACTATGTAACACACCAAAAATTTATTTTCACAATTCACAAACACCATATATGTGTTGGTGCACCTTATCCGGAGAATAGATTACGCTACATGCCACCCAAACACGCGTAATGTCCCAGCCAATCAAAATCCACCATCGTTGTGTATTTACCAACGAGGATTATATCCGTCAATAATCCCCAAATTTCTTGCCGTGTATATAAAGAGATAAAAAAAGGAGAGAGTAATTACAAGGATCGGTGAATGTAATAGTGCCGATTTGATAATTACAAATTCCGCGAATTCTGTAAAGGAGATTGAGGGCATAGTTTGTATGAGCTGGCAAGAGTTCCGGTTCAAAACATGAACCGCCTGATTGGATGGGTCCACAATCCACCACTCCACAAGCATAGTCTAAAAATCCTTGCATTTTCTCGGGAGGAGCACTTGATTGGGCAATACACCAAGTGGGCTAGAGTAACATAATTTATTGCAGTAAAAAATAAAAGAATCAGTACTGTTGACTAATAATAATACTAATCATTAATTTAAAACTAAAAATACTATACCAATTATTATAAAAATGAAAATTTCACTTACTTGACCAAACCCCTTGGTTTCTCCATCAATAGCATATACAACACCCAAAAGACAAAAGACAATAAGGAAATAGAGATTGTTTTTCTCCATGATAAATTAGGGAGCAAGCTATATTACTGAAATTTTGTTTTTTTTGTATGAAAGTGAAAAATATTGGCTACTTTCTTGAGTTTAAATATTAATTGGTGCAACATGTATTTTGGCATGTTAATAAATCATGGAGCTAATTGATCTTCTCCAAAGTAATATTCACAGCTAGCCAAATCAATTTATTTATATGTCCTAATTTTATCCCTTTTAACTTAATTCCTTATTTTGTTGATACACTTACTCCAATGATTTAGCTCATTTAACCTTTTTCATTTTCTTATAATCACTCTGTAAAAAAATTTATGTGTACACTATCAACGGCAATAAAAATAATAAGAGAATAAAGTAAGAGATGATAAAAATAAATAAAAAGTAAGATACGTATGATATGGTCCTATGGACAACAAAATATATTGAAGTTTTATGAGATTTTACATAATTGAATTTTTGAGTAAAAAATCATTAATTATATATTTTCCCGAGAAATTTATGAAAACGGGCATGTTAATCCATAGAAAATTTTCTCGATGATAAAATTGTAGATTAGGTGTCTATAAAATTATCTAAGTATCAATACCATAACAATAATGTCTTATAGATAACCAAGACTATAACCATTATCTATGGATTAGGATAATTTCATTTAATTAATAATCAACAATTTAATTATCCATGTGACTCACAACTCTTGTGATTTAATTAATTAATAATAAGTTACTTAATTATATTAATTAAGTTAATATAAATCACAATCATAATACCATTATTATCCTCAAAATTATTGTTAGCGTCTAGTAAAATGAAGCGGCAAGATTATGATAGGTGTGTTTAGACCATCTCCAACAATGTGCACCATTTTACTTTATATGCAATACTATTTTAGTGCAAAATCTGCACCCAATCTACAGCAGTTTGTAGTAAATCCTGCATTAAAAATGAATATTTCATAAAATTTCATTAATTTTAGTGCACATTTCAATATACTAAACTGATTAATTTAAAACAAAAAAATAAAAAATTTAGAGCAGCTACAGTGCTGCCATACTTTTGGCGCAAAACTGTTCATATTATCAAAATGACTCGGGCTTTGGTGCAGTGCTGAAGCAAATTTCTGTTGAAGATATAACACTCTCTTGGAGATGTTCTTAGACGATAAAACTGGCGCATATTCGTGATTGGTTATTGTCATATTTTGTTGTATTAGTCTTTTTTATTTTTAGAAGATTGTATTAGTCTTGGCTGGTTATTACTTCTTGACTTAGACTCCATAACGTTCTCTCTCTTTCTCTCGTTCAAGTAATTCTATAGGCAATAAATCAAATCGAATGAACACAACATACTATTTAGATTCTAGAATTTCTAAGAAAATTAGTACATACATTTGTAATATATATATATATAGGGATTGGTTCAAATGAGACCAATCCTTTTAGGTTAGTCCATAAGAACACTTATGGACTCTTAATTTAAAATTTTGGACGGTGTAGATCATTTTAGTTAATTTAGGCATATAAGGGTATAATTGTACTTTTATATTTAATTAGTTATGTTAATTGGAGAGTTATTAGCTATTTTTAAGCAAACATAATCCTACCTTTTCACATTGATTTTTAGGAGGAAAAATCATCAACTTCAAGTATTTTTTTTAAAATTGATACTTATTTCCGCCATATTTGTGAACAATCGTTTTATTGTATACTTAATTCAGTGGACTTGTATACTTAGTCATGTTTTATTGTATATTTAGTTCAGTGGATTTGTATACTTAATTGGTTCAGTGGAATCGTATTCTTAGTTATATAAGTAGTTTAATAAGTAATTTAGTAAATTTGTATACCTAGTTCTGTGGATTTGTATACTTAGTTCAATGGAATTGTATACTTAGTTATATAAGTAATTCAGTGTAATTGTATACTTAGTTAAATATTTCTGTATACTTAGTATTATTTTAATGTATAGTTAGTTCAATGTAGTTGTATACTTAGTTAAATATTTCTGTATACTTAGTAAAGTTTTAATGTACATGTAGTTTAGTGTAATTATATACTTAGTTAATTGTTTATGTATACTTAGTAATGTTTTAATGTATAGTTAGTTTAGTGTAATTGTATACTTTTCATTAATTGTTGCACGATTTTGTTGCCATATTTGAATAAATTGCAGGTTCGAATGGGAAGAGAGAGAAAGGAAAGGTGAATCGCTTGATTATGGGGACGTGATCAATACAAAATCACGTTCCTAATTTTTAGGAAGCGTTTACTATATTTAATTTCATAGATTCCTATTTTATCCCTTCTGTTGTATACTTACTTATGAAATGTTGTATATATTGTAATATATCTTTGCCATTGATTTACTATTTGGATGGTGTAGATTTAGTCTTATGGACTAACCTAGGAGGGTGGTCTCACAGGATCCCCTCCCTATATATGTATACTGTGTTTTTCTTTTAATGTGGTGACAATATTAGTCATTAACAATATGTGTTTTCTCATAAACGGTTATAGCAACAAGATGGAGAATGATTCCAGATGAGAATTAAATTCTTTATTCGCAAGACAAAATTGCCTCGCATAAGTGCTTCACGATTTTAGCCCATTCTATCCAAGATCCATCGTATCCAAGATACAACAAATCTACAACTTAAGATAGCAACACTACAAATCTAGAGCATTCGGAGCAAAATATGATCAAACATTCTAGAGAAGAAGAAAACGACAATTGCTAGGAGATATGCAGATGTGGTGGGGTGAATTGAAATGCAAACCTCCAAGGATTAGCCAAGTGTGTGCAATTACTTTTTTTCTCTCTACTTCTCTCTAAAAAGACTCAAAACCCTAATCCCTTCTTTCTTCCTCCCCCCCTCCACCAGCCGCCCATCCCCCCTCCCTCTCCCCCTCCCAAGTTGATTTATTCTCCCATAAGAATGGAAGTCATAATGGCGACCATGTGTGGTTGTTCAGACTGATGCACCGCCAGAATCCTGACGATGGCCGAAAATTTCTGGTCGTTCCGACCAGAACCCCCCATACGATATTTTTCTTCTCAGTTTCAAGATTCAGGCTATGGGTGTTTCTTAGTGGTGGCGGCCAACAATGAGACGGTGGTAGATTTGCGGGGAGCAGTGGTGTAGGGATGTGGCTGTGGATTTGGGGGGAGAGAACTTTTTTTTAATGATATTATTTTTATTTTGTCATTTTTTTCGCATTTTATTTTGATTGCTAGGTTGTTATTTTTTTATTTGTCTTTTTTTTTGGATTCCTTTTTCCTGGTTGAAGGGTGAAATCGGTAGGCGAGTCAGTTGCCCGAATGGTTAGTGTTTTTCTGATCTCCTGAGGAGTCTTTGAAGTGTCATAAGCGTAGAAGTGTTTTAGTTTTGGATTTGAATTGACCTTGCCAATTCCCCACTTGATTTCTAGTTAGTCAAGTCGATCCATAGCCAGTTGGTTATGATTGTCGTTGTAGTCTCGTTTTTGAGTTGCTCTAATAAAAAAACTATCGTTTGAGCAAAAAAAATCCTAGTGTGTGACTTTGGGTCGACAAAAAGAAAAATTGAAATGCAACTGGGGTCCTGTTTATAAATTTTCAAAATTTGTGGAACAAAAACAAATTTTAAGGCACTTGATCAGACAGGTGCAACAAGTGACTTATTTCGGGTTTGATACAAGCCCAAAAGAGCCCAACAAATGCTTTTGGGCTCTTTTCAGAGTGAACACACCTTTTTAATGGATTATTACGCAAGGATTAATCCAATTGGTTGGGCTTGGGCACTTGTCATGCTTAGAGTAATCTAAGACCAAGGCCCATTAGCACGTAGGTGTCTCATTCTAAACCTTACTACCTTAGTACTTAAGCTAAATAAAGTGAAGTAATTTTAGCTTAATTTTTTTTAGAGAGTTAATTTTAGCTTAATTTAGCTTTAATGAGATTAAAAGAAAATGAGGCAAATTGGATGTTCATTAATGATGTCAAGTTAAGTTTTCAAATTTTAAATAAAAATCGTAAGATATTAGTAGTAATAACGTTGTAGTTAAAATACTCAACGAAAAGTTTTTGTTAAGATTTTAAAAACAAACTTAGAAAATATCAAAGATCTCATTTTGGAAGCATATAATTTGACCTCCTAAAAGTTTTACATGATACTCTTAATGATGTCTTTCACACAAAGAAGTAAACCCTTTCAAGTTCATGACATTCACACCATATGTCAATAAATTTTAAGGTAAGATAAATATGCACATATAGGACACCAAAGAAGTCATATACCGTAGAACTTCGATAACTTAATACTTGGTTAATTAATAATTTTGCTTAAATAATATTTTTATTTGCTCCCGACTTGAAGACAACATGCTAAATTAATAATTCTCTAAAATTATAAAATAATACATATATGGAAAATCATATTGGCCTCATACAACATATACATTTATGATTAATCTACAAATACTTTATAAAAAAATTACTTAATTATTATTTGTTTCTTGTAAAAGTAGTGTTATCTTGAATCTCATGTTTGATTTGTTGTATTAAGTTAGTAAAAACTTAATATCAGCGTAGTTTTCTCGTGGCTTAACAAACACTTATTCAATATCACTGTCATTAAGCTTCCTTTTTATATAAGGAATATTTACAGTATGTTCAATTAATGATTCACATGTCGATCTAGATTGCATACTCATTAAATAGTAACTCTACAGTTTCAATATTTGGTGACGCGCATTGCAAAGTTGAATCTTTTGGTATTGTTTTGGTGACAAGAAAAATAATTCAATATTTGCAACCCTTCAGTGTTTTAGATGTGTCGACAATTACCCACAAGCAATTTTCTTTTACAAGACACATTTCTATAAATTAATTATATTTTAATTTATCAATTATTTAATATCACAATAAATTAAAAGATTCTAACAGTCCCAACGTTATTTTAACTTATAGAGGCCTAACTATAATAACAAAACTCTGCGTGCTTTGCACAAGATCGATGATAAATAAGAAAAACTTTATTATATATAGGTAATGGACATATAATATGACATTTCTTCTCGTAAAATTTAATAGAATATCTCTTAAAGCAAAGAAAATCCCATAATACTCGTCTTGTACTTGAAACCCTTTGATCACCTCATGGATAAATGCATGTGCCATAAGCTACATCAAAAAATCAAGAAATAGAGCTCATTAGTAAACCAAAATAAAATGAATTTCAGGTAAAAAAAAAAATAACTTATATATATTATCACCAGAATCATCATGCCAACAACATTTTAACGAAGGAAAATTATATAATTAGCAACGGAAATAATTTTCATCATTTTGTATTTATCGACGAGGATTATTAAGACAAAAAAAAAAATCCGCGAATTTCTTGCAGTGTATATAAAGAGAAAATGAGGGAGAGAGTAATTACAAGGATCGGTTAATGCAATGGTGCCGATTTGATAATTACAAACACCGCGAACTTTGTAAAGGAGATTGAGGGCATAGTTTGCATGCATTGACAAGGTTTCCGGTTCAAAACATGAACCGCCTGACTGGATGGCTCGACAATCCACCACTCCACAAGCATAGTCGATAAATCCTTGCATTTTGTCGGGAGGAGAATTTAAATTGGCAATACACCAAGTGCCCTAGAGTAACATAATTTATTGCAATTAAAAAAAAAAAAGATAAAGAATCAGCGGTGAACAATAATAATACTAAATCATTAATTTAAAACTAAAAATACTATGCCAATTATTATATAAAAAATTGAAAAAATGGACTTACTTCCTGAATAGAATATACAGTACCCAAAAGACAAAAGACAATAAGCAAATAGAGATTATATTTCTCCATGAGAAATTAGGGTGCAATCTATATTTCTGAGATTTTTGTTTTTTTTTTGTATGAAAGTGAAAAATATTGGCTAATTTCTTGAGTTTAAATATTAATTGATGCAACATGTATTTTGGCATGTTAGTAAATCATGGAGCTAATTCTTCTCCAAAGTCACAATCACAGCTAGCCAAATCAATTTATTTATATGCATGTCCTAATTTTATCCATTTTAATTACTTAATTCCTTATTTTGTTGATATGATTACTCCAATGATTTAGCTCATTTAACCTTTTTATTTTCAACAGCAATAAAAATAATAAGTAAGAGAATAAAGTAAGAGATGATATATACCCTTTCATAAAAAGGTAAGATACGTATGATATGGTCCTATGGACAACAAAATATATGGAAGTTCTATGAGATTTTACATTATTGAATTCTTGAGTAAAAAAATCATTAATTATATATTTTCCCGAGAAATTTATGGATGAAAACGGGCTAGTTTATCCATAGAAAATTTTCTCATGTAGATTAGGTCTATAAATTTATCTATGTATCAACACCATAACAATAATGTCTTATAGATGACCAAGATCACTATAATCATTATATATCTATGGATTAGGATAATTTCATTTAATTAATAATTTAATTATCCATGTGACTCACAATTCTTTTGATTTAATTAATTATAAATTACTTAATTATTTTAATTAAGTTAATATAAATCAAAATCATAGTGATCCTCAAAGCAAAATGTAGGAACAAGATTATGCCATGTGTTTTTAGACCATTTCTAGCAGTGTGCACTATTTTACTTCATATTCAACACTAATTTAGTGCAAATTATGCACTCAATCTCCAGCAGTTTGTACTAAATTCTGCATTAAAAATGAATATTTCATAACATTCCATTAAATTATGTGCATATTTTCATATACTAAACTTATTAATTTAAAACTAAGAATTAAAAATTTAGCGCATCTATAGTGTTGTCATATTTATGGCACAAAACAGTTTTCATTTTCAAAATAGTTAACGTAGGCTTTGGCGCAGTATTGGAGCAAATTTTTGCTTCAAATTGACGATATAATTACACTCTTTTGGAGATGTTGTTAGATGATAAAACTGGCGCATATTCGTGATTGCCTGATTGGTTATCGTCATATTTTATTGTATTAGTCTTTATTTTAGAAGATTGTACTACTCTTGGCTGGTTATTGCTTCTTGAGTTTGACTCCATCTCTCTCTTCTTGAGTTTGTACTAGTAATTCTATATATAACTTTACTCAGTGGTTTGGTGAACCAGATTAAAGTCTGAAATTTAGGAGAATAATATATAATTAAATGTATGTTTTTAGTTAATTAGATTAATAGTAATAAAATATAAGTAAATGAAGTAATTGTACAAATAAATAATTTTTTTACTATAAAATGGAAAAAAAGAATAAATTATTCATTTGGTGTAAGATTTGGTGTAAATGATTGAAGATAGTTTTGACAAAATTACACCAATTCACTAAATTTGGTGTAATGGGTTGGAGATAGCCTAAAACATCTTTTCCTAGCGAGAAAATAATAAAATAATATTTTCTTGGCTAATGATTGCTATGTTTTTCTCTAGTGAGTGCTCTAACGACTTATATTATAACACATTTTGAGATTTTAGAAACGAAGGTGAGATATTTTGCGTTATTCTCTATTTATTAAAATCCATTCTTATTTTCTTTATGTGAAATTCCGAAATAAGATTTAATTTTAAAACACTAATTCTCGCCTAGATATCGCACATGAATGATAATCAATAGAAATTAAAACACTTTATATATATAATTGACTAAAAATAATAATATTTCCACACGTAATTTATTTGAGTATTCAAACATATTATTTATTGTACACATGTCAAATCTCATTCTTTCCATTGTACTCATGGATACTTGCAATTGCCATAAGCTGCATTCAAAAAAAGAAAAAAAAAAGGTTAGTAATAATCAAAACTTAGATAACATATATATAAAAAAAACATACATTGATTAATATATGTATACTAGAACAACACCCGTGTGTTACACGGATTTGTCAAATTCTAAAAAACTCCTTTATAAACTACATTATTTGTTTTATTTGAAAGTGTAACATCCTCGTCACAACAACGAATTTTCAAGCCGCATTAATTTTAAATGGTTGAAAGAGTGCAATTTCAATCTTTGAATGTTATCTGGAAAGGGAAAAAATCTCTGTAAAATTATTTATTTGTGCTAATTTTAAATACTTGGCCGTAGTTTACTTTTTCACAAAAGCTAATAAATTAGTTATGGTAAAAATAATGAATTATTGACATCTTAAAAAAGATATTAAATATAATTGTTATACCCGTAAGTGATTTATATCACAATTAAAAGTATAATAAATATTAGAGATAATAATTGAAATTATATCCTTGTTTTTTGTATCATAATAATATTTAAATCATAATTCATTTGCAAACTAAAAAATAACTTCCTAATTTTATATCCTTGATTTTTGGGATTATTTAATTTGCTGATTAAATGTTTGATTGGATTTTAATAGTTATATATGGAAATAGGAAATTTAATTATCAAGTTGATGACAAATTGATAGTAAATTGATATAGTAAATCAATCTATAATTGGGAGAATAATGTGGTGGCATGGTTTGCCATGTGGCTAAATATGGAGGTGACACATGGATTTGGAAGAATAAGGTGCTGACACGTGTACCAAATTG
Source organism: Rehmannia glutinosa (assembly GCA_016081115.2). Classification (NCBI taxonomy): domain Eukaryota; kingdom Viridiplantae; phylum Streptophyta; class Magnoliopsida; order Lamiales; family Orobanchaceae; genus Rehmannia; species Rehmannia glutinosa. The sequence goes on along the minus strand of CM071929.1, from coordinate 69,985,812 downwards.
CTCAGGTGAAGACATGTGGCAACTTGTTTTTTCTTTTAGTATATAGGGTTGATATATAGATTATATAGAGAGAGAGTAATTACAAGGATTGATTGTTGTAACAGTGGCGATACGAGGATTGCATTCACCAAATTGTTTGTAGTAGAGATTGAGGACATAGTTTGCGTGATTTGGCAAGACATCAGGATCAAAACATGCTCCTAGTGGTCGGATAGCTTCACATTCTAATATTGATCCGCAAGCATATTGCAAAAATCCTATCAGCTTCGTAGGATCAACATCTAATCGCGCGATACACCATTTATTGGCCTACATTTACACAATTTTCACAAAAAAAAAAAAAAAAAACAGGGATCATGCTCTTAATCCAATGTTTAAATTTTAAATGTTACACTAGAATAATAAAAATAATTTAATTGTCTTACCCGTTGCTTCTGACCAGACAAATTGGTGCCTTCATCAACAGCATATGCAACACACACAAGACAACATACAAGAAGCAAACAAAGATTGATCTTTTCCATGAGAAAACTTAATTATAAACCTTTGTACTTTAGAGGTAATGTTTTGTGTATAAATTGAATAAAACATTAGCAATTTTGTTGTGTTTAAATAATATTTGAGACAACATAACTTGAAAATCTTGTACCTAATTAAGTTGCCTTATTTATGTATATTATTTGCTCTATTTCCTACTATATTGTTACATGCTATATATATAATAGTCATCTTCCTTAAATTCCCATTTTTTGATAAAGTTTTACATTGAAAAGTGTATATAGTAAACATTGTTGTTTATTTTTATCAGTTATTTTCAGCACATGTCATTAATTATCTTGTTATCAATTCAGTCAAAATGCTATAAAGAGAAAAAAAAAAAAAAAAACGAACAGTTTTCCATTTGATATTGCTACACTTAAATACAACATTTATAATTATCAGTTACTAGAAGATTTAGTGGCGACAAATATGTAAGGAGATTACAGCTAGGAAATATATACAATTAACTGTTATGATTAAATGTCAATTACCAGCTAGACATAGGAATGGCAATGGGGTGGGTCGGCCAGGACCCAGACCCGTCCCGTGCCTTTCTCGCAGGGCGAGGCGGGCGACCCATTCTGCCCGTTTTAAATTAAAATTAAATTAAAAAAATGAAAAAAAAATATATTTTTATAAAATATTATTTACAAAATTTATTATTATCAATTTATAAATATTAAATATAATATAAGAATACATAAAATTATATTATAATAGATATTATATATACAAAATATATATTAAAATATTTTAAATATAAAAATACTAGGCGAGGCGGGACGGGCCGGGGTGGATACCCGCGGGCCGGATCTAAATTGCCATCCCTAGCTAGAGAGGATAAAATATTTCTTTTTGTTTTTTTGATATTGAGGTTCCATGTTCGCACATGTAGAGATGTTAAACGCGCCACAACCCGACGGGCTGGACATTTAACCCGAAAAAACAGGGTTAGGGCCTGTAAATTTTGGTCTGCTTAAAATTGGGCCTTTTGGCCCGGGACGTTTAACCCAATAGGTAGAGATGTTAAATGGGCAATAGTCCGACGGTCTGGTCGTTTAACTCGAAAAAGAACTGGATTAGTACCTGTAATTTTTGCCCATTTAAAACCGGACTTTTTTATTTTAACTTGTGGGATAAACGGGTTCGCCAATAGCCCGCAATTTTTATTTTATTTTTTTAATTTTTATATTTTTATAAGTGACTGCAAAATATATAATCGTGTTATTTAAAGTAACAAAAATTTATTTTTTGTGTTACGTAAAGTAACAAACATTCTTTTATAAATTGTGTTATTTAAAGTAACAAGATTTTACTTTTTATAAAAATTGAAAGATAATATTTTGTACAAGGACGGACCAAATGTAATTGAGCATGATACTTGATTGATATTTACTTAGTTGTGTATTCAAGTTGTACTTGTATAATTTTATTTAATTATGAAGTTTTGAATGTCGAAATATTAAGATTTTAATTTGTCCATTAATCAAACTATTGCAAACTATGTGTTGATTTTTATTATTATGGACCATTTGGTTTGTACATTTAGTTTGATTTAACATATTATATATGTTTTTTAAAATTTATATTTAAATATAATTTTTATTTTATTTTATTTTAGCCCCTTAGTAGTCCGTTTAACCTGAAGTCCACTAGGATTATGGTTAAGTTCGCAATATTAATTATCGATCCATTTGATAATGGTCCAATTAACCCGAAGCCCGCTAGGGGTACTATCCCATTTAATATCTCTACCCACAAGATTACTAATCGAGAGAAATAGTCTCGGCTCCTCGGGAACTGCCCCTATCATGTACTTTTCAGAGACAGTGAAATTTTTCTCTCACCTTTGTTTTTTCAGAGTTTAGTGGGTTTTATTGTAGTTATTGTTAAATTGTTGGCCCATAAGGCGTAGGACTAAACAATGTTCCTAAGACCCAAAGTCATTATTAATGTGTTATACTTATAGATTACCAAGAGTAGTAATATGCCATTGATATCTATGAATACGGTAATTGAATTATTTAATTAATAATTAATATCTTAGTCCACGTGGAATTACAAGACGTTTGATTTAATCAATAATTAATTATTTAATTAAGTTAATATTAATATTATTTTCAATCATGGAAAATTATTCATTAATTTCAATAACCTCAAAATTGTAGTTAGCGTCTGCCTCATGTTTTCAGAGGGATAATTCCAGAATTGGTATCCCAAATTCAGATATATGCATATAAAAAGTTATTTAATTTTTTTTTATCTTGAGGTATGTGATAAAGTGCTGAATTATGCAAAGTTTAAATGACGAAGTACAACAGTAGCACGCGGTAGAATATTATGCTAGTGGTGGGCACTAGCGGTAAGGTGCATGTAAAACTCTCAAAGTTTGTATGATTTAATGATTTAAAAAAAGGTGATAAAGTGAAATAATGGAATAAAATTTGTTGGGTGAAGGTTTTATTTTAAATTTTAGTATAACACGAACAAAGATTTCATATACCAACATAAATTATCGCCTACATTGCACATGATGCATGAATGAAGATCCATAGAAAACACTCTGTATATATAATTCACAAATAATACTATATTTTCCACACATATAATTTATTAGAGTATTCTAACATTTTATTTCTAGTACACATGTCGGAAACTTCAATCTTATATTGTTTTTATTGTACTTTGATGACCTTCACCTAGTACTTGAAATGTTCCATTACATGTACTCATTTATACTGGCAATTTCCGAAAGCTACATAAAAACCAAAAAAAAAAAATCATCAGCATTAGCAGTAATCAAAACTTAAATAATATACAAATGCATATATAAATTATTATATATAGGGATAATTGTAAATACTATTCGTGAGGTTTAGTCTAATTAAAAAAAAAAAACAGTTGTCTTTTAAAATTACAAATACCCCATTGACGTATGTTTCTATCTTACAAATTGCAGTAATTGAGGGGGTGTTGAGGGGGTATTTTGTATAACAAATATAAATATCAATGGGGTATTTACAATTTTAAAAAAATATAACTAGACTAAACCTCAGGATAATTTTTGTAATTATCTAGAGAGAGAAAGAGAGATCTAGAGCAATTACAAGGATCGATTGTTGTAACAAAGGCGATTTCAGGATCGCATATGCCATTTCTTTTGTAGATGGTATTGATGCAATAGTTTGCATGATTTGGCACGACATCAGGATAAAAACATGCTCCACCTGGTTGGATAGGCTTACAATCTATTACTCCGCAAGCAAATTTTATAAATCCTGCCAGCTCATCTGGATCAGCTTGTAATCGCGCGATACACCAATTATTGGCCTAGATTTAATTTACACAATTTACACCAATCAAAAATCAGGGATTAGTTAATTGTTTAAATTTTAATTGTTATGCTAATTATTGCAAAACAAAATTAAATTGTCTTACCACTTTTTTTCTGACCAGACAAATTGGGGTCTTCATTAACAGCATAGACAACACACATAAGACAACAGACAAGAAGCAAAGAAAGATTGATTTTTTCCATGTTGATCAGAAAAAATTAGCTACAAATTAAAGTTTTATATTTCAGTGGTTTTGTTTTGTGTGACTACATAAGTTGCCTCATATAATATTTATATGCAACTGAATGTGTAATTATTATTTGCTAGATTTCTACGATGTGGTTACTATACAATATTTACACTTTTATTAGACACAAAAAATTACATTGTAAGAAAATTTTAAATAATAATCAAGAAATTTCAGTAATATGATGATATTGATATTGACTAATTAAAAACTTAAAACACGAATTACCTAGATCAAATTTCAGTTATTTAAGGATATTAAATGTGAATTTGACATGAAAATAGGCAGTACGTAATCATAATTGGTTTAATTTACTATCATTTTAATATCAATCAATTAAAATAAATATAAAGCAAAATATAACTTCTGTTTGATATATGTTTTTATCTTAATTTTGATGATTTTATTTTTACACCAAAACAATGTTCTTAAAGGTTGTCCAAATACTCCTAAATGATTTAAAATGGTTTTAATATTTTCCGGAGTATTTCTTCAAGTTTTACTTTAGATAAAATTGGACAACACTTCTAATGATTTTACATTTATAAGTTTTCACTTCAAAAACAAGGTTCCTAAATGTTGTCTAAATACTCCCGATTGATTTAAAATGTTTTTACTATATTCTCGGAAGTATTTCTTGAGTTTTATTTTCGATAAAAATTGGACAACATTTTTGTCTCAAGGTCGACCGGTCGCCCTATAGGGCAACCCGTACCTGAAGATGACTTTGGAACAAAAAATGAGACGGAAGTGAAAAATGGTCGGTCGACTGTCATGCCCGGTGTCGGCCATCGCCCAGTCGGCCGACTGCACTGAAACGTTCTTCTTGAAATAGATCGTTTTATCTCTTCCAAAGCCATGAGGGGGACCGGTTGAAGTCGGCGTCCAACCTGGTCGAGGTAGACGTCGGCCGTGCCCGTGTTATTTTGTTGTGCAATTTTCTAACATTTATTTAAATGCGGCCGTGCATCCGTATCTATCTTTTGATGACAAAAAAATGTGATCGTTTGACAATGAGACAAATTTCCTTAAAATGTGGGATTGATTTCTAACGATTATATTCTTGATTTTAATTGTATTTTTCTCAGATTTTCAATCTCCAAGAGGAGCCTATGCTTGATCAATCATCTCCTATAAATAGAGGAAGTTTTGGAGCAACCAAAGACAACAATTGAGATACAACACAACAAGATACACTTCAAGCAAATACTTGGTCTTTCATTGTTATTATTCTTGTTGTAAATTTGCCTAGCTTATCACTTTCACATCTTTGAGGTATAGGCTATTCTTGATTACACTTTGCACTCAAATTGTAATATTCATTATTGAGTTGTAATTTTGATTTTTGGTCATCATTCAACACAAGATATCCTTGTGAGTGTTCTTGTGGTAAGAACACACTTGGATGATCTAGGTGATAGGTGCAAGAAGATTGTGGTGATCTTCTTATTGAGGTGTTGAAGAATTTGGTATTCTTCAAGGTTGAAGATTGTGGTAATCTTCACAAGGTGCCGTTGAAGGAAGATTGTGGTGATCTTCAAAAGGGAGATTGTGGTAATCTCCAAAGGTGTTGTTGAAGAAGAATGTGGTGCTCTTCAAGGTGTTGTTGTAAGTTGGTGTTGTATTAATTTTTGGTAAATTAATAAAATCTTTTTTTTTTTTGAAATCCATCCCGATATCTTTGGGGTGGTAGAGGATTAGGCCCTAGGTGGGTTGAACCTCTATAAATCGACGTGTGTTGTTTACATTCCGCACATTTATCATTGTCGTTGAGCATTCGGTTCGAAAAAGAGGGTAAAATCGAAAAAATAGAGATAATCTATTCACCCCCCTCTAGATTATCGTAGCCGCTTGGACTTACAAGTGGTATCAAAGTCAAACTCTTTGGCAAGCTCGTTTCACATCGCGAGTGAAGAGGAACGATTGTCGGCTACGAACGAAGCTCACCTTACCGGCACCTCCACCACCAAGCCACCACTATTTGATTCCAAAAATTTTAATTTTTTGAAAGAAAGAATGGAATGCTACTTACAAGGTTGCGGGTTCGACATTTGGAACACCGTCATAAATGGAGAATCCATTCCGATGAAAGATACACCACACACCTCAAAAGATTTCAAAAAGCTCAATGATGAAGAGAAGAAAATCATCTCCTTAAACGGTAAAGCTCTCAATATTTTGTATTGTTCATTTACTAATTTGGAATATGAACATATTGTAGGAATAAAATCGGCACATGAAGTATGGCAAAAATTAGAAGCCATCTATGGAGTATTTGCAAATGAAATGAGTCAAACAAAAGCATCTACCTCTCAAAGGAATTCAAGTTCAAATCTAAGGAACAAGCCTCTTACAACTTCCAACTATGAAGAGGTACAATATTGTCTTATGGGCTTTGAAGAAAACGAGGTAAGTTCTAAACCCTCCACTTCTTATGACAATGAATTGCAAAATGGATATAATGATTTGCAAAATGATTATGATGAGCTACAAGATGAATTCCAAAACTTACTTGTTAAATACAAAAATTTGAAAAAGGAATTCATTGTTTTGAAAAATGATAAGGATAGTTTATTTACTTCCTATGAATCATTATCATGTGCTCACACCACTACTCTTGACAAGGTTGGAAACCTTGAGAAAGAAAATAATACTCTAGTTGAGGATATTAAGTGCTTGAAAAATGATTTATCAAAATCCAACTTGAGTACCAATAAAATGCTTAATATTGATGATAATGATTGTGATAATTCGAATAGTGAACTTGATCATGAGCCTAACATTATCAAGCATATAAAAAGGAATCGAGCTCCTATACATGCTAGTAATATCACTTGTTTCTATTGCGGTAAGAAGGGACACGCCGTAAATACTTGGAGACCTAAAAACTTGAGGGTACCACATAATAATGTCATATTAGGTACCCGGCGAAATAATCATCGAAGAAAATTCATGCCGCCAAGGAAACATCAAATGAATATGTCATTTGATCAAAGAAGAAGAAAACAAAGTCAACTTTCAAGAAGAGGATATAATCAAAAATGGGAATAACACAATCCTTGGAAATGGAGAAAACATCATCAACAAGATGATTTTCCAAGAGAAAGACTTTTTCAAAAATGGGAAGGCCACAATGATTGGGAATGGAGCAATTGGAGAAACTATCATCAACAAGAAGACTTTCAAAAGGGAAGATACCATCAACAATGGGAACGACACAACCCATGGAAATGGCGTAATTGGTAACCCGTATCTCCCTAGTTAAATATGCATTTTATTTTTATGCATGCTTCTGCCTTAATTGCAAATGAGTTTTCAAGTCTTTATTTTTAATTAAGGTCTTCAATATATATTTGTGCCTCTAAAAATATTTTTGAAAAAAGAAGACCTTATATGATGTTTTGTGCATTTAATTAGACTTATGTGGTTTATGAATTTTTATAGCATAAGCTCTTTTTGATTTCTCCTATTACTTGCCTACACTTGTGTTTTTTTGTGCAAATTTTGTCTAAGAATTGTGTAGGATATATATCTCATATTCATTGGCTATTTCGTCATCAAGTTTCTTAAACTATCGAGGTATGTTCACTCGTATTTGTCTTAGAGCTCGACATTATGTTTATGCACATATCTTTCAAGATATTTCATTTTAACCCCTTAAGTGCCCCTAAATGATTTTGCAAATTTTTTCTTAAAAGGGCACTACTCGTTAAGTCTCAATTTTATCGAATATATGTTTTCCCAAAACCCATATCTATAGAACCAGGTCCAAAATTATCTTTTTGCAAAGTTTTAAAACTTTTGGGGTGAAAAATCGAATTTTTTAAAAACCTGGAGAATGAAAAATTACCTTTGGGACGGTCAAGCGGGGGCAACCGTCGCCGCACGTCGGCCGTCGCACCCCACCTCGGCCGGTCGCCAGGCCAAATTTTCGAATTAACATCGTTTCGTTCTTATTTTAAAACAGTTACAAAATCCCCCCCAAACCCCTTTCTTGCTCAAAAATCATCCCCCTTTCTCCATAATCTTCAATTTTCATCATTTTTCACGATTCTTGTTGCTAATCCTCTTATTTTCACAAGAATCTTACATATATGGCTCCCCCAAAGAATTCCACCGGTCGAAATCCCATCTCCAAGCGTAGAAGAGGCGGAGAGGGTTCTTCGAGAAATCGGCAAGAAGAAGCCGAACAAAGGGATATTCGAGCTACCCGGAGAAACGTGGCTCGAAGGTGATGACGTTCAAAATCCCATACTCTCTCGGTCCCCAAATTACCGAGCTCAGAGGAACAATTTCGCTCCCAAAATTGCCGGTGGGCGAAAAGTAAGAAATCCTTTATTACTCAAGCTCCTCATTCTAATAATGTTCTTAATTTCATCAATAAGTATGTGGAATGGTACTATGAGGATTCGGGAATGGGAGAAAAATCGATTGCTCGGACTAAAATGTGTCATTTTAATTCATTTACAAATGAATATCCTACTATTAGAGGATTCTTTGAGGAGCGAGGTTGGATGTATTTATGGGAGCATGCTTATGTTTTGTATGATGATGATATTATCCAATATTTTTATGCTAATATGTGGGTACAATATGATAATGAGAGGAAGTCGATTGCCGTAAATTCGTTTATAAGGGGTCGTCATTTTAGATGGACTCCTAATGATATTTGTCGGCTTTTACATATTAGATAAGGTGGTTGGGACTATTTCTCTTGTGGTACTTGGAATGATGAAATGTTGGGGGTGTCTATGAAAGAAGTTAAGACGTATTTGGGAGTATGGCCAAAGTATTCATTGTTGGCAATGACACTTGAGCATCGTATTTTATCGGTCATTGTCGCCTACTGCATTTGTGGTAAGTCGGGTAAGATGCCTAGCAATATGGATTATTTTTTGACTTATAAGATTCTTTAGGAGGAACCGCTTAACTTTGGCGCCATACTTATTCAATGTCTAATGAGTCCATCACTCAAGGTAATAAGAAGTTGGTTATGGGAAATTGGATTTGTAAACTTCTTATTCAATCGGGACTACCTTCGCCGTCGAGTGTAACTCGGAGGTATTTCAAAATGACTTTGACATTGATAACATCTCCCAAATGGTCACGATGCGCAAGAATATGGACATCCGACCAACTAAAATGGCTAGAGGAAGAGGTCAAGAATCCCCCGATCCAAATGACTTCTTTGATGATGCCGAGGCCGCGAGATTGGCGGAGGGAGGCGAACAGCAATCCAGTAGAGTAATACTGGGTGCTCAACCGCCTTTAGGAGGTATACCCAAGCCGAATTTGATGAGATGAGGGCTTTTCATGAGGCGATGTATGAGGCTTTGGAGCAAAAGACCTCCAAAATGTAAAAGTCTATCGGCAAGTTAAAGAAATTCATCAAAGACTTTATTCCCGGATCTTGCTTATCCTCGAACGAGGAATGATGTCCCCACCCCTTTACTATTCTAGCATTTTTATTCATGTTGTTTTGTATTTTCATGAACTATCCTGTAAAACTCTTTCTTACTAATGAGATTTTCGTGTTTTCTTGAAAGGGTTAAAATTGCAAGTTGATAATGACTTGTGGATGATCATGATAGTTGATGGTAAAAACACTCTTATATGGCATTGTTTGATAATTGGTATGAAGTACTTGATGGTAAAAGTGCTTCTTTTAATTTTTTGCTTAGATGTTTTGATCATTATGCTTAGATGGATATTTTGGGACATTTGTAATGTCGTATATGTATTGTTTGAGGCATGACTTGTATTACTTGATGGATGCTCTATTTTTTGGCATTTGTAATGCCTTGATCTTTTTTGGCTTATATTATCTCAATTGGGTTGAACCCTTGAGAATCTACTTTGTTGAGCCTCTTATTTGATGGACAAATGTTGCATACTTCTTGATGTATTTTGCATATGATCTTGTTGAGCTTTGAAATGAGGATGATTGATGATGATATGAAAATTCTTTGGCTTGAAACATTTACAAGGGCTATATACAACCTCTTTTAATTCTCACGCCCACAAAGTGTTCGATGAAATGTTACAATGAAATTTTTAACTTCTACATGAGTCTCTTGCTTCCAAATGTCTTAAAATCTTTTTGAGATCATGTTTTTAGCTAACAAATGAGCTTATGGATTTCTTATGATACATTTCTCCCACTTTCCTTGGATTTTTAAGCTTAAGTAGCTCAACGATTGATAAACCGTCTCTTTAAGCGCACGTTGAAATACTTGTATGACGTTTTTATCATCCTAACATTCTTTTTGATGATTCCAAAGGGGGAGAAACAGGAAAATGGCTCGTTAGCTCAAAGAAGCTCATAAAAGCTTGTTATAAAAGCTATAAGCTATGGCTCCTAAAAGCCATAAGTTGTGATTTATTTTTAGTCCAATTATTGTTTGATGGACTTATATAATTGTCTAATGATGTTTTATGACAGGGGGAGCTTCTAAGATCTTGTACAAAATGTAAAAGCTAAACTTTTAGCTTATGGATAATTGCTTTTATATTATTCTTGATGTGCTTGTTGATAGGGGGAGCTTGTGCTTATTATTGAATATATTTACTCCCTATTGGTTGCTTATGTACTTTGGAAATTTTGGTTGCTTCCAAACGGTTAAATGTTTTTACCGAAAAATCATTTCTAAAATTGTTCTCCTATTTTGTGTAAAAATTGTTTTGGTTTGAATCATCAAAAAGGGGGAGATTGTTTGATATATGTTTTTATCTTAATTTTGATGATTTTATTTTTACACCAAAACAATGTTCTTAAAGGTTGTCCAAATACTCCTAAATGATTTAAAATGGTTTTAATATTTTCCGGAGTATTTCTTCAAGTTTTACTTTAGATAAAATTGGACAACACTTCTAATGATTTTACATTTATAAGTTTTCACTTCAAAAACAAGGTTCCTAAATGTTGTCTAAATACCCCCGATTGGTTTAAAATGTTTTTACTATATTCTCGGAAGTATTTCTTGAGTTTTATTTTCGATAAAAATTGGACAACATTTCTGTCTCAAGGTCGACCGATCGCCCTATAGGGCAACCCGTACCTGAAGATGACTTTGGAACAAAAAATGAGACGGAAGTGAAAAATGGTCAGGTCAACCGGTCACCCAGGGCATCGACCGGTCCGATCGACCGGTCGCCCAGGGGTCGACCGGTACCTGAACGTTCTTCTTGAAACAGATCGTTTTATCTCTTCCAAAGCCATGAGGGGGACCGGTTGAAGTCGACGTCGACCGGTCGAGGTAGACGTCGGCCGTCGCCTGTGTTATTTTCTTTGTGCAATTTTCTAACGTCTATTTCGTGCGACGGCCGCCTCTATCTTTTTTACAAAAAAATGTGACCGTTTGACAGAGACAAATTTCCTTAAAATGTGGGATTAATTTCTAACAGCTATATTCTTGATTTTAATTGTATTTTTCTGTAGATTTTCAATCCCCAAGAGGAGCCTATGCTTGATCAATCATCTCCTATAAATAGAGGAAGTTTTGGAGCAACCAAAGACAACAATTGAGATACAACACAACAAGATACACTTCAAGCAAATACTTGGTCTTTCATTGTTATTATTCTTGTTGTAAATTTGCCTAGCTTATCACTTTCACATCTTTGAGGTCTAGGCTATTGTTGATTACACTTTGCACTCAAATTGTAATATTCATTATTGAGTTGTAATTTTGATTTTTGGTCATCATTCAACACAAGATATCCTTGTGAGTGTTCTAACATGGTAAGAACACACTTGGATGATCTAGGTGATAGGTGCAAGAAGATTGTGGTGATCTTCTTATTGAGGTGTTGAAGAATTTGGTATTCTTCAAGGTTGAAGATTGTGGTAATCTTCACAATGTGCCGTTGAAGGAAGATTGTGGTGATCTTCAAAAGGGAGATTGTGGTAATCTCCAAAGGTGTTGTTGAAGAAGAGTGTGGTGCTCTTCAAGGTGTTGTTGTAAGTTGGTGTTGTATTAATTTTTGGTAAATTAATAAAATCTTTTTTTCTTTTTGAAATCCATCCCGGATATATTGGGGTGGTAGAGGATTAGGCCCTAGGTGGGTTGAACCTCTATAAATCGACGTGTGTTGTTTACATTCCGCACCTTTAATTATCATTGTCGTTGAGCATTCGATTCGAAAAAAAGGGTAAAATCGAAAAGATGGAGATAATCTATTCACCCCCCCTCTAGATTATCGTAGCCGCTTGGACTTACAACTTCAACTAATATTATCGAGAACTCACACTAGATTTTTTCTAAAAGGGCTACATAAATTTTTGTTATCATTATTATTTTAATTATATAGCTTTAGCAAGTAATTAAGTAAATTTAGAGTCAAAATTATATAATTTTATTTAACTATACATACAATTATATCATGTGTGGTACACACCATGTTACTATGCAGGGGCGGACCTATGTGTAGTTGGAGCCCCCATCGAGAACTCACACTAGAGTTTTTCTAAAAGGGCTACATAAATTTTTTTTATCATTATTATTTTAATTATATAGCTTTAGCAAGTAATTAAGTAAATTTAGAGTCAAAATTATATAATTTTATTTAACTATGCATACAATTATATCATGTGTGGTACACACCATGTTACTATGCAGGGGCGGACCTACGTGTAGTTGGAGCCCCCCCCCCCCAACATTTTCAGTTTTTTATTTATACATATTTTTTGGCATTTTTTTTGGAGAAAAAGAATTATATCAATATTTTTATTTTTTGAATCTATGGGTCTATACCTTTACGCACTTCAAGTTCTCATTTTAATACACCACAATGTGTATACTAACTTACTTGTTTTCCTGATGATATTCGTGATATGCAAGAGAAACATTCTAAATTTTAATATCTTGAAATTTCCTCAAAAAAAAACATCTTGAAATTATAATTATGTATTTTAAGATGTTTGATAATAAATATTTATATTGTATTTGATGCAAAAATATAATATATTCTAAATTTTATTACGTATAAATAGACCTTTCTAGTCATTCAAGTTTTCAAGAGATGAAAGTAGTTATATTTTTCAAAACATGTTTTTTTAGCTATTTTGACAAAAAAATGACAGTAATACATTCATTGTATTGTTCTGTGAGTTACTTAGCAAATTTTCAAAAAATTTATGCGATGCATTTCTTGGGATTGAGAAAATATTTCTCGGGATCGAGAAATGGTAGTTTAATAAAATAGCAGAATGGATAATTGAACTCAAAATGGCTAAAAAATATTTTTTGAAATTCCAGCTAAAACTATTTTTGTTATGGACAAATGTCCAAAAATTCAATGGCCATTGTTGCTCCCCCTGATGGTTACGCCGTGTGTTACTATGTGTAGTACTTTATTACATGTGAAAGATAAATTGATATTGAAAAACAAAAAAATAGAAAATCATGTACAATATTATTGCAATTACTAAGTTTAATTTAAAGTAGAGAAAAAATTTAGAAGTTGTTTTTTGAAATAATATAATATATATTTAATCGAGATGTTTTTCAAAACATTTAGTATTATTTATATTGTATTTAGCTATTTAATTTTTTTCAATTTCAGTTAAGATTTGTTTTCTTCAAGAATTAGTGTTAAAAAAACAATTAGGTTAAATTAATGATATATAATTGTGAGAGAGTATTATATGATATATACTTTGTTCTATACTTTATAATATTTATTTTTTGCTTCAAATACATTTCTGGTTTCGATAATTTGTTTAAGTAATTTGTAGGTTATTACTTATTACCTATTACTTAGTCATATTATGAACCAAAGTCAGAAAATTTAATAGAATATTATCTAAGGTGGTTAGTACCCTTTCATAGCTAGGATTGTATAGGTTATGTTTTTTTAGAGTTAATTAAGACATGAATGGTATTTTATTTATTTATTTATTTATTTTTAGGAGAGACATGAATGGTGATTGATGTTGCTAAAAGTTGGTTAGCATACTCCAAGTCAATGTACTCAAAGTTAAGATATTTGTCGAAGTTATAGTTTGATTCATGTATAGGAAACCAATTTGCAATACGTAAATAATGGTAGAAGGGTCCGCGGATTGTCCCAGGGAATCCCCTCATATGCGTAAGTCAATGATGTGTAGGAAAAAAATCCAGAGTCTGAGAGAATTAAGCAGATAAAATGTACATAATAAATAATAATTAGTGGTGGACTATTTATATATGGAACTATGGGTCGTGTGGGCCTAGTGTAACAAGTTGAGCATAAAAGGTCTAGTGCAATGATTAGGGCCTCATGAACCCTTTTTGATGACTTAAGCCCAATTAACCATTTTTATGGGTTAATAATTAATTAAAATAAATTAAATAACTATTAAATATTTTAAAGCAAAATTATGATTTTACCCCTCGTCAGTGACACATATATAGTACTGTATTCTCTCGCTCTCTATATATGTATATATTAAATTTACTTTTTTATTTTTCTATGTGAAATTCTGAAATAAGATTTAACTTTAAAATACGAACTTTTTCTCAAAAATGACCTTTCGGTTAGTCTATGTTTGAATTTCTAATTTTAAGTATAACTGTTAAATGGGTCGGGCCAGCACGGTGTCGGGCCACCAGGCCATAGTGGACAATTGGGTTGGATGGGTGTCTCGGGTCGAATAAATTTGGCTCATTTCGGGCCTCTAAAATAAAGTCCGTCCCGCCCTATTTACCAATTTTGAGTTTTATGGTAAGAAAAAAGAAGAAGAAGGGATCAAATGATAAGACATGAAAGAGATTATATTGTTACTTGAGGGGAAAATTTATTTTCTTAAAATATCCAATTCAAGAACCAAACATGGAATTCGAACAATGATGTGAAATCACTGTTTTTCAGTCATTTATTTTAGTAGAACACGAATAAAATGCCAAAAACCCACAAGAGTACTATTCTCGCCTACATCGCACATGATTGATGACCAACATAAACGTTCCATACATATAATCATGGACGAAGCCATGTTAGGGCCAAGAGGGGCACTGGGCTCCTCCTCAAATTTTGAAAAAAAGTAGAGGTACTTTGGTCATTTCATATTTTAATTTTAAAAAAAATAAAAAATAAAAAATGGGAAAAAAAAGTCTTCAATATATTGCATTATTCTTTCCTACTTTCATTTTTGAATCTTGAAAAATATGAGTCTTGATCATTTTTCCCTTTTCTTAAACTTTTGTACATTATTTAAGCTCCGCCATAAACATTAACTTGAATTTTTGCATTATTCTAGCTCTTATGCCTCTATTTGTCCTTTTTGGTATATTGATATAATTGTATGTTGTTATTTATTGTTGAAATTAAGATGTAATTGAATTAATACAATGACTTAATCAAAACTTCTACTTATTTTAAATTTAATGTATTGTTTTTCATTTTTATATGTTGTAGTGGACAATTGTCCACTTATGTTTTGTAAAAATAAAAAAAGTCATATTTTCCGAAAATATATTTTTTAGTCATTTTGACATGGTTATACCCTTCTTGTGTTCTCAGATGAAGTACTTAATTATATTTCAAAAAACTGATGCGATACATTTCCCGGTACCGAGTCGTGGACCGGTCCCTAGAAATGAAAAAAAAAGACAGGGAAATTTTAAACTCAAAAATAGCTAAAAAAAAATATGGTTAAAACTATTTTTATTATGTAGATCGAAGTGGCCAAAAATCGACGGAATTTTTTTATATTAATATTAGTTGGCCCCCTTACCCAAAATTTCTAGCTTCGTGACCGCATATAATTGACAAATAATACTATATTTTGACACACATATAATTTATTAGAGTATTTTCTAACATAATACTTCAGTACACACGTAGGAAATTTAATTATTGTTTCATTGTACTTTCATTGTATTCTCCGAAACATTCCATTATACTCATGGATACTTGCAATCGCCGTAAGCTACACCGAAAATATGTGTTGATTAATTACATAAGTACTTGCTCGATTTCTACGATATTGTTACCTACTATATATATTTACACTCTTATTAGACATGTAAAATCTACAGTTTATGAAAATTTAATATATCCTTCACAGACAATAGCTTATAATCTTAGTAATCTAGCTAGAAATTTCAGTAATTTGATAAAGTGGTTGTTAAAATTTCAGTCTGAAAATGTGGTTAAAGATTTGGTTTTGATAAATTGCGTGATGACCCCACTTTGACCATATTTAATTCTGGAAGAATTAAATGGTATATATTATTGGCAATCTTCATTCTAAGTAGATGATCGTAGTATATAATTAAGTTCTCAAAAAATAGGATTTCTGTGAGTGGAAAATTAACACAGGATGTTAGTTACTCGAATTGGCATTATGTAAAGGGAGATGAAAGGTCTAAGTCTTATCTGACATTGATTTTAGGGTTATTGATACTTCACATTTTTTTATAAATTGGAACCTATTAACTTGAAGGATGAAAAAGCCCCTAATTTTTTTTAAAATAATTAAATTAAAAAATGGTTAATTGGTTTTATTAAAAAAATTTAATTACTCAATTTAAAAATTAAAATTTATTAAAGAAATAACTTATTAATAAATTAATTACATTAAATTATTAAATTCAAAAAAATTAAGTTGAAAATTCAATTTAAAAATAACTAGAAATTGATATATTAATAAAAAAAAATTAGTGCAATTTTCTTATTTATTATCTTAATTTTAATTTTTAAGTTTAGTTAACTAAACTAAATTTATTTTCCATTAACTATATTTTAATATGCTTTTATTAATTTACTAATTTAATGTATTTAATTTCAATTTTTCTAAACTTCATCAATATTTTAGAAATTCACTAAATTAATTTAACTTTTCATTCCTTTTATAATTTAATTTAATTTTCAAAATTCTATTTTAAGTTTAATAAATTATTTTTCTTGGGGGTATTTTCGCCCTTTCATGTGAATATTTACCGATTTATGAAAAACTGTGAAGTATGGGTACTAAATTAGTGAACGTGAGGTACCAAACCAACAAAATGACTATTGTTCAAGTGCTAAAAAATCATAACCCTTGATTTTAAAGCATTGTTTATCCTAGTATATATACTCAAAGGTGATATGACTTAGATAAATGGGCAAATTACATAAGATACTCTCTTTCCAGCAAATATACCACAAAATGCGATTCTATCACTTTTGTACCTATTTTTTTCTTTTATTACGCTCCTGAATATTTTTTGATTATTTTTACGCTTTTTTCGTTTTTGTTGTTCATGTATTGCTTTATATGTTATATATGTTGTTTCAATGGGGTTTAAATTTTGTTTCTTTGTTGTTTCGATGTTTTAAAACAACTTTTATCTATTTTTATGTTTTTTTTGTTCATGTATTATTTTGTACATTGTTTATATTATATTGTTTCTATGTTATTTTATAATGTTGTTCTAATAAAGGTAATAAGATAGTTGATGCTCTCTATAGGTTTGGTGGTTCTGAGATCCATCTTTTTATATTTATAATCTCGTTCATGAGGATGCTAAATAATGTTCGCTCTTATAGGGTTTTTTGTTCACATTGTTTTTGATACATTCTCTTTTGTGTTGCAGTATTTTCCACAATCAGGGTTTTTTTTTTCCTTCGGGTTTTACTCTGATTGGTTTTTAATGAAGTCACTTTTGTTAATTGATCAGCGTGTGATCAGAAGTTATTCTTTATAATATCTAGCCAGTTGTGAATCGTCTTTGACTTGGAAACAAGCTATTAAACAAGATATGTTATACCTAGAAATCAATGAAAATATGGCTTATGATCGTAAACGATGGCGCGATATGATCCGTATAGCCGACCCCACGTAGTGGGATTAAGACTTAGTTTGTTGTTGTTGTGGTTGTTGTGAATCGTCTTTATTTTTCATTCTATTTCAATCATAAGTTATTTAAAAAAAGGGCAGCGCTATTAACACCCCTAAAACCTATCAATACACCCTTCTTCTTAATACACCTCACCCCCTTTTTAAAAAAGAAAACTATTTACTTAATACACCCTTAATATTCTCTAATCTACCCTTCTCCCAAATAAACCTAATTCTACCCCAAAACATAAACTCACGGCATATACACCCAACACACACGCGACAGCTGCAAAACGAACAGAAAATACGACCAAATTAGAAGAAGAATATGAAGATGGTGAGGGGGCAAGGCCTTCACAAACCAAAGATATTAACCAACCATTAATCAATTATTTCTCAACAACAAAATCATTTACAAAAGACCTCCCCTAAGTTTGGTCTAATTACAGAACAATCCATAGATGTTTCAAAATTACAAAAAAAAAAACCCTAAAGTTTGATCGGTTATGTCTTAAATTTAAGGGCATAATTGTAATAATTCTTGAAATATCATGGGCATTTTTCAAATATTTTTTTGCAAACCTCAAGTTCGTTTCTACAATTTTCAAAAATTTCTGGATTTTCATTTTTGTAATTAGCCCAAACCTCAGGGGTTTAATTGTAATTATCCCAAAATCATTATTCAAACTTTCTTGAAAACAATTACAAGTGGTAATTCACCACCCAAACCAAGCCACCTCCTCCCATTCTCCACAAACACACCCACCTCCCCACACTCCACCCTACAATTCCCACACACACTTGGACAATAAACAATCTTGTACCCTTTAATTTCCCCATTATCAACCTCCTCTATCTTGAACCAATTCCCCACCGTCTCCGCCCCCGGCCGCCCCAAAACACCGTCGCTCCTCACGTACCTCCGCCGCGTGGCCCAATCGGGTCCCGCGACCCTCCACACCGTCCGCTGCACGCAGACGGTGGCGGCCATGAACACGATGTTCAAATCGACACTCGAATTTATAATGTGCTGATGAAACTGTTTTTTATCCCGTGCTGGGAAAAATCTTAGAGAGAGCCCAACGGAAGTTTTGTCGTTTTCTTGCAAGACGTTGGGAGCACAGGGGCGGCGGGGGTCCTTGACGGAGAGGGCGAGGCCGCCGCCATCGTTGGCGGCGGCGGCGGGGAGGGGTAATATGTGGTAATTTGTGTTGGTTTGGAGATGATTGCCGTCGAGATCTAGGACGGGTGAGAGGGAATAAAAAGAATATGTATTGAGGGAAATAATAATGGCGAATAATATGAGAGGATTTAGAGTGTGGCTAATTTTTTTGGTTTCCATGTTTTATTTGGGGGTGAATGTAATAAGGCACAACATATTTCAAATACTTATAGTGTAGTTATAGGCATCCTTTATTGATATTGGATTTAATTTATATGGTTTTTTCAATATATTAATTAATATATAGTGATAATGTTGAAATGTTAGATCATGTCGTTTGATCAGACGACGCGATCGATGGTCCCGATCGCATCCCTTCGAAGGTCTACAACCTTCTACATGCGATACCGCACACTAGAAAATGTGCCTCGCGCCCAATGTGTCGAAGTGCGATATATGCGGGTTCGATCTTTATTTAATCTAGCTCAACACTAGTCAAAATTGATTTGGCTCATAAGGAGCTTTATACGATTACTCCTTATTATTTGTGAAATGTTTTCCATGTGGAATGTGACTTTCCACATTCTCACTTCTTTCATATTTTCATATATAAAAGACATTTAAGTGGCTAATTTTATTTATTAATTTATCATTCACTCGAAATTAGTTTTGAGAAATTCAAAATGCTAAAATCATTTACTCGCAATGTAGATTACGATTATATCGTTTATTTTCCACAGTAATAAATTATCCCACATAACTAATTGGTCAAAATTCGTTTTTCTGAAAACCAATTTCCAACAATCGGATCGATCCGGACCAAATGATGCACTTGTTCTGAATGGATATCTGGATTTCTATATAAACAGACCCCATGATGTTTATATTCCATCTCATTCAATTTGTATTACAACACAATGTTTATTCTTCTCTTTTCTGTAAAATTCGAAAGTTCTAAACATCATTATGTTTGTTGTAAGTTACTTTTGCAGTGTTCTTAACTCGAATTTAGAGTCGTTGTATCATAATGACGATTGTTTGAACCGTTAAAGACTTTGTTGAAGGCAATTTTATCTTGCGTAGATAGTATTCAATACTAGTCTTCTCCAATATTTTGTCCCATTATTATGCCAATTTTTCAAGAAAATCAAACACCGAAAACAACACAAAACAGTGCATACAGCTCTATTGCAATTTAATATTTTTATTTTATTTTAAATCTACGTGGGGTTTTCATTTGACTTATCAGCAAGAAAAGAAAAATTGAAAGGTTGATTGCTTTGTTTGTACATGTATGGTATTTGTTTTCTTATGCATGTTATAGTCAAGCCTTTGAACAACCACGAATGGGGTAGAAATTTGTTCTTATATGCTAAGAAAGTAACATTATATATGTGTAAATTGACAATGTTATAATTATTAGTAACTATACATTATTAAGGGACAAAAAGTTTTATTTTGCAATAATAATAAGATTTTAGCAACTCCATGAAAATAAAATCAGTCACTATTAATCATTAATGACTATGGTAAAAAAAAAAAAAAACTGTCATTAGGTTGACGCAAGTAAACATGTCTTATATCTTAATAATTGGCAATATCAAGTTTGTGATAATTTTGATCGGTAAAATGAAACTATAGCTACATAACATATACTTTTTAGTGACAATTTTGTATATGATTGGGAGCACTTCTGAAACGAAAGTGCACTTATGTAATAGACTTTTTAATATGAATTTTTTTTAAAAAAAATCTTATATGTAATGTAAAGGGAAAATATTTTTTCTAAATTGAATTTTGACCAATTTTACACTTTGCAACCTACATTATTTGTTTTTGCAACTAATAACATAAATTTTGCGAGTTTTTCACATTACAACCTCCGGCCAACCGAAATTAGGTTATTCCAGGAATATTCTCTCATGTGACCCAAAATATTTCAGGTATATTCCTGGAATATTCCAACTCCGGTTGACCGGAGGTTGCAAAGTGAAAAAATCGCAAAGTTTAGGTTGTTAGTTGAAAAACAATACAATTTAGATTGCAAAGTGTACAAATGGGCAAAGTTCAGTTTGTAAACAATTATTTTCTCTAAAATAAATATTTGGTAAAAATATATTTGATACGCATTTTATAGAAGTGGTATAAAATTCAAAAGTCACAAATTTACATTTATCTAGAATGGACTTTTAGGGAGAAGTGAATTTTTCAAAAGTCCATTTGCTCACAAACACGCACTTTATAATTTATATAGTAGTGCATTACAATGAAAAAATTGGTATTAGGGAATAGGGATTACAATATCAAAATTGTTATCAATGTTATACATAAAATTTTAACAAGTTTTGTTCTATCACAATAACAATTTTCAAAAACTTAATAAATAATAAAGAATTGTATTTAAGTGATCATTGTTTTTAATAAAAGTGGCGCATGAGTAAATACAACACAAATATATGACACAATTCTCGTAATAGTTTTATTAGTAGTAGTAGTAGTTATCATTAAAGGTGACTTACACACAATTTCGATATCACTAATTTCCATTAGTGACAACTTATATACAACTACGTTAAAATTGTAAAAAATCACTGTTATAACAAAGCAAAACAAAATATTAACATTAAGTATTAAAAAAATGAGTGACAAATTTAATATTACCATTAAAAATTTCATTATTTTTTTTATACCAAAGTTTCATGTTCCCATATGACTATTCCTCGGAGAAACAGCCCCGGCCCCTCAGGAATGGCCCCCATATAAACTGCGAGAATTGACAATGGATCTCAGGTGCCTAATATCCTCAGCTACCACATATACAACTGTCAAAACGGGCTGGCGGAGAGGGTCAGCCCATGGGCCAGAAAAGCCCACTAGCTAGTGGGCGGGGCGGCCCACTGTTATGGCGGGCCAGAAATATGATGGCCTAATCCAACCCACCGCGGACTAGGCGGGCCGGCCCACCCAAAAAAATATTTTTTTTTTTGCATATGATTAATTTTAGTGAATTAAATATAAGAATAGGTGACAAATACATATTTTCAAAAAATATTATATACACTTTTATAAGAGATAAAAATATAATATATCAATTACCCTCTTTTTTTTTTTATTTCATCTTTTTTCCTTTTTTTTTTTTGGTTTATGGTTTAGGCCGGTCTCTTGGTGAGTCACTAAACTCTTAATGCACTCCCTACTTAGTTGGGACGAACCGGCCAGCCCGATGGGTCTGACCCGTTTTGACAGCTCTAATCACCCAGAATGAGTCGGTCCCTCCAAATGATTGTTCCACTTCCCTCTTCCAGCCACAAGTTTTCACCGAATTCCAGTCTCTTACATTACCGCTTGAAGTTCTCAATATTAATTGTTCCGTCAACCCTTGACCTCTCCATGCCATACTATAAAAAATAAAAATCGACAATTAAAATTACCCTTATCTTGACATTAGGATCACCTAATACTTGCTAAAGCCTAAAATGTTGAATCACGTATAGCTTGTCCTTGTTTTTACACTAATCACGAGATTAATAAAACTGCTTTGACAATGAAATTATAACTAATCCGTGATCAAACCGGCAACACAAATGAGCGACAAATTAACATTCTTTTTTTAATTTTAATATTAGCTCAGCGACTATATTTTGGCATGAGATCTTCTATATTTGCAATCTTCTGTACTAAAAACAAATGATGCATATGTCAAGAAAAGAAAATTGATGCACCAATTAATTATTAAAAATTTGGATCAGATCGACCGACCTGTAAATTCGACATCCAATTTTGATTAGTTTATAAAAATTATTTTTGCTATTAAAATCAACCAAATTAGTTAATTCAAACATTTTATTTTTTTACATATTTGTTTTTTTATGATTACGTAATTTTTTAGCTATGTTAAATGCTTTTTAATTGATTATATGTTTACTTTTCATGTTTAAAATATATTGCATAACAATTAATCTATTACTTTATTATTTATATAATACAATAAAAAAGTATAATTAATTTTCATTAGATTTATTGAACTAGCAATTGAGTTGATCTAACTGCTAACCACTATATCAAATAACAACTATCAAAACAGATTGAACTGCAACCTAGTGTATCAACCATAGTAACAAAATTCTACGAATTTCTGAAAATAACTAGAATAAAAATCAATATTTTCATATGGCATTGAAACCCCATATTTATCTTTTATAAATAATAATGTGACAATATCTCCAGAACTTTTTCTTTCTATTTTAATATAATTATATTATTTTAATTTAATTTTATATTCTTTAAATAATCTTATCAAATAATATAATCTTTAAAAAAAATCGAGAATCTTCTCACTAAGATCATCTCTAGCGGTTTGCACTAAATTCTGCACTGAAAAGAAATATTCCATAATATTCTATTTTAGTACATGTTTTAATACACTAAAATCATTAATTTATCACAAAAAGAAAAGAAAAATTAATGGCACAACACTGTTCACATCTTCAAAATGGCGCAGTGCTGGAGTAAATTTTTGCTCGAAATTGAAGATGAAGCACTCTCTTAGAGATGCTTTAAGAAGTATTATATTCTATACGAACGACTTTTGTCGTATCGCCTATATATTGTCAAATTATTCCCAAATTATCTCGAATTATACCCGAGATACGAATATAAAGGGCTATCGATAGGTTTCCGAACCCGAGATTTGTCACTATGGAATCAACCGTGTAAATAATGAGAGCAGCCAAATCCACTATTGCTAGCCATTATTAATGCAGGACCAGTGCGATAAATGCAGCATATGGGCAAAGAGTTCATAATTTCACCACAAAACCTAACAAATTCAATGGCTATACTGCAAACCAAGTATTCTGCAAATATCACTTTCTCATTAAAAAAAATTTGTTTTTGGTCTCAGAAAAAAATAAATTGAGATCTGAGGGACAAACAATCAATTCAGCTTAAATGTTGGACCACAAAATAATATTCAATTGCATTAATGAAAAATGGAAAATGCATGCATAGGTAGATTATGCTGTAGACATGATGCAATCAATAGCCTGCTTGCAAATACCAGTCATTGTGGCCTCAGGTCCATAAACCTACACAACATTATTACAATTTATGTTAGTTTGCACTTTGCACAACACAATCTACAAGGAGAATTTAATATATGGGATAATTACAAAAACACCCCTGAGGTTTGGGTTAATTACAAAAAAAAACAGACATGTTTCAAAATTACAAAAAAAAAAAAACTTTAGGTTTCGTTTTGTCCTAAATTTAAGGGGGGTAATTGTAATATTTTTGAAATGTCAGGGGTTTTTCTGAAATATTTTTCAAAAATCACCGGGGAAAATGTAAGACGGAATCAAACCTCAAGGGGTTTTTTGTAATTTTCAAAGAAATCTGGGTTTTTTTGTAATTAGCCCAAACCTTAGGGGTCTTTTTGTAATTATCCCTTTAAATTATTCCACTCTGGGTCAATCTCGTTTATGGCATGAACCGACGCGAACTAAATACCATTGATCAAGAGGTGACTTTCATGATGGATTTTCCTTTTCTTAGCTAGGATTTCCAGAAGAAGATGCCATTCGTTTGATGAGAAATAAAAAGGAATATCGATGATAGCAAACAAGCTACCGAATTCCACAAGGTATCACGGGCCGCTCAGAGGAAGGTTCATTCGGGTCCCATTCTCCCCCAGAATCACCGAGATAGAAGAGGAAAGGCTCCTTGCTACTCTCTGGGGATGTGTACATAGGAGAGCTATGAAGTACATAAACGTTGTTACGCTATGTGCTCTTTTGATATTGGGTTACTTCTGCTTTTTAAAGTCACCAACTTCTAGCCAGTGGAGTGGAGCAGTTTATTATGTACCCAGACAAGAAATTTCGCTCAACAGGTATATACAATTTATCTCTATAATTTCTAATGTTGATTCTGAATCTGGTTAAATTATTCTATTGAAATTGCATTCTTCTCACAGAAAGATCCCCCGAAGAGGAATTCCATTGAGAGGCTCCAGTTTGTCTAGGGAAAGTCATACCGAGCGCCCTCGATCGGCGATCGTTCAACGGACTACTTTTGCGATGTCTGTCACATAAAGAAGCTCAGCAAGCCTTGCAAGAAGTACATGCTTTACTAATAGGGGCATAGTAATAGTGGTTTGCTGGGTTGGTTTTGCTCTCTACCTTACTCACGGGGGGATGGAAACAAGAGAGGTCAACTGGAGTGTAAGCCAAAGGACGGGGCCGAGAATCTGTGATCGATCCGAAGAACCACTGCCAGATACGATTCTGCTCCCCCTTCGTACTACCAAAAATGATATTCTTGCCCGGCTTTCTTTCGCTTAAGAAGGCTGCAGTGAGAATGAGGATCACTGAACTCTAGGGGAATGGGCGTTTTAGGGCGGGATCCAAAAGCTCTCCAACGTGTTTCGGAGCCTTCGGCCCTGAGAGGAGAGGGTCCTTTGGTTTCCTCAGGGCCGAGTGAAGCAACACTTGCTTTAGCAGCCATGTGATGATTCAAGTTCGTGGTAGCCGTAGTAGCCCCCTCGGGCATGCTCTTTGTCCAAGCAAGCGAAGAGCTAATGAGGGCCGGAATGGAATATCGTATGTAGTGTAGAATCAGATCTGAAGCTCTTTGGAATTGGAACAAGCGAGGAACGAGTGACCACAAGCTCCGCTTAAGCGCTCGACATGTAGTTAGCTTAAAACATGTTCATCATGTGGCCTAGCGAAGCGCACCTCTGTGAAGCAGCCTAGCATCACTTTAGATAGAAGCAGAATGGATGACTTACAACTGAAAGTAAGTTTTCCGGATCGATATATCGTACGACGTAATGGAGCTCTTGATCTAGATCCGGTAGTTCGCAGAATTCGGGACCTAACAATGTTAGGTTCGTCACATGAACTGAATGGGAGCGGACGATTCCTCGCCTCTCCCTTTTCGGGGAATGGCTGCAATCACAAGCAAGTGATTGAATGAGTGGGGGCCCCGAAAGCACATGCAGGATAAGCAGGCGGTTCAGGAGACGGTCTAAAAATGGGTCCGGTCCAGAAAGAGAACTCTCAACAAAAAAAACGAAGAACGAAGCTGGAACTAATCAAGATCAATAGGAAGCTAGGAATCTATTGACAAAGTTCATGCCACGACGATCTCTATGAAAGGGCAGTTTTCTTGAATTCGCTAAGAAGAAAAACAAAAATTGCGTTTTCATTATGGTCTTACAGAACGACAATTAAAAAGACCTAGATAAGCCCTATCCAGAGGTCTACGGCCTTGTCCATTCAATGGCCTGCTTTCTCACTTTCAAAGCTTTTGGCTTATTCGAAAAACCCCCATGAAATAGCCAGTGTTTTCGACAGTCATATAGACTAGGCTAAGGAGATCCCATTGTTCCAGTACCGGTGGGCAAGTAGATGCATAAATAGGTCGGCCGATGTTTAGCTGGGCTTAGAATCGGAGACTTACCCGCTTCGGGAACCACGTACCCAGATTTAATATCATTCTGAAGACGAAGACCTTGGGCGGATGGCGCTTCTTCAAATAGCTTGTCTGTGGTAGCTTTTCTGTTTATTGAATGAGAATTCAAGGCTTGTTTTCGAGCTCCGGTCCTCGCTCCCGGCTTGGAGAGGGGAGCTCTGATTTCACTTATGGAAGAAGAAAAGACAAGATTTAGAAAAGTAAAACCGAAACGACGTAGCACTCCATTTATTCATTTTGGCTCTGGTTTTTGATCCTATAAGGTTGAAAGTATAAGAATGTGCAGAGATATACACAAATGTGTACCACTCTTCGATTTTAACCTCATACTAGCTTCTAATCACACATAACATCAGCAATTCATACTGACAAAATGATATCTGCATTTCCAAGCATTACAAATGTCCATTTTTTCATTAAATGAACCCAAGGCATAAAAAACAGAAAGATATACATTTTAAGCTTAGGGGTGGCAACGGGACGGGTTTTGGCCAAAACCGAGACCCGCCCTGGGCCCCTCGATAGAGGGCCTGCCCCGGACTCAAAACACGGCCAGTCCAACATGCTAGACTCGCAAACATTAATTTTTCTTTTCTTTGTGTTTATTTATATTTAAGAAATCAATATATTAACATGTGTAAAAACAATAAGCTTACAATATAAATAAAAGCAGCAACACATATTGGAAATTATATCGTATATACCAAACACAAAACTATAACATGAATAATGAAATACATTAAGTTGAAAAATTCTATATTTACAACATATATATATATATACAAAATTAAGAAATAGAAAGGGTGATTAATCATTTAATTAAGTGACTAAATCAATATAAAAAATAATATATTAAGTAAATAATATTTAAAAAATAAAAATTATATATAGCATGGTGGGTCCAATGAAACCCGTTACTCGCCCCGAACCAAGCGGGTTTCAAATATGTTAACCCGAGACCTGCTTGACTGGGTTTGGATCCCCCCTGAATGGGAAGAGTTCATTACGGTTTAAACCAGCCCCATTGCCATCCCTAGTTAAGCTTGGTCTAATTTCATAGTACAACCTAAAAGGAAAGATCATGTCCCACTTGAAAATTTCCCAGTTCAATGGTAAATGTGGTGGCTTATTGGGTAAAATAATGTTCAGAATTAGATACCTTGAACGAACTTAACAGCCAGAGAAACTAAATGCTTATTACAAGTTTAGATAAGTAATGACATACCTCAATGGGGACTCCCAATTCTTCTCCCAAAGCCCGCATTCTCGCCAAACCAGTCTGATAGTTCGGGCCACCTCGACGAACATAAAGGTGCATTCTAGCTGCTTTCAACTTGGATTCCTACTCAAATCAAGAAAAGGGGCAAAAAAAAAAATGTAAATTCCTGAAGAATAAAATTTGAACCATCAAACTGCATCGCAGTAGTTCAATTAACCTTCTCTTTGAGAGCCCGGATAATTCCGTTGAAAGTAGCAGCAACATCTGTAAAGTTAGCAATTCCTCCTCCAATAAGAAGAGCTCTCTTGCGGCCGTCAGGATCAGCTGTGGCACACTATAGAAGCAGCAAGAGCATATTACTCAATAGGTGAATCAGAAAACCAAAAATTAATAATAATAATAAAATTGCAGGCATATGTACATAGCCCAATCTCTTACATCAATAACTACTCTGGAATATTGCAAAACCTCCTCTTCATTTGGAGCTCCACTGTACTCGGCATAATTACCAAGCTCAGATGCATAGCCCAAATCTCCAACCTTTTGTTTTCAGTACAGAAAAACGGAAAAATAATTTGCATATTACAGATATGTACAAAACATGATCGACCCAAGGTCTTATTTTGTCGGATTGGAGATGTACAGATGAATAACTTTGGGTACTCACTGTATCTGCATATATTACACTGGCACCACCTCCAGCCACCATTGTCCAAATACGCCCTTTTGGGTTCAAAACAGTAAATTTCAACGATGCGCTAGTCTGAAACGTATCAGAAATGAAAAAATACATGCTGGTGAGTACATGTGTGGATAGGTTCAATCCGTCGTAAATGTTAGTAGCTAGTACTGATCAGATGGAGGTAACTATTGCAAAATAAGGATTCGCTTATGTTCAGATACACCTAAGTGTATGATGGGTTTTCGAGAGCAGATATAAAACTTGAAACATAGAAGGTGCCCAAACAGCGATCCAGAAAATGTTACGCTCTAGACAGCTAGAATCAATTAACCACAGTAAAAATTCCAAAAGCTTGGTACATTAGCAATGTATGGGGATGTTAACATGCAAAACCATCACCTATGGGTATATTTGTAGAACCATGTGAATGGCATGGGCGGAAGTTATTCTGCCCTCTTTCAGTTATATAAATGTAATGAATCTTGAGACTTATTATGCAGAAAACCATCAGGTACCAAAAGTTGCAAAACTTAGATGTATGGATCTTACTTTTTCATCCAATGAGT
This sequence comes from Rehmannia glutinosa, assembly GCA_016081115.2. Lineage (NCBI taxonomy): Eukaryota > Viridiplantae > Streptophyta > Magnoliopsida > Lamiales > Orobanchaceae > Rehmannia > Rehmannia glutinosa. Next base: position 69,956,784 of record CM071929.1, on the reverse strand, counting down.
GTATGAAACTTTCTGTTGGGCTCATTACTCTTCCAAAAGGCAGAGGAAACTCTATGTCACCCCATCTGGAAACAGAATTATCAGAGACCGAACAATAGCATATATTCTAAAGCAATAAAACAAATAATCATTTCCACAGGTCTAAACAATTCATGAACATACTTTTTGAAGTTTTTGAAAGCAGCAGTGTCATCCAACTCTCCTCTCATGTCAAGTGGATATGGCTCGCCATTCACCAGAGTAAATGGATTCATCTCAAGAAAACTAAAATCCAGATCTGATGAGAAAACAGAGATCAAAGTCAATGTTGAAAAATGTTAATCTAAGTTGAGAGTTATTAAGCGAACATCAAATACAACACCATAGAAGAAGCAAAATGATAATGTCTACTATTTTCTTCTGTTTTGAGCAAAATATTTATGCTTTTTTACCATAAACATTTCTTCAAGCTCTTAAATAAAAGAATATTAAAATTAGTTCTCTCTTTCTTTATCCTAAATACTTTTGGCATTGGCACGACTGAGGTAGCAAGCAATTCATAATTGCAAAGAATTGCACACCTTGAAATACAGAGAAAACGCCCATTATAAAATCGCCAATCTTCCCCCTAACCTGAATCAAATAATTAGCAATCATGAAAAAAGAAGTAATAATGGAACCATACATTTCAACAGAATTAATTTTCAAAGCTAATGTAAATCACAGACACCACAGACCATGCAACTACAAAATAAGAATGCCCTATATCAGGTTCTACCAATACATTACTTACAGAGCAAACGTTTAAAGAAGATGTATAAGGTAGACTAAAGTTAATGGTAACATAATGTTTACAAGAATGATATGATTAGGAGAAACATCAAAGGTTGCCCACCTGAAAATAAATAATTTGAAGGTAGTCGACCAACAAGAGTTTATACCTACTACCATTCAGATAGCTAACAACAAATAGATAAAGTTATTCAAAAGCCTACCTCAAGGGGAAGTGTAGCAATCAAAGGAGCACATGCCTCCAAGTTCATTGGCTTTTCAGTTGGAAGGAAGATAGTCTTAACCTGCAGAATGACAAATTAATATATCCTCAGTTCTCTTGGAATGCACATGACATTCTTCAATAGCACATTACAAGCCAACAATAGAGACAATACGAATGTACTGCAATTTACCTTGTCCCAGTTCTCTTCAATCTCAATACCTCCACATTCTGAGAAGCTAATGGTACATCCTAACCTCTCAGACACTATGGAAAGGTAATATTCTTGATCATGGGGGACAAAAGGTTCAACAATGAATGTAGTTATCGGTGCTTTGCAACCACCCATCTCAACCTAGAAAAAGAATATGAACATGTTTCCAAGTAAGAATGTATGATAGTAGACTTAGCATAACTGGTAATAAGGAAAATCCATTTAAATGATGGTCACCTCAACACCAAGACGTTCTTTGACAAATCCAGCAACTTGGGCAAGATCTAAATTTAAAGCTACCAATCCACTCTTCCCTCTTTTCCCGAACAACATGTCAGGTTTCACAACCAACTTTGTTGATGAGAGCCATGGTTCTTTGTTTGTTAATTCGGTAAAGTCCGTTGATTGTGTTATCTAAGGAGACAGATTTTATCAGGAACAACAACTCTGATGATTTGAAGTTGCTCAAACATATCCGTGGAAATGTTGGGAAAATGACATTTAACATAGAAACTATTCTAGTAACCATACATAGCATAGAAGAAATCAAGCAAACCTAAATGGCACAGGAACAACAAACATGGCTAAAAAGGAAGCGTGTGAGACATTGTTCAAGATTTTAAATCCACCTATTCAGAAATAACAGTTAGATCAAAACTTTAGGTATACCACACTTCCATTGCTCATTATCCAACATCAGTGCTACCAAACTATGCCATCCACATTTCCTAAAAAATTAATTGAATCCAATCAGTAATTAAACATTCTTTCTAGGGTTTTAGCTGTGTGTAATGTTTTGAATCAAGTTTCTAGAAGCACATTTACCACAAAAGAAAAAAGATGTCTAACAAACTATGTTTATTCTTATCAAAGTAATAATTTGGTAACTCTAGTAACCTTCTTCCCACTATACGTACGAAAGAGTTATTAATAAAACTTTCACAATTCAAGCCACATGAAGAACTAATTCATAAGGCTTAAAAGAATCCGTTAGCACAGTGATCTGAACATACTTTAGCCCCACCATCAAATGCCATTAAAAATACAATCGAGAACAGTACCAATTTTGCAAAATGAAAGCTGAGTTAATCAAAGATGAAATGCAAAACATGTTAACTAGTAAGTGAAGAAAAATTAGAATGGCATGGAGATCAAAATCAATATCACAAATTCCCGCAGATCAAAAAACTAAACTCATATCCAATAAACCATTACATGAGAAATATCAAACAGAAACATATCATAAGAAATTAAACGAATTAATAATACCTGGGCAGAGCAGATCTGGAGGTCGATACCAGTCAATCTTTTCAGATGCTCTTTGAGCAGCCTCTTGGAATCGTACTCCCTGATCTTCTTTCTCGCCATTTTCTTTCAATCGGAAGGCAATTCAAGGAGAAATTGAGGATTATAATGTGTATGGGGGTTATTCCCAAAAAGCTACGAGTAGCAGAGAGTGGGTGTGGAATTGTGTGATGGTTTGATTAAGATGGAAAAATGGAAGAGTTAGGTGGGTTGGGCGATTTGTGCAAGGCGAAGCAGTGGTTATATACTGTTTGTTGGCTGTTTGTTGGAAGTGATTGGGGAAAGTTTCTGGGAAGTAATTGGGGGAAGGGGATTTGATGTGATGTATTGGGAAATGTGTGTATTAGTAGAGAAATGCATCGGGAAACGTAATGTATGTTTGGTTGGTGATTGGGGGAAGTGATTGGGAGAAATGGGTGATTGGGGGATGTAAAACAAACATACCCTAAGGATATGTGTTATTTTGGGAGAGTTTGTAAAAACTTCTGTTTTTAGAAGAAATGATTTATTGTAGCATAAATAGAAGTAGTTGGTAATCAGAAATTTGTAGTGTTTAAAAATAAAATCAAATATCGAGAATCACGAATTGAGAATATTTTGGTGAAAAATTTGTAAAAATGTTTATATGTTAGTAAAAATGCTATGAAGCAGAAGTTAACACTTACAAACTAAAAAATGCTTTTATTAAGCCGAACAATGAGAAACACTTTTTTTTGTGTTTGCAAACACTCCATTTGAGTCCGTCGGATTTTTTGTGTTTTCTCCATAGCAAAAATGACATTTAGACATATTTTTTATAAACATGTTTTTTAGCTATTTTTGAGATCAAATGTCCACTTTGCCTTTTTTTCATATTTGGTGATCAGAGGACATAACTCGGTACCGAGACACATGACTCGACACCGAATTATGTAACTCGATATTGAGTTATGCACCGCATCAGTTTTTGGAAAAATAACCAATTACATCACTAGAGAATATATGAAAGGTATGACCGTCAGTTTTTTGTCAAAATGACTAATAAAACGTGTTTGAAAAATATGACTATTTTTCTCACAAAACAGAAATGTCCAATATGGTCTATTACCACTTTTATTTTTACTTTTTAAAAAGGCAAATTTGCAATTTTGTCTCCTAAGTCTTTATTAGGGGTTGAGGCCAAAAGAAATAATAATAATAAGAAATAGGAAATATTGGCAAATTGAGTCTTTTTTCCGTCGAAAATTGCAGAATCAGCCGGATAGGAAATATCAATTTATGTTAAAAAAAATGTTTCAATTATAGAATTTTTTAACAAAACTGACTTTTATGGAACCAATTTCATCACATCCTATCGTCAAGAGCAAAATTGAAATTTAGCCAAAAACGTAATACTTGATTAAATATTTTTCATAAATAACTTTTCCAAGCTAACACCTAATTCTCAAATGTATTTTTAAAATTTATATACTATATTTTCAAACACACACTTTTTGGGAGCACTTTTGAAATTGGAGTGCATCAAAACTTTTTTATATGGATTTTATCAAAAAGCGGTTATGTGTAAGTATTTGGATAAATTTACACTTATCCAAATAGACATTTAAAATAGTGACTTCTCATCTATCCCCGAATAAAAAGACATTTCAAAATAACTAACAAACATTCCAAAATAACTATTAAACATTCCCCTCAAAAAATTATGAAACATTCAATTGTTTTTTTAGATGAACTTCAACACCTAAGTATGCATTTAGTTTGGGTGTCCAAACATTCTCAATTTCTCATGTTGTAGACCACAAGTTCCATTCTTATGTCACAACTTTGCCCCACTAAAAAATACTAAGTTTCATCACAACCCTTCATAGTGCCACCAACATCACATCATATATGTTAAATCATTGGTTCGAATTCCTCATTTGCCCCATCCATTTGGATTTCAGCTAGAGATGTCAAATGAGTCAGGCCGGGTCGCTGCTAGCCCCCTAAGCCAAAGAGAAAAACTGGTTGGTTTGGTCCGGTCCTCTAGCCGCCATGTTGGAGGCTCTATCCTTGTCCAACCCATAAAAATACATATAAAAGTTGGACTGATCGGTTAATCCAAGATTTCGTGCCTAATGAGCCGGGCTAAGTAGGCCTAGAACTTTCGGGCTAATAATATCATTGCCCGGCGAACCTATCACCTAGAAAAACTAGTTTTGACAGCTCTAATTCTAGCTTCTGCAACCCCAAAAAATATAAAACAGAAAATCATTTAATTTAAGTTTTTATCGTCCTAAACTATAGGCCAAAATCCAAAATTATTCACCAATATTAATTTGGCCATACCTAATTAAAGACTATATAGTTCCCTTATCCCATTGCCACGTAAGATATGTTATTAATGGTGCAATAAAATGGTGATGGACATTGAATGGTGGTGAAAGTTTTTGTTTTAAATCTCAAATTTTTGTAATATTTTTTTTGTGTCAATGATTTCATACTTGGTTGCCACCTACTTGTCCGCATTTATAAGCAATAGCATGTTGTTAGGTGACAATTTGACATGTTGGTTGGGAAAATGAAAATAAATTTTAAAGTGGGATTTCATATAAGATGGAAATGTGGCGATTAGTTGATGTGGTGACATGTTTTCAGTAAAAGAGTAGTCGGATGCAATGGCGGATGCAGGAATTGAGAGTCTGAGACATGGGGGGAAATCTATTTTTGAGTACAATTGTATGATTTTTTTCAAAATTTTTGTTTTTTCTTTGGTGGAGGGGGTATGGCAAATGTATTTTTTTTCCTATAACTTATAAATAAATATATATACTAGTAACTATTTTTCTAAACATATTTATTATCTACTCATTTTTTGAATATAAAATCAAATATAAATTCTATTTTCAATATATTTTCTTTTTAATGCATCGCATTTTTTAAATTTTCCCAAAATACTTTCTCGAAAAACAAATCCACACCTCCGTAAGCTATGTAGAAATTTTCCTGTGAAACTTCATAATATAGTATGATAGCTCTACACTGGTTGGGCTAAGCAGGTAAGGTTAGTTACTCAAATTTCATATTTATTATATAAAAGAAGGGGAAATAATTAAATGAGTTATAGGGTAAATCAATACATTAAGCCACTGCCCCTCAAAAAATATATATATATTAAGCCACTGTGGTAACGGATGGTTTACTATTTTTTCAAATGGAGATTGTTTATTTGGGATTTTATCACTTATATGAGTGAATAGTGATCACTCTGACCAAAATTTGTGGTCATTATTTTACGTACATAGATTTGGATTAGTGCATTGATGATCAAACCATACGAGCATTAAATGGAACCTACCACATTGTGTGAAGATGCAAAACTAAGTCCACACACATTTTTTTATCCTTGTGTCTATCTCTCTCCAAAATTTACATGAATTTTACGGAATGAAAACGTAGAGGACCCGTAAAGAATCCGATCTCTATGTCCGTCAAGTGGAAAGGGATACCCTCCACAAATACTAATGATGTGGAAACAATGACTGCGTGTTTGCAAACCCTAAGCCCTAAACCCTAAACCGTCCTTCGTAATCAGACTCTTATCAAACGATACAAACCAATCCCACAGCAATTTAATGCCCGTTAATAATATAGAATCTGCGCATGGTTTAAAGTATATCTAACAACAGACTAAAACCAATCCATGGGAATCTGAATCAAACCAATCTGCCCATATGGTTCATAATGATGTGGAAGTATCAGACCCCCCTAAACAACAGCTTGCTAACAAGAGAGCCAAAGAGAAACCCAAATACATTTTCCTATTCAGTTTTTTTCCATAAAGAATACAGATTTCCTTTTTCCTTTATAGACTAAATCTATACAAAGTCACAACTCAAGCCAAATGAAACATTTTTCACCCTCTAAATTTTTTCCCTGATGTCAAGATTCTGGATGTAGGAAAACAAATTTTCTTTCAGAAGATTCACACAAGAACATCTTTAAAGCATCCAAACGTCTTGCATTGATGCTCACTTCTTTCCTCTCTGTTCTATGATAGAAGAGACAATGGAACCTTAATAACACACAAGAGAGCACATATTTCGGTATTTCCCCTAGACACCAGGCTCAACCCTAAAACCTAGCACAAAACTAATCCACCATTCAGCCAAACTAATATGAAACCGCTAAGCAAGCAAAGATGAAGAGAGATAATGGACTTGCTACAAACCATCTAAACAGGAATTAGTTTTCACCATGGACATGAACTCCAAACTATATATAAATATATATATATATACAAAGAACAGCTAAAATCATATGTGCTGATCTTTGGACCTTGGCAGTGAATGTGAGAGAGAAAAACAATCTCCAAAACATTAATGATTCATCAATTATGCAGTAGTGGCATATATGTTTTCAAGTTACAAACTAAGAAATCTATAGCCTATAGTTTCGGTAAAACATCAACGACCCATTTGCAAGTTCATCATCAAGTTCCAGACAGAAGTAGACTGTAAAGATCAGCTAAACATTTTTAAAACCACACCACCTATTTTTATGAATTACAAATGCAATATGTCATTATGTTCGTCGCATACACCTTATTAGTTCCTCTAAGTAACAGACTAAATGCAGCATTGACAATAAGGAGAACTCTAAAGCCAATCTTATCACAATAAACATAACACACCAATTTCCTAATTCATAACTTAAAAATAAAACATAACCATACAACTAAGTGTTAGCAAACAACGAATCGGGTCAAATAAACATTGAAGACGAAAAAAGAAGATCCATGTCAAATAAATTTAAAAACGAAACCAGGCAAATTTCTAAATAAGATCCAAGTCCAATAAATATAAAGACAAAACCAGGCAAAATTTTAAAGAACATCCATGTCCAATACATTTAAGAGAGACTAGAAATCATAACAGGCAAAATCCAACCAACAACCCTTGCCACACATTCTAGTAAGCAAATGTTAATGTATATATAATACAAGAACATTAATCACCCTTTTTTCTGAAGGAGCATCCCTCTGTGAGCCTAGCACGCCCACCCGTAGGTTGGCACAGCACCGTCTGGCAGTTGCCGCACACAACAACTGTCTGCGAATGGCTGAAAACAGTAGTTCTGTACACACACAAAAAAAATTATTTTATCAACAAAAATCTGAATTTTTTCCACATAAATCAATTAATTCGCTTTTCCGTAAATAACAAAACTCAGTTACAGAAAATTAAGAAGAAAAAAAAAGTAAAACTTACATGTTGAAGCAACCCTGGCATTTAACATCCTACAATCACAAACAGCAAACAAACATAAAGCAACAAAAACAACAATACACAAATGAATACAGAATAATGGAAATGAACGGACAAGAGTACCATGAAAAAAGAGTTCGGGGATTGGACGAGGCGCTTAAGCTTGTGCTTCCTCTTCTCGAGCTCCGCCGGTGGGTTGAGCAAATCGTAATCGTTTGAGAGAACCTATTTGAAAACATTAATTAACGATCAAAATAAACGGCAAAATAAACCTCAATGAAATTCACAGAAAATTCAAAGTAACCATGAATCATTCAGAAATATACCATCGTTGATTGGAAAACTGGAGGCGCTGTGTTACGACCGGAGAGAAAAGAAGAAGAGAATGAGCCACACACACAGCTGAAAGGAGAAGAGAATGAAGACTAGGGTTTTTACAGAAATAAATATACGAGCAGTTCAGCAGGCCTTGCCTTCCATGGGCGAGTCAAAGACTCAGGCCCAAAAACAATGTAGGCCCAAAAAAAGTAGTATTCGGGGCCCAAATATTTTTATGTTTTATATATCAATATATATAAAAACAAATCGCTAAGAATAGTATATTATAATTTTCTAGCTCATTTGAAATTATTATACACATAAAAAGATAAAAAAATTATTTGGTATTTCATTGATTTTTATAGTCAAGTTTACTTAAATAATTATTTTTTTAAATGATATAAAAAATGGCTTTCCAAATATGTGTGTGTACTGCATTAATTATTGTATCATCTTTTTAAAAATATTAATATTTTTTAAATTTTTTGATCCATTTTAGACGTATAATATATTAAATTGGCCATGATGGCTCAAAAGCTACCTTTAAAACCGTAGGCAAGTGCACCTATCGTTTTATAGTATAGATTATTGAGTACCGAGTGTCATTCCCACGAGGATTATAAGTACTAATAATTACCGTCTTTTTGTTATTTAATCTAACAATTTTCAGAGTTTTTGTTTGATAAAGAATCTAAATTATCGAAGTGTAAAAATGAAGTAAAATTTGTAGAAATAAGAAATCAAGAGATAGAAGTGTGTTTGAATGTAAATCCTCTGAATGTTTTTGTGATTTGACAAGTTAAAAGATTCAACCATAAGCCCTTAAGCAAAAAAACCAACCTCTTTTAATAAAATTTCACGTCTTGTGGACCGTAGAAATTCGATTTAAGTTAAACCCTTTCTCAAGGCGAAAAACTTCTAATCTCAAGTTGATTAACTCAAATCTCTTTCTAGTTAAAACCCCCAAGACAAAGATTATAACGATTTGTGAATTCCCATATTAAGTTTGACCCTAATCCGAAGATTTATGTCGTCCCATATCTAGGATTGCATGCAACTCTTTTCACTTATATAGGTTCTATTTCACCATGAATCTCTCGATTTCCTGGATGAAAAATAAACTTCAAATCAATATTGCGCATATCAATTCGAATGAACGAAGCATAATATAAGTGAATCACACAAAATATGAAGATTTTATTAAAAACATACACACCTTAATCACAAATCCATTCTAGAGTTCATTACATTCAAACACTGGAGTTTAGCTACACATGATTTTGACCAAAGAATAAATTACACAAGAAGATGTAAACATTGTAGACATGGTGTACTTATCTTTATCAAAATCTCAATTGACTTGATGATGTTGCTCCAAGCCTTCTTCCCCAATGTTGCCTCAAGCTTACTTACTCTCCAAGACCTCTTGATCCCAATTCCACTCAAAATGTTAAACACTATGAATCTCTCTATGAATGAATATTACATCAATGATTTTCCAACTCAAACTCTTGGCTTTTATAAGCACCATCTTGTGAAATACCATATTAACAAATGCCCCATTTCCATGCTTGTTGGTTGAATCATTGTGTGCACATTCATGGTTGAGTTGGTTGAATCATTGTGTGCACATTCATGGTTGAGTTGGTTGAATCATTGTATACACATGATGATTGAGGGAATATGGGGACATGTTGCAAAGAAAATTGGGTGTTAAAGTTGTATAAAAGTGGTCAAAAGGCTTGGTAGGTGAGTTTTCCATAATTTTCACATGAAAAAGTTGCAAAAAGGGGTCCGGACACGCCGTGTCGGGAAAGACGGCCGACCCGTCTTTGCACAAATTTTTCAGAAATTGCCGACACGGCCGTGTCGTGTGACACGGCCAGGCCGTGTTGTGCGACACGGCCGTGTTGGCCAACACGCCAGGCCGTGTTCGGTTACATTTTGTGCGGTTTTTCTTCCTCTTTTGATCCCTTCAACATGGCCGTGTGTTGCGCCGACACCCCCGCCCGTGTTGGACCAAAGAGGCCCCTAAATGACTTCGTTTTGCTTGGAATATCGAGCGTTTTGCATCCTTAAACTTCCCGGCATGTTTTGACATGAATCCATGGTCCGAAATTCACCAAAATTAGCCCCGAATGGTCAACCTACACCAATAAAAGCACCCCACAGTAGTATAAACAATGTACAATCAAAAACTAATGAAACTAACAACAAAATAACTCAATTTCTACTCAAATACACACATAAAACATGCATAAAAATACACTTATCAAACCACCTCCAACTTTGAACTTTGCTTGTCCTCAAGCAAAACATAAAACCAAAATGAGGGATTCAATACATCACAACACAAAAAGAAAAAATTTCTCTTTTTTTTTTTTTTTTTTTTTATCAACACATTGAACACAAGCAGTCAAGTTCTTAGCCTTTTCAACCCGAATTAACTATTCAGTAAAAAAATTGTTTTGCAAAGCGATCGACTGTCAAGAAAGACCGTAATATCAGTAGGCATTATTGAGACTTGAAATCATCACACCACAAATATTGATAGTTATGAACAACTTCAATTCAATAATGCTATGAAAATACAAGAACTCAATGGATCATTGTAGTTAGCCTACTAATCATATAACCAAGCTTCTTGAACTTTATTGGAATGAGAAGTCAAGGAGTATTCATTCTCCCTTTTTTTTTTTCGTTCTCTTTTGTTTGTTTTGGGACCTTTCGAGACATGCTTCCACTGTAAGTCCAAGCGGCTACGATAATCTAGAGGGGGGGGTGAATAGATTATCTCCATCTTTTCGATTTCGCCCTCTTTTAACAATCGAATGCTCAAACAAAATAATGAAGGTGCGGAATGTAAACAACACACGTCGATTTAAAGAGGTTCAACCCACCTAGGGCCTAATCCTCTACCACCCCAAAGATATCCGGGATGGATTTCGAAAAAGAAAAAGAATTTTATTAATTACCAAAATTAATACAAATTCAACTTACAACACCTTGAAGAGCACCACACTCTTCTTCAACACCACCTTTGAGATTACCACAATCTCTCTTGAAGATTACCACAATCTCCAAACGGCACCTTGTGAAGATTACCACAATCTTCACCCTTGAAGAGCACCACACTCTTCAACACCTCAACAAGAAGATTACCACAATCTTCTTACACCTAACACCTAGTTCACCCAAGTGTGTTCTTACCACAGAACACTCACAAGGATATCTTGTGTTTGAATGACGACCACAAATTCAAGATTACAACTCGATAATTGATAATACAATAGAGTGCAAGTGTAATCAAGAATAGCCTAGACCTCAAGAATGTGAAAGTGAATAGCTAGGCAAATTACAACAAGAAATAAGACAATGTAAGAACAAGTGTATTCTTGAGTGTATCTTGTTGTGTTGTAGTTTTCTCTCTTATTGTGTTGCTTCAATTCTTCCTCTATTTATAGAAGATGTCTTGTACATGATAGGCTCCTCTTGGGGACATGAATCTGTAAAAAATTGCAAGACAATTGAAGAAAAGAGTTGTTAGAAATCAATCCCACAAATTAAGGAAAAGATGTCTGCTGCACAACGGTTACATTTTTGCTGTCAAACTCAAGGGCGACCGGTCGCACAGAAATAGAAGTTTGAAACATAACGCACCAAATTAACACAGGGCGACCGGTCGAAGGGCACCTCGACCGGTCGAGCCTATGTGCGGCCGGTTGCACTGACCGATCAATTTTGAGAGTTCTCAAGTTTCGTTTCACGAAACTTGTTCCCGTGCACGGCTCGCCGGCCGGTCGACCTCGACCTCCTCAATGACAAGTTGTCCGATTTTTATCAAAAATAAACCTCAAGAAATACTCAAAAAATTCGTAAAAACATTTTAAACCGATCGGGAGTATTTAGGACAACATTAGAAATATAGTTTTGAAGAAATAAAATATTTACACACAAAGTGTTGTCCGATATAAATTCCAATAAATACTCCGAAAAATAGTAGAAACATTTTAGATCAATTGGGAGTATTAGGACAACATAGTTTCAATGTAAAAACCCGTTGACTTAAAAACATTAAATGAATTGTCCAATTTTGTATCGAAAATAAACTTGAGGAAATACTCAAAAAATATTAAAATCATTTTAAATCATTTAGGAGTATTTGGACAACCTTTAAAAACATTGTTTTGGTGTAAAATCAAAATCATCAAAATCATGATAAAACCATTTATCAAACAATCTCCCCCTTTTTGATGATTACAAACCAAAACAATTTTAACGAGGTCGATTTTGAAAACAAAACAATTTTACCTAGGTTAAAGAGAACTCTCCGTTGTGAGCGACAACATTTCATGCAATAAAAACACAAGGATGGGAGTAGAGATATTCAAACACATATAGCAAATGCTCCCCTATCAACAGCATGCACAACAAGAGTTATATAGAAGAACTTAAACATAAGCTAAAATATTAGCTTTTCGATATTGAGCTTAAGTATCAATAACTTAAAAGCTCCCCACAAAGAGACATCATTAGAAACATATATAAGTCCATACTACAACCAATGGACCAAGAATCATACACAACTTATGGCTTTAGGAAGCCATAGCTTATAAACTTTCTTTTCGTTTGAGCTTATCTTAGCTTCTTTGAGCTAAAGAGCTTATAACCTGTTTCTCCCCTTTTGGAATCATCAAAAGAATGTTAGTATGATAAATACATCATATATTCATATCAAAGTGTGCAACTAAACCGATGTATCGAGCTATTTGAACATTGAAGCTTATAAGCCAAATAGAAGGGAAAAGTCGAATCATACGACTTGTAGAGGTTTATGAAAACTCATTTGATAAGCAAAACATGATCTCTATAAATGTATAAGACTTTTGAAATCGAGATAATCATGTAGGTGATGAATTTTTCATTGAAACGTTTTATCGAACACTTGGCGGGCCAAAAATAGAAAAAGTTATATATAGCCCTTGTAAATGAAATCAAGCCAAGTTTTTCATCACCAAATACAATTTAACGAATATCATTCATCAACAATCAATAAGCTCATCACAAACATATATGAATCACATCAAGAAAAATACATATAAGCCACAAACTCGAGGTTCAACCCATTGAGCTAAAGATAGTGAAATTCTTACCATTCAATCGGTAAAGACGAGCAATGATGATGATAGTCGAGCTAGATAATCCCCAAAATATATAATTCATGCATCAAAACTCATTTGAAGTGAATTGTGTGTGAAATTTGCAAAGGGACGAAAAATGGCCAAAATGTGTCAAAGTGACGAATCTCAAGACAGAACCATTTTAAATCAAATTATAGCCTAGGGCGACGGTCGAGGTTGAGGGCGACGGTCGGCGTTGAGGGCGACGGTTGCCCTCAACCATTTCGACCAATTGTGTTGAAAAATTTCCAAAATCCGAATTTCCAACCAAAAATCCAATTTTTCGCCCTAAGTTTTAAAAACGTGCAAAATGCAAACGTAGACCTCATTCAATATACATTATGTCATAATCAAGCTCGAAATGAGGTAAAATACTCGGCGATAAATGAACAAATGTCCGCAAGTTATCCTTGAGACTAATTAAACACATCTCAAGTTTTTGTTAAAAACGCAATCCCTTAGAAAGTTTTTTTCGAATCTCAATATGTTTAGTTCGATTATGACGAACTATATTTTGAATAATTTTCACCGGACTTGTTATCCCGAAAAATAAGAACATTTTAAAGCTTTGGATACAACAAGTCATAAGAAGAAGTGCCTTTCAAATATTTGAAAATTTCTTTTAACGGCACTTTAATGAGATTCGTTGGATAATTTTTGAAGTGGAGCATATAGACATAAGGCATATGGAATGTCGAGTCTATAGAAATAATACAAGAAAACATACCTCGAATTTGTTTGTCAATCGACATGCCTTTCTCAACCTTTGTCAATCTCTTCATTGGTAGCCATAGAGGTTGAGATGATTCTTCCTTCTTCAATGCCTAACTCCTTCAAGAGTTATTTTGAAATGTAACCATCTACTTGGCATTGAATGATTTGAAGTCAAGCGAGAAATTGAGCTCCCCATCATGCTCATTTCAAGTACACCTTGCATCAACTTGGAAAATATCTTGCACAAATATTCATTAGTAGTACCAAAAATATTCTCATAAATATGCACAAGTAAACAATCTTGCCCTTTTTCACAAACAAAGAGAGTAGTATCAACTTTACCTTTTGTAAAATTATTTAGCAAAAATAGCTAAGTCTATCATACCATACACGGGGTACTTGTTTTAAACCATACAAGGCCTTAAAAACAATCATTTGGCCTAGAAAAATTTTAAACCCCGGAGGTTGTTTTACATAGACTTCTTCTTGAATAAAACCATTTAGAAATTTGGATTTATCATCCATTTGGTAAAGCTTGAAATTTTCTTAAAACAAGAATGGGCAAGTAAAATGCAAATAGCTACAAAATGTGCTATGAGTGCAAATATTACATCAAAATCGATTACCTTCTTCTTGAGAATACCTTCGAGCTACTAACCTCGCCTTAGTTCGACCAATGTTGCCTTGGTCATCGAGTTTGTTCCGGAATACCCTTTTTATCTTCTTCATCACTATCATCATAGGGCATCCAATGATCTAAGGTGTTCATAATAGAACATTTACATCCAAATATTTGGAGTACTTCATTTCTCATCTACACAACTTAACAAACTTATTAACGGCATCGCTTATATAAGCAAGAAAAAATTGCCCAAGTGTAAAAACATGCCTCGATCACAAAATATCTTGCATAGTAGAAATAGACACTATATATAGACCATGAAGCAAGAAACACATACTATACATTTAGAATATCATCAAGAGTCTAATAAATCATGCAAGTTCAAATAAGCTTAAGAAAGCTACAAAAGGTCTCTTTTGAAATTTGAAAATCCGAAAGCATATAGTTGAGACCTTATTTAAAAGAAGTATTTGAACAAGAGTTGATACGGCAAATATGTGCAATCAAATATCGAATAGTGCCTTTCAAAAAATCTAAAAATCCTCTTAATGGCACTTGTATGAAATACTATGAAAAACAAGCACATAGTCACATGGCAATACATATATCGAGTCTATAAGAGTAAGAATAACACAAGTAAACGTACCTCGATAATTTATGCCTTTCTTGACAAATAATGACGTAAATGGCCATTTGTGAAAATATGTAAATCCTACACAATTCTTAAAACATATCTAGCACAAATCATAATGATAAAAGTGTAGGCTAAGAAATATCACAAGTAAGCTCATGCCATAAAGATCCATAAAAGATGATAACACACTTTAGTCTACAAACATGCACAAGAGTTTTAAAAACATCATATAAGGTCTTCTTTTTCAAAAATATTTTAAAAGCATAAGTATATATTGAAGACCTTAATTAAAAAATAAATATTTGAAAACTCATTTTGCAATTAAGACACAAATAAAAGCATACATAATAATAAAATGCATATTTAAATAGGGAGATACGGGTTACCAATTACGCCATTTCCATGGGTTGTGTCGTTCCCATTGTTGATGATATCTTCCCCTTGAGAAGTCACTTTGTTGATGATGACTTCTTTGATTGCTCCATTTCCAAGGTTTGTTGCTTTCCCATTGTTGAAAGTATCTTCTTCTTTGAAAATCATCTTGTTGATGATGTCTTTGCCATTTCAAGGATTGTGTTCTTCCCATTTTTGATTATACCCTCTTCTTGGAAATTGGCTTTGTCGAAAATAGTTTACTCCTTCTTTGATCAAATGAAACGGTCATTTGATGTCTTCTTGCGGTATAAATTTTCTTGATCATTATTTCGCCGGTACCTAATATGACATTGTTTTGTGGTACCCTTATGTGTTTGGGTCCTTTGGGATTAGTCTTGAGACTTTTAGGTCTCCAACAATAATTAGAGCTATTTCTAGCCCGACAAGTATTTACCGTATAACCCTTTTTACCGCAATAAAAGCATGTAATAATTCTAGGAGCATAATGACCAACGTCTTAGAGACTTGATTCCTTTTCATGTGATTGACACCCTTAGGCTTATGATCAAGTTCTAGTTTGAATTATCACAACAATCAACAATATTGGTCATCTTATCGGTACTCAAGTTGGATTTAGATAAATCATTTTTCAAGCAATTTATATCCTCAACAAGAGTACTATTTTCTTTCTCAAGGTTTCTAACCTTGTCAAGAGTGGTGGTGTGAGCACATGATAGTGATTCATAGGAAGTAAATAAACTATCTTTATCATTCTTTAAAACAATGAATTCCTTTTTCAAATTTTTGTATTTAACAAGTAAGTTTTGGAATTCATCTTGTAGCTCATCATAATCAATTTGCAAGTCACTATATTCATTTTGCAATTCATTATAAGAAGTAGAGGGTTTAGAACTTACCTCGTTTTTCTTCGATGCCCATGAGGCATTGTTCAACTTGTTCATCATGGGAGGTTGTAGAAGGCATCCCATGTTGTTGGATTTGATGTTGTATCCATTTGTGAAGTAGATGCTTTTGAGTTGCTCCTTTCATTTGCATATACTTCATAGATGGCTTCTAATTTTGCCATACTTCATGTATGCCGATTGAATACCTACAACATGATCAAATTCCAAAGTGGTAAGTGAACAAAGTAGAATATTAAGAGCTTTACCATTTAAAGAGATGATTTTCTTCTCTTCATCATTGAGCTTTTTGAAGCCTTTTGAGGTGTGTGGTGTATCTTTCATCGGAATGGATTCTCCATTAATGACGGTGTTCCAAATGTCGAACCCGAACCTTGTAAGTAGCATTCCATTCTTTCTTTCCAAAATATAAAATTTTTGGAATCAAACCGAGGTGGCTTGGTGGTGGAGGTGCTTGGATAGATGAGCTTCGTTAAGTAGCGTCGTCGATCGTTTCTCTTCACTCGCGATGTGAAACGAGCTTGCCAAAGAGTTTGGCTCACGATACCACTTGTAAGTCAAGCGGCTACGATAATCTAGAGGGGGTGAATAGATTATCTCCATCTTTTCGATTTAAGCCCTCTTTTAACAATCGAATGCTCAAACAAAATAATGAAGGTGCGGAATGTAAACAACACACGTCGATTTAAAGAGGTTCAACCCACCTAGGGCCTAATCTCTACCACCCCAAGATATCCTGGGATGGATTTCGAAAAGAAAAAGAATTTTATTAATTACCAAAATTAATACAAATTCAACTTACAACACCTTGAAGAGCACCACACTCTTCTTCAACACCACCTTGAGATTACCACAATCTCTCTTGAAGATTACCACAATCTCCAAACGGCACCTTGTGAAGATTACCACAATCTTCACCCTTGAAGAAAGCACCACACTCTTCAACACCTCAACAAGAAGATTACCACAATCTTCTTACACCTAACACCTAGTTCACCCAAGTGTGTTCTTACCACAAGAACACTCACAGGATATCTTGTGTTTGAATGACGACCCACAAATTCAAGATTACAACTCGATAATTGATAATACAATAGAGTGCAAGTGTAATCAAGAATAGCCTAGACCTCAAGAATGTGAAAGTGAATAGCTAGGCAAATTACAACAAGAAATAAGACAATGTAAGAACAAGTGTATTCTTGAGTGTATCTTGTTGTGTTGTAGTTTTCTCTCTTATTGTGTTGCTTCAATTCTTCCTCTATTTATAGAAGATGTCTTGTACATGATAGGCTCTCTTGGGGACATGAATTAATAAAAATTGCAAGACAATTGAAGAAAAGAGTTGTTAGAAATCAATCCCACAAATTAAGGAAAAGATGTCTGTGCACAACAATTACATTTTTTTTCATCAAACTCAAGCGACGGCCGGTCGCACGAAATAGAAGTTTGAAACATAACGCACCAAATTAACACGGGCGGCCCCGGTCGAAGGGCACCTCGACCGGTCGAGCCTATGTGCGACGGTTGCCAGACCGATCAATTTTGAGAGTTCTCAAGTTTCATTTCACGAAACTTGTTCCAGTCTGCGACGATCTCGCCGGGTCGACCGGTCGACCTCCTCAATGACAAGTTGTCCGATTTTTATCAAAAATAAACCTCAAGAAATACTCCGAAAAATTCGTAAAAACATTTTAAACCGATCGGGAGTATTTAGGACAACATTAGAAATATAGTTTTGAAGAAATAAAATATTTACACACAAAGTGTTGTCCGATATAAATTCCAATAAATACTCAGAAAAATAGTAGAAACATTTTAGATCAATTGGGAGTATTAGGACAACATAGTTTCAATGTAAAAACCCGTTGACTTAAAAACATTAAATGAATTGTCAATTTTGTATCGAAAATAAACTTGAGGAAATACTCAGAAAAATATTAAAATCATTTTAAATCATTTAGGAGTATTTGGACAACCTTTAAAAACATTGTTTTGGTGTAAAATCAAAATCATCAAAATCATGATAAAACCATTTATCAAACATCCACTAGGTTTATATTTTGAATTTCTGTTCAAACACTCCTAGGGTGGTTTCCCATACTCATATTCGTGTCGCCGTTTTACGTAAAAGACAAACATGGGGCTCATGAATGCTCCTAGTTACTAAGCAACAACAAATAGAGGAGTATAACCTCGATTGGTCCGTTTTTTTTTTTTTTTCTTTTTTTTATTCACAAGCTTGGTTTAACAACTAGTTAACCACTACTAAATCATGAGTTCTCGGAAGTTCATAGCACTAAGTACCGTCGTATATGCCTTAACACATCAAATATTTATGGTGTTGGAAATCTCGTCAAAATTTAGCCCGCATCCACGTCAATCTATCCTAAACAATCAATTGCTTCACACTGAAAACACAAATTAACAAGTTAATATAGGTATAATTAGGCCAAGTTATTGACTAGCAAATACTCAATTTGTTAAAAAAAAATCACATCTCTTGAAAACAAACACACAAGCATTCCGAAAATGTTATTGTACCCACCTCCAACTTTAAGATTCACATTGTCCTCAATGTGAAAGAAAAAATGGACAAACACACACAAAACACTCAAAAAAAAAAACAAAGAAATTAGAATGATATAAAAGAGGTGGAAAAAGAAAAATACGACCTTACTACAATAGTGGAATCGGTGTTGAGCGACCATTGGGTTGTTTTGATGCGGACCTTCAACGGCATCTTCATACCTAATCAAAGTTAAGCAACACACAACTCGAATACCGTGAAATCTCAAATATTCCCAATTAGGACAAGCAAGAAGAAGCTCAAGAGTTTTTTTTTTTTTTTTTATGATTTGAAGATGACTCTAAGGACTTGTGATTATTTTGAAAGAAAATAAAAAAAATAAAAATAAAAAAAAATGAAAACAATTGCACACAAACATCGGGTTGCCTCCCGGTTAGCGCTTTTTAACGTCGTCGTAGCTGGACCATTTCACCTAAATGTGAAGATTTAATCGGGCGGAGCCTTGAACTTATGAAAAGTTTTATCTCTTTGAACAACATCGCCACCCGTATCGATTTTCGAACAATTGACCTTCATGGTCCTATTTTTACGCATGTTATTCTCAAAATGGGATTTATCTCGTGGAAACTTTTGCACATTGAACATCACATACTTTCAAGGATTTATTAGAAGACATATCAAGCAAAGAATCATTTATCCTTGTCTCAATCAAGTTTATAGGAAAACAAGTATCATTTATAGGATTTCTCAAAGGAATTTTAAAGATAACTTGTTCACCCCTACTCTCAAAGTAAGTTTTCCATCATGCACATCAATGAGAGATTTAGCGGTAGCCAAAAAGGACGCCTAGAATTAAGGGAACTTCTAAATTATCATGCATGTCAAGAATAACGAAATCGATTGGAAACACGAATTTATCAATCTTGACTAACACATCATGAATAATACCTCTGCAGGATGTTTAATCGATTTATCGGCTAATTGAATGTCAATGTCCATCCTAATAGGTTTAAGTTCACCTAATCCCGCATGCTTAAATGTTTCATAAGACATCACATTGATACTAGCTCCCAAGTCGGCTAGTGCCTATCAATCAATGGTAAACCATCAATTTTTGCAAGGAATAATAAAGCTTCCTCGGATCATTAAATTTTTGTGGTAGTTCATTGGAAGGACATTTATCATTCAATTGCACATTTGATAATTTGTTAAGCTTATTTTCACTAGGAATGATGTCATTAAGATCCCTAACATGCTTTGAAGGAGGGTCAACAAATGGAATATTAGTATGTAATTGCTTGAATGACTCAAGGTCTTACCAAATTTGTCCTCCTTTCTATCTTCTTTAAACTCCGGTAAGGGATCTTGGGCTTGTATTCGACGACCACCTTTTTCATGGGATTTTCTTCGTGTCATGGCCGTCCTCCACATATTTCTGCATGGTGGTGTTGGCATAATCATGATCATATGGAAAACGATGGTGATTGCCTTTACGTCTTTCCCTTGGGTTTGGCTCGGTGTTACCGTAAACTTCATTGTGGCCTTTCGAAATCATCTTCGCAATCCGGCTTTGTTGGTTTTCAGTTATGGATAGATCTTCTTGATTTCTCAAGGATGTTTCCACCGCTCGAATCGAGTATCTATTGATTGCACAAACTTTGTTATAAGATCTTCCAAGTTAGAACTTACCTTGATTTGGTTTGAAATCCGGAGACGTGTGTAGATCATGATTGGGATTAGGTCGTGGTTGACCTTGATTTCCCCAACCAAAATTAGGATGTTATCGCCACCCGAGGATTATATGTGTTCTTTGTAAGGATTACTTGGGTAATTTCGCCTTGATTCCCAACGAATTAGCATGTTCGCGTGAAGTATCGCGGTGTGGCGCCTTGATGATTATGCAATCCA
>CM071929.1:69806691-69935766 GCA_016081115.2 Rehmannia glutinosa | reverse complement strand
GGTTGGTCTACAACATTGAAATCTTAAAAAAGACGAAAGTCGGAATAGTCATCTTACGATCAAACTCCTCATGTATGCAAGCAGACTTAGTTCATGGATGTGCCAAAGGTGTTCGAGTTAAAGGGGTCAAAGGTAAGTCGGGAAGGTAAGGGCTTGGGCTTGACTCATTTGTTTTAGAGCTGGTGGGGAAGCCTCGCTAGAGGCATTGAGCTATTTCAGATTAGACAAATCCAAAAAGACTAGCGGGGATCCATTTTAAGATCTAGTTTAGAAGGGTGCTTCGTCGGAGAAGTGCACAGTCACAAAGCCGACGAGGAGGCTACCTAGGGGTTACGATAATGAAATAAGGAATGTGCCCGAGTGGGATAAATAGTCAAAATCCTCTTACCGATATGACAATAGCATCCATCCGCGGGAGGGGTAGAAAGAGCCCCTGATGTGCGGGAGAGCTCATCCCCAACAAGAGAGGTTCTCGTGCTATTCATCTATAGAATTGGCAAATCCGACTAAATCCTGGGATTCCCACTACTACTTCGGTAGTACGCGGAGAGGTACCCGTCTTCGAACTTAGTTCTTTTAATCCACTTTTTCCCCAGGGGGAGTTGAAAAAAGTTCAGTCGAAAGATGCTCTTGAGAATGAAAATAGACAAGGTAACGTTTTCCACTAGGAAAGTAGACAAATCTGAAATGGAGATGTCCGTTTATTAGTGGAAATAGGCGGACTAACATTTGCCACACGGGTGAGTACTTATGCTTATACGCCTTCGGAATCAATCACTTCCTCGATCCCGACTCCATCAATGTTGGGCCCCGATCCTGCTCTAGGCTTGGTATGCGGATAGTTCTATCATCCATAAAGGAATTCAAAGAAAAAGGAGTCTTGTCAAGAAAGCTAGAGACTCTTCTTCTATAGAATATGGGCCGATGTAGAGAAAGATTAGCTCAACTGTTAGCTCATTCATTGTCGCCTTTCAATCAACTTAGGTCTCAAGCAAAAAGGATCGCCGCTTTCGTCGGCCAGAGCACCATTCCCATGTACTTCCCCATTCCTTCTCGCATTTGGCGTGGATACGGAGCTTATCCAGGTTCACCACCCTATTACTTCTATTTTTCCTAAATCAAGAACACCATTCTCAAACTAGATTGATAGCCATAAATACCGTAAAAGGTGGCATATCTCGAAAATGAAAAGAAGAATGCTCGCCGATGATGCTTCTATGCTTCTATCTTGATGATCTTGATTGCGGATCATGGGAATAGTAGGAATTGTATGACATCCAGAGTCGAAACCGCCTATTTTCCCAAGACTAAACTCTTCTTGAAAGAGAAGATGAAAAGCTTAACTATTCTCTCGATTTGAGAAATCGTTGAAAGAAGTCCCATTTAGCCTTTACCCTGAAACACGAGATGAATCCGCCCAATTGAGCCTAAAGTCCAACCTTGCAGTAGCGCTTTTCTTTAGTTTGACTTGAAGTCAACCTGGCTTTCCAATTAAACCACGAGGGAGAGGACTTTCTGGCCCCACCTTCTATATCCTGTCTCGGGGTCTCGAGACTTTTATGCCAAACTCATAGCTTGCTGGCTTTAACCCAAGCTATACTTGATCTATCTCTTTCTTCTATTCATCAACAGAGATGAGATCGCCAACGAGAAAGAAAGAGGAGATATGTCCTCCCGAAAGAGGATTCAACCTTCCCTTTATATTAGACCCGTGACCTAGATCGGCCATCTATAACTCCTATAATAGAGCTTGATTTCTCGCCGCGCTACTCGGATCGGGCATCGAGATATCGAACTTCGACCCGAAGAGAGCTCGATCTCACTTGCCACAAGCTCTTTGCCTTGCTCTTAGGTTAGGGAATGAGAAAGATACAACATCGATCTGACCTGGGCCACTTCACACACCTGACCGGTTCGTCTTTGAGGATGACTTCTTACACCGGTCCACGTATTAAAAGAAGAGCGACTATTTGCCGCTTCACTTTCTTTTTGCTTAGAAGGTTGGACATTCTCTCTGCTCTCTCTGGAGCCAATTATAGGCCAATGCACGCCAATGAACCTTTTGTGTTACGATATAGTCGGGCCTTGTTTAGAAATCAATTCATTGAAAAATCCCTGCAAATGGAAACTCAACATGATCTCAATAAAGCCTCTTTCTTGATTGCAATGGTCGCGAAAAGAGAAGTCATCGGATTGTTCCTTCCTAGGTGGATAGAGGGGTCGTGCGAAGGCTTAATGACCGTGTGGGTGGCACCTATTAGCGCTTGACCTCCTTCAAGACCAGATCGGAGCGGGCTTTATTGGACTAGTTGTGGGTCGGGAAGACAAAGAGTTGCGAGCTTTCAAAATCGCTTGAGTGCGTGGGTTAGCCCTTCCGATCCTTGAGACCCCCTTGCCCCAGTGCTTGCCTTCATTATCGTGCCTATCTATCTGCGCATCATACTCGATCTTGCCCCCATAATCCGGGTGAATCCATCCGCCATCATCGGCTTGAGGAGAACTGCTGGGAAGGAAGAAGGGCTCGTCCTTTCTTCCTCCCATTAATTAGCGCATCCTTCCTTGCAATAGAAGACCTGGAAGAGAGAGACTTGACCAATCTTTGCCGGAAAGCCGCAACTTTGACCGACGCACCTCATCCCCATTGATCGGCGATAGCTGGGACGCTTGATTGACAGCTTGACCACGCTTGCATTCTAGTTAGTTACTCGACCTCAAAAGACGCTTGCCTTGCACTTGAGCGCCTTAGACCTTATGCTCGCCTCCTTTAGCATCTATTCCCTCCCAAGCTTCCGAACAAGTAAGCTAATCAAATCTCCATTGTTGGTGAATAGACCGTGGCATTGACCCAATCCGTGAACCATTATTGCACTCCAACCTTCTCAACCATGCTTTGATTCAACCTTTCCTTAAAGCATACATCCTTCTTGCTTCCCTTAAAGCTAATTTCTATTCCAATTGCAGCAATCGAAAAAAGATAGGGAAAAATACCCTATAAAAGGGTACCATCTTCTACCATTCGACGGATCCTCTAGATTGTATTCTAATTTTCGGCCTCGAGCAACTTGACTAATAAGGAAAAGGCCAACATTAATAAACTATATATATTATTAGTCTAATATAAAGCGCTAGCGCCCAACCTATATAAGGGGGGCCGCTTGTCGCTTCTATTTGGTCGTGTCTTTGCTATGATGTAAGGTGCAAATCATCCCGGCAGCAAGATGTATGGTATAGGGCCCCTATTTTCTCTCCTTAAAGTCTTTTATGGATTTCGAGTCGGGAATAGAGAGTGGCTTATTCGGTGCTATATCACAATTCATTCTCGGCATAGTTGTTCACGAAAGGTGGCATGGGGCATCCGGTGGCGGGAGTCTTACATTCGAGCGAGAGGTCAAACCAATCCCATTCATCCTGGTCCGATCCGAACGGATTTTGTTTTGTTGAATGAATTGATCCATTGTTGTATACCCTACTTCTTATTCTTAGTGAATTTTTTCCTACTTGGACCCGTCCCGTACTTCCCTCCCCGAGATATAGTGGAAACATTTTGTTAGGGTGGCGAGTGGGGAATGAAAAGACCAATGCAGAGAACGATCGCATGAATCGGAATCTACTTATTAAAGCGCACGACCGATAAAGAAAGGCTCGTTCTCCAAGTGGTTGATCTTAGCTTAGCGTGCTAGCCAGCCGCTTCATTTCGTATAGTGATAACGCTTTCTCTTATATGGGTCTATTTTCTCCGACTTGACTCACCTTGACCTACTTGACTCGGCGGTTAGAGTATCGCTTTCATACGGGACCGACCCTCTCGACAATAGAACATAGGATCGACTTGCTTTCGTCTTTAGGTCATTCCTCACTGGTCCCCTTCTTCCCTGTCCCCATTGAAAAAGTGCAAGTTTCAATTAGCCCGATCCTCTCTCCACGTAGCCCCAAAAGTACAACCATTAGAGCCTTTCTTCTTGGTTGAGTCGAATGGATGCATCATGCCCTTGCTTGCCTTAGCTTCTATATCTACTAAGCGGGTCTCTCTCCGCTTTTCATAGCGTGGGACTTTCTTCTCATCCATCTCCTCTCACAAAAAGTATGCAGCTCGGTGCCCTATTGCTTTCGCTCAATTTCATCGATCCTTTCTTCTTAGTAGAGCACCACCACGGGACCCTCAACTCATCACAAAGCTCCTTGTATATAAGTTGTTCCCTATCGCTATTGGTTGAGAAACTCCCCACCTAGACTTAGACTCGATCCCCTCAGAATCTGCTTCATCCTAAAAGCCTTGCTTTGCCACGCTTCTTTCTAGGCTATAGTTTACTTGTATCATGCAAATGTCCAACACTTAGGCGCTTTCTAAGATCATCCTATATGAAAGATGTATGACATGCGGATAATGAATGACTTGCATGGTATGCAATCCGAACGTCCACAGTACAAAAAGGTAAGACCTAATAAGAGAAATGAGCTTAGCACAACACGATATGGGATAGAAACCTAATCCTAAAAGGATAAAACCCATCACCTTGAACAATCATAGGAATAGAAGAAATAGGTTCACCAAGTGACGTAACTCTCTATGAGTTGGGCTACATAAAAGATCCTATTCTAAAATGGATGTAGCTTAACTAAAGCCCAATGCGGGTTGAACTCTATGGAATCTAAGCCTCACTACCCTCTTAGAGCGTTACAAGGAATTTTGGGCCTAATGACAAGAGTTTAAAGTATGGGTTAAACCATATGTGAAAGATAGCCTACATAAGCTAGGCCTAACATAAGGCCCCATATAGATTCATCTTAGGGGTTTATGAGAGATTGATTGATGGACCTAAGCTAAACTTATAAGATTGAACCTAAACCAAAGCCTATAGACTGAATTAGAGAGCAGAGGTTTAATACAAGACCAGGAAAGCAAGCTATAGCGAAGCCCAATGCCAAGCAAAGCCCTAGACTACAAGTGAATAAATTGGGTTCAACTAAGCCCTTACCCCAACATAAGGTGGAGCCTTAACCCAACACAAGATGGGACCCTATCTCGCTTAGGATAGTGGGCTTAGTCACCCCAATGTAAGTTGTCAACCAAAAGGAAAAGTTCGTGATTTAAGGTTTATGGATATCCTACCCTAAGGCAGAGGATTAGGCAGAACAAGACCCATCGGTAGATAAGATCACATCTTCATGACAAGAGGTGTACACGTTAGGCCTCACTCAAGGTAATGGGCCAAACCTAACGAGTCCAAACAAATTGGGCTTAATTCAAAGCCCAAAAAGATGGGTTGAATCCATAAACCGCTCCGTGGGGTCCCTTAAAAAACTCTCGAGAATGGCTTAGAATTGCACACAATTGCTATAACTTGGGTCTAGTCATAATCCTTATGGGCTCAAGTCGTATTGGATCCTAAGTCTCACATCGGGCTTAAGCCCTTCCCTATTTATTTTAATTCTAAAGGTCCATCATAGGGCCCTTAAAAATGCGACTATAAGTCAATTTTCCTAAGGTGAAAAAGAGTGAGCCCAACATAGAACCCCAAGCAATCTAACAAACACACACAAATCACAAGACGGGGTGGACTATGGGAAATTTCTAAGCTCTCTAGTGTGGCTAAGTATCTCCTTATAACTCCTGTAAGTCTTGGGGGAAGAAGCTCTCATTGTGCCTCTCAAGATGGGCTAAAAAAGGTGGCCTACCCTGGTCATCAACGCACTTGCTCCCTTGACCTATGTCATGGTCCGGAGGTGGGCCATGGGTATTGGTCCGTGGGGTGAAGAAAATCGGTCGCGATCACATCAAGGCGCCCGAAACTAGAATCGCCCGAGCGAAATGGGGTTCCCATTGA
The DNA here is from genome assembly GCA_016081115.2 of Rehmannia glutinosa. Classification (NCBI taxonomy): domain Eukaryota; kingdom Viridiplantae; phylum Streptophyta; class Magnoliopsida; order Lamiales; family Orobanchaceae; genus Rehmannia; species Rehmannia glutinosa. Next base: position 69,929,941 of record CM071929.1, on the reverse strand, counting down.
TACAAGTATATGTGGTTGGAGGCTATTGAGTGAGTTAGAGCCTTTATCGCTGCTCAAGAGGATGAGCTCCAGTGTTTTAAGTAAATAGGAAAGATCCAGAGGCTCAAGGCGCTGGAACGAGGGGCCGTGCAATCCGTCGAGTTATCATGAATCATCGCAGCAGTGGCGAGCCGCGTCGACCTTTTATCTAATAAAAAGAAATGCATCCCTTCGAAGTAGGGGTTGCACGTATTAACTCTATAATTACTACGGTTATCCAAGTAGCGAGATACCATCAAACAAAGTCTAATCGATTGTTTGAGCCATTCAGATTTCACAAGAAGAATTAGTTCATACTTAACACATGCATGGCTTAGCTTAATCTTTGAGACAATAACTACTTATCGCGGGATAAACCAGTCATCAAGCAACTACTTTCAAGTAAATGAGAAAGAAAAGCAAGGGCGTTCCACGAGAAGTCGATCTTGCAGGAATGGTTGTAGCTAACCTCAGGAGTTCATTGTTAGGAGGCGGGAGCCGTCGATTGATTGAAAGTGGATTATATTATCGTTGATTGAAAATGGATTTTTCTTTTCTCGAGGTCCCTTTTGGGCTAAAAAGTCAAAACTCTTCTTGTTACGGTAGGATCCTCGTCCTTTCAAGAAACCAAACTAGTCGGACCTATCCGCCCACCTATGATACAAAAGGAAAGGCCAATGATTTAATAGATTCCCGGGGTTCGAAATAGTTCGCCTATCGGTATTTACATTACCTTTACTAGGAGAATTTCATATGGATGGCTCATACATGAATTGAATTTCTTTCTAGCTTAGCCGAACTACTTGGCTCTGGTCAATCCTTTCTTTCTTTATCTACAACATTTCGGTGAGCCGATCCACTTGGAAGCCACTGGAACACGTGTTCGCGATTCGCGGAAAAGGTCCTGGAGTGGAGGAAGGGAGCTATATTATGGTGATGGTTAAGAAAAGAACTGGCGGCGTGGGACGATCGAATCGCATCAAGTGGGTGATCCGCAAGCCCCGCTTTCTCCACCACCTATTGTTAAGCCAAGTCGATGGAACGAAGCTCAAAGACCTAGAATTCCGTTTCTCCATCGCTCCACGGTTTTCAAAGACTTAAGGGATTCCTTAGGGGCTTAGATTAATGATGAACCGAACTCGCTAAGAGATAAATGATATGGTCTCGACATAAAGAAAAGGAATAGCGGGCAAAGAGATGTCTTGATTCCAATGCTTAACGAATGGACCAATCCAAGACTTGGAATGCTAACGAAAAGACAATTTGCCAAGCCGCTTACCTTACTAGCACGATCACGAAATCTTAACCGACTAAAGGCTAAAAGACTACTTCTACACCTACAACCCAACCTCGCTTTGAGAGAAAGACAGAACGGACAAGAACGACCTTTTCTTTTACATCCTCAAGCTACAAAAGAGGATAGACTAAGGGCTTCCCCGTGGGTAGAGCTATAAAGAATAAGAAATATCGAGGCCCTTTCTAATTGCCATCATCAAAAGCAAGTACAAGTAATACACTAACACACTCTAAGGATAAAAAGACCGAGACTAGGGGAATTTCGCAAGAGATGCACCCACAACACAAAGAAAGAAAAGATAATCATAAAAGAAACGGGAGACGGCCGTGATTGAGACTTTACTAAGACATTTAACTAAAGGCGGGAGCTTCCTGAGTATCGCCTCAAAGAAACCATACCTTTGAAAAAGGAAAGGAGGCATCTTTGGAGTGAAGAAGGTGGCTCCATACCGAGGAAAAGAGATAGACTGGTGAGATTCTATCTCTCGGTCTTCTCATTGTTGGTGGTTGTTGCCAAGGACTATCAATATGCTTCTTTTGTTGAATCCTTATCAAAAGGATAAAGAGGTATAGGAAGGACTTCTTGGCAGAGAACAACCTATATCAAGGATGGTAGCGACTAGCACTCAAAAGAAGGTACTCCTCTTGTCTTCCCGACAATAGGTACACCTTGAAAGCAGGTCGAATGCCCCATATACTGGTAAAGGTTGTCTTTGGCTCATCACCCTCGGGAATACGCACTTGAGAATACCCATTTTGCAAATCCAACTTTGTGAAGTATCGTGCTTCACTCTAAGGGCGCCGAGAAGCTTCTTGTGGTGACCACCAAAGCCCAAGCACAGACTCTACTCACCCGTGTTGAATGCGAAGAAAGGCCATGAGACAAAGGAACGCACAAGGAAATTTTATTTGAACCTATATAATAAACTACAAAAGACCCCCATATACATTTCATTTTGACTAGTACATGCACCACTTTCAAAAATTCACTGCAAGATAAATAGTCGAATTTGTTGAAACCTCGACTTTGAAGACCAAACTCGGTAAGATTTTTAAAAATTGTCGCAGTTGTTCCAAGGTTTAATCTTCCCGATGGAGGTGGGTTGCAATGTCTTGAATCCTCCACCAGGTGGAAGAACAAGAGCATTATGTAAGATTTCCAAAAGCTATTTACGTAGGAGAATAAGTTATCGCTCGCGGCTTCCCGCTTTCAATTAGAGGGGTAGGGCATCTTTCATTGTTGGTTAGGTTAACCTCAAAAGTTCAATAGGGTAAGTGCTAGCTCTAACCGAACTTTCGGGTATATATAAGTCCGACGAAAGACAACCCGCTTCTCAAAGCGAGGTTCTCAAAGAAAGCAAGCGGTGCACTTAAATCGAAATAGGGTGAGAAAGAGAAGATCTATACAAAAGACTTACTCGATGGAATTAGCCAATGTGTGGTGTGCTCTTAAAGTTAGAAAACGTCCGGCAAGAGTGAATTCTTTTATGAAGACTAGCTTTCCAACGGGCAAAGGGTACCATTCATTCCATTAATTCCTAACATTACGGTTGTTGGTCAATAGTGACAAGAGCCAAACCAATTCCTTTTCTTGAAAGCCGGATCTGTCTTTATATATAGTAGCAAGTCGCTTTCAAGCATTCCCTTGATCCAACGAGCGATGGTAATCCTTTTATTCAACTAGTAACGACCCTTTCAAGCGTCGGGTAAGCAAGCAAGAGAAGTAGGAGAGAAGAAGTGCTTTATCATACGATAGTTGCCGTAAGAAAGTGAAGTCGGGGCTAAAGTTAGGAGTGGCGGGATGCTAAAGAAAAGAGTAAGGCTAAAAGAGCGCTTATTCCGACAAAGAAATGCGAACGTAATAAAGGCAATCAAGCATGCGTCCGGTGCTTTACTATCAAGAACTCTTAAGGCGACCTTCTTCTATTCCTCATTGGCCTTTGAAAAAGTCTTAGGGACATCTAAACTATGTCGATTTGCTTCGAGATCCAACGAGACTAGTGTCCACGCTGATTCTTCTTCAATTGCTATTAGTTCCGTGCCTTATCTAAGTGTGCTAGGGCCAGTAGCCCACTCCCTCCCCTTTTCCTTTTCCTAGGCTAGCCTAGTCTAGAACTAGGCGCTTTGCTTCCCTATTCCGTTTCCTAGTTTGGACATAAGTTTAACACTTACTTAATATCATTTTCTTTGCCCGGATAGAAATTCAGAATTCTTCTTCTTTTTAGAGTTCTTACTAGTGAGTGAAGCTAGACCATTAGCCAAGAGTGAATTTCTAGGAGAGGTTAACCTCCCTTCTTTCTTAGTAGCTCTATTCCTTTCCGTCTTGAGTGGTAGATATCTCTCTATCTTCTTTCGGGCTTTTGGTTTTGAGTCGGCGTGGGTGCGATCTTCTATCCCAGCACTGTCCGCTCACATTTTCTGACATTCAATATGAGAATTTTCATTTTTGATTTCTTGCATACATGATCGGTGTCCATTTTTAAAGGAAATCGGGGGATATTTCCAACTATCCGGTTCCTATGGGCCATCTTTCTTTCTCTCAACTCAATAGTATAGATGCATCGATGACGACTCGTGGATTCTTTTTATTCCCTTTCTTCCGAATATCGATCCTTTCATCAAATCATGTCTATACGGGAGGGGAAAGAATTCATTTCAATAGTTCGAGAAAATGTTCCAATGCTCTGTCATCTTGGTATGTCAAAACTTCCAGGATCATAACTCTCACTCTCAATCCTTGGATTTTTTCATCCTGGCATGGGACAACTTAATCACCCTGGATCACCCTCCGCACCTCAATAGATCCCGTTTGGACCTCGTTGAAAGTCACTCACCCTATTCACAAGACCGAAAGAAGATCCTTCATTTTGGGGGCTAATCACTCTTCACTATAAGGTTCGAGAGAATGGTCAAAATGGGAATTCTTTATCGACAACCAACAAGGCCTTCCCCAACCAGAGTAAGGTAAGGGTGGGGTGCTACCGAAACTACCTATTGAGGCTCTCGACTAAGGACGTAGCTAGAAGATCTACTACTAGTGCTTTAGCCATAGTCTTCCTTTGTCTCTGCAGGTTCTATTGATGGATCATGAGCATAAGAATAAGACAAGACTTATTATCTTAGGAATATCTTGTTGAGTTCACCTCCCCACCAAGATGAGATATGCCGCTTAAGTACCAATAGTGAGAGAGGTGGTATCGGCTAAGTTCGATGTAAAGCGAGTTACGAAATCCGATTTCCATTCTTTGTTCTATAGTTCCAATGTCCAATCTTCTAGGCTATCAAACATCATATCACGAGACAAAAGCACCCCTAATGGGTTGATCGACCCTATGAGTCTTCTATCGTTCGATGGAAAGCTCGAGAAATGGCATTCCACTACTATTGTATTGGTTGGTCTTGTGTCCCATCATGGAGGTACCAACTATTCTCTTCTACACCGGTATAGCAACTAAAAGAAAGCCAATCCGGCATCCGTAATCTTTGTGACCTTATGAGACCACCTATCGTTTGATAGGAGCGGAGAGAACAACCATTCTGTTAGGCTTTGTTGGTGACCGAGTGTTGTTTTGCCGATTCATAATCGACCTCTAGAACTCTTCCACCTCCGAAGGTGTCTCTAGCCTACTTAAGAGCCTACCTTTCCTTTAGAGCGATCTCCCATGGGTACTTTCTCAATGTGACCCACGAATACCACCTACTAGGAGTGGATCAAAGAGTTGTAAACGGTAGTTCCATATCGAAGATAGGTTGGAAACAATTAGTGGTTAATCGATGGGAACCTTAAAGAGATGTAACTCATGTACTGAAGTAGATTTGTTAGTTTCAGTGTAGTGTACCAGTATAGCTTAGTCCTTATCTCGCTCATACCAAGAAAGAGGAATACAACGCTTACTGGAGATAGAGCAGAAAGGCTATGTACGGGTAAAGGTAATCGACTTATTCGCCTAGTGGCAATCTTTCACGGGAACATAGTAGGTCGGGTACATGTGGTCTAAGACCTATTAGCGTACCGTATATAGCCAAGTAGTTGGGGAGGTTCACATCGACAGTACAATCTCATTCGGTAAAGGTGGTCGAACTTACGGAGAACCACTTAGGCAAGTTGGGACAGCCTTCGAGGTGACTTCCCCTTCTCAAGGAGGGGACTTTCTTTCAGGTAGAAGTAAGCGAACTACTCCTTCTCTTTGCCTTAGCCCCGCCTCCAATCGCTTCAATAGTCATGCGGTTCATTTTCCTTTCCTAATGGCCCTTACTCCCATAACATATGAAGATTATTAGGATGAATCTTCTTTCACTCCTATTAACTAGAAGGGTGAAAAAGAACTAGGTCTTTGTAGGAGAGTTAGCCATTCAAGAGCGGATAAAGGCGAAAACAAAGGCATTCGATGCATCATAGACAAAAGTTCACATCGAGCCCTACCGGGGCGCCGAGATATTCTATGATCAAAGTGTGGTTGTCATGACCGGATTCGAACCATCGATAAACAAAAGCCTACATAGTTGTTCAGTCTTTGCGCCTTTTTCCAAATGTCGTAAGTGAATCATTTCATTGATTGGACCCATGGACCAAGATAGATGGGCCGGGTAAAGTAAGGTCGCGAAGGAGTGATCCCCGGGTGGTTGGTCACGCAGGGGATAACCATTAAGCCAAGCAGGTGCCATAGATTGGTGTCTTGCCGTCACCAATGACACGTACTCTTCCGCTTTTTGAGAATTGGCTTTTGGCATAAATGGACTTCCGGGAAGAGTAGGCGAGTATTTAGGCTCCACATCTAGTGGTCTCGGGAAAGTCTTTTGCTTTCTTGGCAAATGAAGTCGCGGTACATGTGAGAAGTCTCGAGCAATTTAGCTTGGAAGGCCGAGTTTTTGAGTGCAAGAGAACAAATGGCAAGCGAGTAGTTGGAGGGATCACATCTAGGGTAAATAGCACGCCAAAGCTTTAGAATATGGTTACGACTGTCGGTTTTTATCAATAGGTGATCCATCCGACCTTTGGTGGCCGGTGTCGAGCGATCTCCTCTAATTACTACAAAGCGCGAATAAAAAAGCAATTCTCCTTTTCATTTATAAAGAATGAGGAGAGTCCTCTAAGGTTGTTCAGCTAGTGAGAGCACCCCATATTCTATGTTGAAAGGGAATAAGGCCAATCAATCGAAAGGATTGACCTTGAATCCACAAACAAAGTGAATGATGGAAATATCACCATTCCTCGGTGGAGTGTACTTTCAAGATCGAGGAGAATTTGACTCAAACTCAAAAGTAAAAAAGAAAAACAAGTTTTTACCAAGAGAGCCGATTCTCCCGACTGTGTCCGGTGATCTACGACCACCCTAGCGATCCTCTAATTCATTATTAGAGCCGCTGTAGAAGAAGTCTCGGCGTCGGTTTTGGAAGGTGTACCAATTGGGTTCATCTTTGACGGATTAGAAAGTGGGCAAGAAAAGAAATTTTGTATTTGTAAGATGCTTGTGTATGGATAAAACTAAAAGCTTAGGATGAAAAGAAAAGGTGGGACTAGACAAAGAAGACAGACATTAGCCTTCTCAGAACTGGAATATGGAAGTGGAAGTCGATCTAATGCTCTCATCCAGCAAGCTCTCTAAGACTATCTAGCTTAACGCCCTATTCTCCATCCTCGCAGGCGATCGCCATCATAATCGGAGTTTAGTTCCTCCTTCTCGAAATCGGAATCGACTCGGGAACCGTCAATCTCAACTGGAAGACCATAAGACATGGGAAAGGGAGTGACTCTTCCGGCATCGGATTTCCTCACAATGAGTCCTTTCTCTTTGTTCATAAAGTCACACGCCCTGAAAGGCCAGGTGGTGATCCCAAGCGAAGCGATCCAATAAAGGGCCTCTCCTTCCTTACCTATACTATATGTTAATAGTGCCTCTACTAGACTTTCCTTCCTTCTTTAGTAAGTAAAAGGGAAATTAATACTCCTAATGGTACCTTAGTTCGCCATAGGCATCTGAAGGTGGAGTGGAGTGAAGGCATTCTCTTAGGAGAAGCCCGCTAACTTACTATACTAAGGGAAGAAAGAGGGTGCTATTTAACAATGGTAGGGGAAGTCGCGCAACCAGACTCTTGTTCTTCCTCTTCACCGGCCAAAGCATGTTGCGGTTGTTTTCGGTTTGTTTTGAGTTGAGTTCGAGTTACGGACCGATGGGAAGCGTAGCTAACAAGTGTGCCCTAAGTGGAATCCTACTTAGACTCTTTTGACTATATTGGCTGGCGGGACGGGTGCCAAGTTATTAGTAGCTAAGCGGTGAGCGATAGTAGTTCGATTCGAGTCGGGGCATGAGGCTACGAGGTTTTATTTGCGGTCGTGAGACAGAGAGGTCGAAGACAACTTGTTTATATAGCGTGTTAATAGATCTTCTTCTATTCTATACTAGTAGTAGTAGTGGGGAAATCGGTTTCTTAGGTAAGGTTTTCTTGATTAGATTAAAAGGATAAGCACGCTTATTCTGTTGTTTGTCCCAACATTCGGCCGAGGTAGGCTACTAACTTTCTCGTTAGAAGTAGTTAACGAATAGAAATAAGGCCATTAGCATTAGATGTCATCGGACAAGATGGATGCCCGCTCCTTGGGTATGCAAAAGGCTCTTTTCATGCGTGTTGGTCTTCGTGGTGCATTGGTTTTTCTTTTTCGTGGGGAGATTGGCGCATCTACAAGTTGAGAGTGTGCTCGGGCAAGTGGGCTAAGCGGAACTACTAAGAATCTGGATTTACTGCAATACGAGGAAGGGAATGGAACTCTTTTTGAGAACTTTAGCTACGAGACTTAGGTTAGCTAGCTCGAACTTCTCCTATGGCTATTTGGATGTTGGAACTAGGGTAATGCAAAAACAAAGAAGGTAGGTGAGTCGAATCGGGCGGCAACTCAATTGGACTATTTAAAAGAAGGTTTCTTCCTGGTGTCTTGCTTCGCCACTACTTTTTGTTTTTCTGTATAGGTTGAATTCATATTCAAGAGTGAAATTCCAGTTTCTCTAGTGGAATTCGTCTTTCTCTCTTCCTAAAGCGGAAATACACGCTTTTCTTGAGGAAAACCTCAGTACCCCCCTTGCGTAACCCCCTAGTTTAAGCTCATTAATTGCGTGTATAATCGAACGGACCAAACCTAACGCGAAAGCCCTGCGCGGTATCCGTTTTCTTTTTTGTTAACAGGAGAAGTCTATTTATATGAAAGAAACGAAGTTGAATAAAATAGAGGAAGAAAAGACCCCGGGTGCCTTCCTATGTTGGAACTCCGCCAATTTCATTACTGCACTGCTCATGGTTTTTTTTCGGCATATTGACTATCTTCGTATATTTGTTATTTCATATGTTATATTCTTCTTCTCTAGAATAGTTGAATTCAACTTTCATTTCCAACATATTGAAATAAAGGAATTGGTGGATCTCTCCCATCAGACAGATCAACGGCACCGGGCATGGGATACATAGGCGAAGAGCGATTTGACCGCAGACCGGATGAGCGAGATTGATTTAAAGCGAAAGCGCTGTGCCAACTTGCATACAAGATTTATATATGGATTGGATACTCTATTAAAATCCTCTTCATAAGTCCTTTCGTACAAGCTATTCAAAGTCTATTGGCTTTCTTGGCGGTACTTGACCGCTAAGCCTCGCTTATGCACCGAGAAAGATCGTCGATAGGAAAGCTCATTACGCACCAACGACCCCTTCTCTTTACCTTTTCGTCCCCTACCTTTTGGCTTGAATGGGAGAAAATGGGCGGCTAGGGATGTCTCATATGTCGATGTGATGAAACATGACAAAGGCTAGGTAGGCGAACATTCTTCTTGCCTGGTCTTTTATAGGTATGTTAATGTTCAGTCTTTGGTCTAGTACGGTTGAGTGAGTTCGCTTGATCTTTGCTAATTGGTGACATTGTTCTTCTGATATCTTGGTATAAAGCATATCTCTATATTTAGAATACTTCTTTGAGTTAGATCAACTATCATGTGTTCCAAGAACCCTCTATCTTCGAGCCCGAGCGGCATTAAGAATAACTTATAAAAGGAGAACTAGCTAAGGACTCGGGGGCTGCGGGGGGATCCTCTATCTCCCGCCTTGTTTATTCTAGCGGCGGAGTATTTATCCCGGGATTGGATTCCATTATTAGACGACAGGGATATGATTTATCGGACGCGACGGGGTTTTCGGTGACTCATTTGGCCTATCGATGATGTTGTTATCTTCACTAGGGCGTCGACGATGGCCTCGTCACGTTGAGGCACTTTCTCGAGCACTATTCTGCTACTCTTACGGCGGTGGTCGGTGTGCGGAAGAGTAGATTCTTTCGGCCCCACGTTACATTGGCGATTACCGGGAGTACATGGTTCATGGTGCTGAGGCTTTGTTCGCGATGACTTGCCGATGACTTATTTGGGTGTCCCTTTATTCAAAGGGCGAATGACGAAAGAGCTCTTCCTCCCGGTGATTCGAGGATGTTGGATAGAGTTCTTTGGGTGGTCACATCGACATCTCTCCTTTGGTGGTAGGCTCGCTCTTATTCGAGCACGCTAATGGCCACCCCGTTGCATATTCTTGAGTTATGCAGCCGCCAAAGACAGATTCTGCAGCAGCGATTGGAGCAGATCATGGCTAGATTCTTCCTCGGGGATCCTATGCGGGACAGAAGAAGACTCATTGGATCGATTGGGATATTATCGCCATCCTATTTTCGAGGTGGGTGGGGTTGCGCCGACTTTCGGATATTCGACGCCCTTGATTACAAGTTGTGGTGGAGGTTACGCGAGGGCCACTCATTGTGGGCTCAATTCTTGATCAGCAAATCTTGTTACAATGGGCCGGTCTCCAAGTAGAGCCTCTGTAACACATAATCATAGTCATCGAGTAGAGGCGCTTGAGGCGGATCGGTATTCGAGCCAGGAGTGGATTTTCTGGTCTATTGGCGGTGGTAGCCGTGTCGGTTTCGGGATGATACTTGGTTTGGGCATCGCCGCTTGCGGATCATTATTTGGATCGGCCGTTGGGTCATATGACGGTTGATTGGTTCATTCGCGATGGTATGTGGGATAGAGATAGATTGTATCGGTCTTGGTCTCCGGATGTGGGCTTCCCGAGAGTCTCATTGAGGATATATCCGGGTTCCGATTCTGCTGGGGTCCGAGGATATCATGCGGTGGATGTTTACCTCTCATGGTGGGTTCTCTATGTCTTCTGCTTGGGATTCTCTCCGGGGTAGAAATGCTCAGAACCTTCTCGTATGGTTCCATTTGGAACGATGCTCTTATTCCTACTATCTCTATATTCCTTTGGCGCCTCCTTCGTAATCGTCTTCCCTGTGGATATAAAGCTTCGAGGCACGTGGCACTTCCCTTGCCTCACGTTGTTGTTGTTGCTTGAATAATCCACATTCATCTCCTCAGGTCGAATCTATCCCTCACCTCTTTTTGATGAATGATCTTTGTTCGATCCGTGTGGAATCACTTTCTTCCTTGGTTTGACACTACACTTCCACACACCACCGATATGATATGATCTTGTTCCTTTCATTTTGGAGGAATCGCACACACGTATCACATACGAGGCACTTGAGTTTCTTGGTTCCCTGCTTGATTTTATGGTTTGTCTGCACGGAAAGGAATAGTGTCAAACATCGACACCTCCCTTTCTTGGCATCTCACATTATTTGGCAGGTGGAGCGGTATCTCGGATTCTTGTTTGGGTCGGCGTCGAACCCATCGTGATTGGTCTAGATGCTTCCCTCTTTGTTGGCTTTTTTTGGGGAGTGCTCCACCACGGGTTCCACGCAGACCGAGGATTGTGATTTGGCGAGCCCCTCGGTCTCCTCGAGATAAAGCGAACACAGATGGTTCGTTTGATCGGGGGCACTTTGATTCTTTGGCGGAGGGGATTGATTCGAGATCATTCGGCAGACTTATGTTGGCTTTTCATTGTTCTCTCCGGGCGGTGTCTAGCTTTCATGCCGAGCTTCTAGCTCGGAGATGGGGCGCGGCATGCCCATCTTTTTCTCTTGATTTGGATCGAGTTGGACGGCGGCGGTGGTCACCACGATCACTTCCGTGGCCTTGGCTCTTGGCGGAGTTCAACACACCCCGATTCGCATTCGGAACATGCCGAGGACCTTCGCATTCGATTTCCCACATACACAGAGAGGGAATCGACCACCAGATCACCTTGCGAGTTGGGGTCATTCTTTGTCCTCGGGCGATCACATTGTTGATGAGGGCACGGCTTCTTACCACCTCCTACCGCTCATTCGGATGGACCGGTGGGATATCCGAGCTTCGATTTTCATAGATCGTAGTGATAGGTTATTTGTTCTTTGATTTTCTCCGCCTTGACGGGCATGACATTGTATGACATTTTGATTTTTGATATACGGTAGGGGATCACGCCTCAATCCCCCAATTTTGGGGTGTTATTTTGACAAAAAAAAAAAAAAAAAAACGAAGCCTAGCTCGTTTAGGTCCTGCCATTCCTACCTATCTATCATTGATCAACTCGGAAATCAGCTAGACTTGACTTTCTCTTTCAAATGAATTAATTCGCGATTTATGATCTCACTCAAAGGAAGGCAACGCTATATCTCTTGCTATGGCTCTTAGCTCATTATTGGTGGGGTATTTTTGGTCAGCACACTAAGAATGAAGTAACGATTTGGCGTTGGAAAGAGAGCTTGATAAATTATCATTTGCTTAGCAAAGTGAGGTACAAAGCACCTTTCCGTTCTTTGCTTTGCGTATCTTTGGTTAGAAAGAAAATTTGCTATTTGTACTTGTATGGAATCTTTCTCTTGGTATGAGGTTTGAAACCCCGCTTTTTCCCTTGAGCTTGAGCTTGCATGTTCTTTGGCTTATCCATTGCCGATGATTTTCCGAAAGTAGGTTCGAATGACTTAATGCAATTGGTGAGGATGTCTCATTTTCTTCTCGTAGATTTTCCTTATCTAAGCTATATCAACATAGCCAACTAGAAAACTCATCCGCATCCGCTTGTCAATTCTTGGTGTAATACTCACTCGTAAATGATTGGTGTCGAATTTTCATTTTCACATGATTTCCTATTTTCTTTTCTTTTTTGAATTTCCGTGTAAGAATTAGGAATTCCTCTTCCAACTCGTCCCAAAATGGGCGTTATGGCAAAAAAAGAAAAAGAAAAGAAAAGGAGAAATTTGTCCAATAGTAACAAATGGTGCCTCCACAGGTTGACACCCGATCCAACCTAGTAGTAAGCGATCCGCCAAAAGCAACCAAAATATTCCTTGGTGAATCGGGCAAAAACTTGAACTACGTACATACATATTTTTAAAAAACGGTAAAGCCAACAAACATATAAAAACTGGTGCTATTGCGGCTACACCTCCCGATTTGTCAGGTATACTATGAAGAATGGCATGGATTGGTAGGAAATACCATTTTGGCACAATATGAGGCGGGGTGGACATCGGATTAGCAGGTATATAATTGTCGGGATACCCCAAAACATTTGGAGCATAAAAAATCCAAATGGAAAAAAAGATAGCAAAAGCTACCCAACCTACTAGATCCTTTACATAAAAATAAGGGTAAAAAGCAATTTTATCCATCTCTGAATGTACACCCAATGGATTATTTGATCCATATTGATGCAATGAGGCCAGATGAAGAAGACTGGCGCCTACTAAAATAAAGGGGAGCAAACGATGAAGACTAAAAAAATGATTTAAGGTGGCATTATCCACGGAGAACCCACCCCAAAGCCAGGTTACTATAGTATCTCCTACTACAGGTATGGCGCTAGCTAAGCTTGTAATTACTGTAGCTCCCCAAAACTCATCTGACCCCAAGGTAGTACATATCCTATAAAAGCTATCACAATCATTAATAGGAAGATTACAACAACGAGACACCGAACAAATTCCCTAGGATTGCTATAACTCGCATGATATGGACCACAAAAAATATGAAGGTGAACCACAATGAAAAACATACTTGCCCCATTAGCATGCATATAACGGAGCAACCAGCCCCCTTCAACATCTCTCATAATGTGTTCTACGTTTGTTGAAAGCTAGATCCACATGAGGTGTGTAATGCATAGCTAAAAATACGCAAGTCACTATCTGAATGACTAAACAAAGACCAGCTAATGAACCGAAGCCCCACCAATAACTAAGATTGCTTAGGGTTGGATAATCTATCAAATCTTTGATTAAGTGTGGAGGATATAGGTTCTTTAAGAAGAGAGAATCGTTGGTTCCGACGAGTCATTTATTTATTTCTCTTTTATATCGTGACAACTCTTGCTCCCCACCTTTTGGAATTCGGGGCCCTACTATATATAAATAGAAATTGGTAGTACCCTTTCTTTCTTCCACCTCCAGAAGGGGTATAGAGCGAAAGAAGTGTCGAAGGGGTCGGGTCATCCTGGGTTCAAGAGTTGTCCGATCGCTCGGTGACCGAACTAGAGAGGTTTTTACCGCTTTCTCTTTTCTCCAAAGACTCTCGGATGATCATCTTGCTGCAAGAAAGCAAGCTTAGGAATGTAATGTAAATTTAGGTCTCTGCTCGCCTTAGAAGATTATTCTTTCTTCTTGGTCAAGAGAGGCGGAGGTGTGTGGGAGAAAGAATTATAAAAGGAGATTATTTCATAAAGTCACTCTCTCCAACCTTTTCTATCTATCTTTAGAAGTAGGGCGAGAGAAAGTCAATATGATATTTGCGTTGGTTTTTCCAACGGAAAGGTTGCACTTTTTTCTTTCTCATTCGGAAGGCTCAGTCCCACACTCTGACTTCAATGATGGGAACAACCTCCGTACTCCGGCGCTCCAATGAACAAGAGTTCTCCGCCTTACTCTATTTAGAATAGTGGTCGATACCTTGGGAGGGAGTTACATTCGTAACAACATGTTATGTTCACACGGTGATATTCTATCGTTCCAAGAGTACTACCTGTGACGGAGTCTATGTCCTGGGGGAGCATACTTGACGGAGATAGACACGGCGGTAGAGAGGTCCCCCACTTTGATTCCCGCCCTTTTAGCATCTCCGATCCGAGATCAAGGGATTACTCCGTTAGGTCTTTTCGGTCCAAAGCCGGCCGGTAATGGACCTACTTACCTTGCTTGTAGACTCACTACGGAGATAACCCTTTTCTTGGTGGTTGCTACCAAGACGATTTCTTTATGCCCATCAAAGGACCTCGAGATGCTAATCCACTTAAAAACGATATGAGAAATTCTAAAGAACTTATATACGGAATGAGGGCGACCCGTGGAAATACATCGGTTTCTTACTCATGCAAAGGAACTATTTCTTGGCAACTTGGACAACTTATAACGATGTTTGTCCCGCATATCACTAGAAAGATCGGGATCTTTACAAAAGGCTTTATAAAGCTTTCGTCTCAATTCATATTTAGCCGCGAGCAATCTACGTTTGTGATCTCGTATATTTCGCTTCTCCGACATCTTCTTGAGTTTCCCCTCATCTTTTTGAAAAAAGCCGCTCCACGGTGGTAAAGTCTCATCTTGTGTGTTGACGAAGTGACAATAGTCACATTGAACCTCGAATATGTTCGAAGATTTGAAATGATCTTCTAGTTGGGAGAATTCGCAAAACTCTGTTTCCATCGAGAATTGAATAGAGTTTTCCGTATTTCAACTGGAGAATCTAATAGAGACATTTCTTGTGGAGATTTCGACAAAAAATTAGACATTCCATGCCCTCGGAGAGTGCTTTGTCGTGCTAGGTCGATATATCCTTTTTTTATCTTTATTTGAACCCAAGAGTGGATTGGATCGAAATGACTTTCTGGCGAAGACCTTTGTCAGATTAATTTTGGACCGCACGGAATCTCCATAGCCAATTTTCCATTTTTTATAGAAGGTCTTTGCCTTTGGTATTACTCTTATTTTACACAATCCATGAACTTCCATAACGTTGGCGTGATTCGGTTTGAGCAACGGATCGACATGATACATCTTTGTAATGAAAATAGAGTGGAAACATGAGTTGGCTTTTCAAGTATATATAGAATAAGACTGTGAACTATCGCCTTCAAAAGATAGTTGAACCTCTTTCTTCGATCGGAATACGGATGAGATCGAAAGGCCATCATTGAGGCAAACGATGCAATTGCTTGATTTCTTGGCCGGGGTGGGCTAAACCTTTGACACCAAAGACTTTGGATTTGCACAAAGAAAAAGACAAGACCGTCTAAGGCGCAAAGCCCTTATTGTCCAATCCCCTCACAAATTTGCCTATTCTCAGAACAAGAGCATTCGATGCATTATAATAAAGAATTATGTCATTTCCTTGCAGAAAGAGTCTATTGAAGGTTAGGTTAGCCCTCTAACTCGGCTAGTGACACATCGGACCTCTTTCTTTTTTAGAAAGGCCTTGATTTAAGCATCAAAACAAGAGTGACAGGGTACCGATGTAAGTTACTCTCTTTTTTTTACCTGGCATCTATCTTACCTTTCTTGCGCAAAGAGCTTATTCGAGCGCAATGAGTCATGAAAAAGAATAGCCACTTCCTTATCTACGCTATTTATTTAGTTTCCTCCTCGTGGGAAGTAGCTTTCTCTAATCGACTATTGAACCATCTCACCTTCAAGTCACTCGTTACCTTAAGTCATGCCTTTACTCCAAGAGCTAACTCGATGGGACTTGCTTTCCTAAAAAAATTTCCTTGGCCTTGAGCTCGCTTCATCGCATGCGCTAACACCCTTATTAGAGTAAAGGCGAGACACTCATTCCTTTGCTTGTTTGGCCTACTCTTGCTGGGGGTTTCTTGGTCCTACGCATTTTGAATTCAAAGGCAAAAGAGAATAAGAGATTTTTGACACCCGTTCTTTGCTCGCCAAACCGTAGTAGGAAATGCTATTCGTGCAAAGAGTGGAAGCCGGGTACGCTAGAGGCGAAAGTCGTGATAAAAGATCCTGGTCTTGGAAGAGATGCAACATGACGAGCGAGAAGTGGTATACTATAAATAAAGTTTCGTATATGAGAACCATTAGCGATTTTCGCTCTTGTTTTATCTCTTTCTTTGTCTCACGATCGACGAAGAAGGAGTCCCACTACACGAAAAAAAAATATGAGCCCATCCCGGGTTAAATGGTTGATGATTTCATGTAGCACGTTTTATTTAGTCCGGCTCAAGCTAGAACCCCGGGAGTTCATTCCCGGTTCAACAACCTCAGGGTGCGACCAATTCCCTATCAAGGAGTGTTACCTCAGTTGAAGGCTCCAAGTCAACTCTTGGAAAAGATCGATCTTTCTTTCCAATCTATCTTTCCATGGGACAGAGCTAAATGCATGCTATAAGGGGCAGCTACAATTGCTTTAGAATTCTTCTCTTTGTTCTCCTAGGAGAATCCAAGTGTCCACTTCTTCCTTTTAGAACTAAATCGGGGGTAGTGATTCTTACTATTAGATCATACGGCTCTGTCCGGAATCGGGACCTCCCCTTTCCTTTGATTAGATGTTCAATACCCCGTGCCCCAACCAAATTCTCGGTGAATTAGTGATAGTAGTTCCTAATGAGAACTACCTTTGGGTGACTCTTAGGATTCTAGCTCGCCCACTTAGAGTAGGAGCGAGTTCTAGCCGTAAAAGGCTAAGAAGATAGAGAAAGGGACAACGCGAGGGGGTCAATTAGAATATCTTCCTCTCTTTCCCCATGCTTTCTCTGTTGGTAAAGAACCAACTATAATAGTTCTCTTCACTACTACAATTATTCAAAGATTCGGACTCTCTTTCTGTTTGGAGAAAATGGAAATATAGAGTGGAAAAAGGGAAATCCTTTTTGGCAAGGTGTGGAACTCGCCCGTGGGTGCCCTTGATTGGCGCGAGTGGTTGCACGAGTTACGCTCTATCATTGTATGCCCCGATTTGGGTGAAAGGAGTTCATTCCTAAAACAATTGGCTTATCTCGATTCGCATCGCTTTTCCAAAGCAGGCACACAAGAAAAAGGCCGAAGTCATCGATGACAAGACCGAGAAAGAAAGGAAACGGTAATACATAATAGGGAGCTCTCCGACCTTCTACCACCATTGGATACCTAAAATGGCAGCAAGAAAAGGGGAAGAGATTGGAAAACGCCTGAAATCTTTGATAAAGCGCCTAAATGACCCATTCTCAAGAAGTCTACCGCAACGAGGACGATGATCCTCACAAGCGCAACAGATTGCTATTTCTTTAGTTAGGGCCACCATTGAAGATGGTCTACACTTTGGCACTTTTCCTTAATTAAGGAGGATGACTTCACGAATCAAGGATTTCAACGAGCATAGTCATCCACCCGGTAGCAAAGACCAAGGAAAACACCTAAACGGTTTTTCTGAGTCAGCTAATCGGGGAATAGGACATCATTACGGTACATCTAAGGTTAAGCTATGATTTTTTTCTTATTCCTTAAGGTCATCCTCTGGGTCAAGTTCGTGGATAGAAAGATTTGAAATAACTCTACGTTTGTCGCTAGATCCGTCCAGAGCATGCTTGGCATCGCCAACATTACCAATTTGCTCGAATCTCTTTCTATTTCTTTCATCTTCAGAAAGGTACATCCATCATTTCACTCCTTCTACCATGATTTACTATTATTTTTTGAATTCCACTTCCCTACGAAAGACTTGTTGATTAAAAGTTGGTTGTTTACCAACTAAGAGCCTGGGAGAAAGAAAGTTCACAAACAAAACTGGAAAAAACTATTTTCTCAAGAGAAAGAGAAAGAACCTAGACCAATTCAAAGATCTTAAAGAAATTTGCTTGCCCCAATCTTCTAGATTTTGGAATGCTTAAATGATAAATATGGAAAGTGTTCCGCGAGTGCAATCTCCACCCTTCCCCGAACTACCTCCGACATGAGTCTTTTATGAGAAAAAGCCAACCTTACCGCTTACGTCGTGATCCATACCTTCCCATCCCTCCTAGTGTGACATTATCTCCGTAAGATCCAGGGATCCTGGAAGTTCACTCCCGATCAATTACATCGACCATGGAAACAGTAAGCTCTTTTAGAGCCTGGCTTTGGAAGTCTAGTTAGCTATGGGTTGGGTTTGGGAGCAGATTGATTCATAGGATAAAGCTCTTACAGGGTTCCGCCTCTTTTGTTCTCTCTTTGGCTTTTGCGAGATCCTTTTCCCCTGGAAGAAATCCTACTAGATCGATTGAGACTCCATCCCTTCTTCGATGGCTATTTCATAGGTGAAATAGTATATAGGATGTGGTTCTTTATACATCGAAAAAATAACTTTCTTGACCCCAATGTGTAACCGTTTGACTCTAAACGTTGGTTTGAAGCTTAAAGAAATCTGTCTCATCCGAAAGAAGATACATAAAGCATTGACTTTTCCTTGAAAGTCGACGGATGGTATCGAAGAGTAAGAGTGAAAGCTAATTACCAATGTAATGGATAGCTTACTTAAGGAAGAATCAGTAAATTCCGCTCCTTCTTGCCTTTCGGTCCCAAGGAGAACAAATGGGGAAGCGGCTTCTTAGCCAACTTTCTTAGCGAATTGTATGTGTTAAGCATATAGAGAAAGAAAGTAGCGACATTCGCTTTGTGCTTAAAATACTCCTTATCTATCCCTACTAGGATAAGATGTGGCGCTCTCCATTAAGAAAGAAGTTGTGCCTATTTTAGTCAAGTAGGAATGAGAAAAAGAAGCATGAAATGCAATAGAGTAGGGTATGCATTACATGTCAAATCGGATAAGTCGGCTCCGATCGATTAGGAACCACCGATAACTACAACTCTATTAGTAGTAGGCTGTTTGTTGTTGGTTGCTTCATCTTCCAAATCTTGGGCACCCTTTTTTCTCGCTCGGCGGGAGGCCAAGCATTGAGAATGAAATAGGTAATCTTTCTTACTCGATCTCTCGCTAGAAGAATCTCACGATCGAACTCATTAGCGTTTCCTCTCGGGACCCTAAATGCTGGTTTTCTAGCTTAAAGAAAGCAATAAAGTTCGAAAGAACTACCTTGACTTTGTCCATAAAAGACGCTTTCAAGCGCACGGATGTGAAGAAATTCAGTAAATCCGCTCTTGTTACTGAGAATGCTTCAACTGTCTCTAAAACCGAACATTGCTCTGTCGAGGATGTGGAGCCATCACTCGACGATCGCCATAACAGAACAAAGACCTTCTATGATGACGCAACCTTCAAGAAAGGAATTCGGAATCATAAGACGACTTTGCAACAAAGAGAAAAAGAGTGCTTTCTCGAAAAGAAAGAGAGATTGGCATTCCTCGATCGATCGCATGAGAGCTCGATCCACAAAGCAATCCCTCGAAAGGCTTTATAAACGGCCTCTGCTCCTCTATGTGCTCGAGACCCTCTCCTTGCTCGAGGGAAGATGTGCGGTTCTCTCGCTTTCACCGGGCTGAACACAGAATTCCAAGCAAAGAAAGATGATTCATCGAGTAATACACTATGTGGGATAGAGTAAGGGCCCATCGAAAGAAGAAAAGACTGCCTACTTTGGTGAAATCCTTGGATAAGTACTTGGGGCCAATCGATGAATAGCAATCCCTAGTCTTCCAAAAAGAGTATTGGACTTCTCTTTCCTCCTCCTCGAGGATGATGGATCCGGGGAGGGTCGAGGCTATCCGGTATATAAAGACAATTGTACAACTTTCCTTGCTTGAATATCGATAAGAAGAGATTCTCGATGTCTTAGATTACGTGCCTTGCCAGGATAGGAGAGCAAGAAGAAACTAGTTAGACCGGAGCTTACCGAAAGGCTAGTTTCTATCCATAAGCATTCGAAGGTACCTCGAAGGACAAAGCACGAAATGAAAGATCGAGGAATTGGAGCCCTTTATGTCATTGATGCGGAAACATCAAACAATGTTCTACTTGGGCGGCCTTGGATGCATGATAATTGTTTCGTCCCTTCTACAACTCACCCATTTTGCAAGTAAACCAAAAGTGGTGAGCGAGAGCGTATTTACGCAGATGCTAAATTGGATTTATCCGAAGATGAAATAAATGCTACAAAGCTCTTTGAGAAAGGGATTTCGACCTCAGACGACCAATCGATCCCTATGATGCCATCAGAAGAGAGGTTATGAAATAGGTGAAGAAGTTCGGAAAGTGGAATATTAAGCAAACAACTCATGATACGAAGAAGGCCTCTAAAGGCCTGCTTTCCTTTTCGTCCCAAAAAGTCACAGGAAGCATGGTGAGCCAGCTCTTATGCCAATTCAAGATGAGAGTTCCACTTCGCTTTAAAGGATAGGGGGGATATCTGAGTCGATAGGGCCATATTCAAAAGGGGGATAAGTCGATTGAGTGTACTAACATGCAAAATAATCAAAAGAACATCTCCTGCGGACCCTCATCCCTCCAAGAAATGATCATCATCCTAAAACCATCCGGATGCATCACCTGGAAATGCTTGGGCCAAAATCAACTAAAGGAGATGGGAAGTTAGTCGACACAAAGGAGCTTTACTAATAGTTAAGCTTAAGGTATACGATCAAAGCTCTTGAATGATGCTAGTAATGGGATACTCAATTGAGGAAGCCCAAGGGTTGTGCAATGGAAGAGGAATGTTAGCACCGTTTGACGCCATGTATTCTTCAAAGACAAACAAAAGAGAGCTCTCTTTGAAGGAATAATGCGCTCTTAGTAGTAATCTTATCCTATATGTACAGACGACATTCAATTTGAATGAAGATGGCATGAAGACAATTCTTTGCTCTCCTTGCTTAGCTTGTGGGAAACTAGCTCAACTAAGAGCAACCTTTCTAAGATCGCTATGTCCGAGAATCTAAGATTAGACTTTCCTTGTTAATGGACGAGGAAGTGACATGACATATAAAGAATAGGAATTGAATAAGCTGCTGATTGACTGGTCTTCGAGCCTTCGTGATATTATAGCCCTTTCCATACCTAATCCAGTTTATCAATTGCTTTAACTTGTCGAGGAGGGAAAGATGGAAGTTGCCGAGGAGGCGGGAAAGGAGATTGTTGAAGGTTCTCACGGGTGCTAGTTTAAGGATGTTCCTATTCACAGAGTCGAATAAAACTTTCTTTCGGATTAAGTGAGCCTTTTTCTATAATAAAAGAAAAGAATGCTCTACATTATTCTACTATTCAAAGAAGTTCTTCTCGACATGAATATTTGTATAGGTATTCATGAAAGCTTTCACAAGAAAGCGAGGATAGTGGGCAAGTCCGGTGGTCATACCGACGAAGCATAAGCCGTTCTTTTACATCTAAGCCACCGGTGGGGATAGAACAAGGAAGTTTGAAAGCTTTGACTCTCCCCTTTCTTCCGGGGATTCATAGAATATGCTTTCTTCTCATAGGGAATAGGATGAATAGGCAAGATTTGCATTTAACTTAGATCTTAGATGAGGCTATTTAGTCTAGGTCGGGAAGCGGTGTCGATCCATGATAGTTTCTGCGCTAACCCCTTTCTGCGGTTTTAGTTGGAGTTTGATTCTCTTTGCTTATAATCCTACCGAGGGACGGAGGCGGAGTGACTTGCTTCTATACGAGCGCATAGAATAGAATCTATTAAATAGAGTCCATAAATATACCCTTTCTTATTCCACAAGTGGCCTAGATTAAGCCAAGCCGCCACTTTGCAATCACAGACTGAGTGGGCTCAGTTCGAATGAACTTGGATCGAGAAAATCGAACTCTTTTCTTTCTTCAGCTTGTGCGGAGGAGTACTCCCTCTTTAGGATTCAAAGGAAAAGCCTTAACGCCCTTGTGTAGTGAGATACTCTGCCAAACCAAAGGTAGGTGTGAGTCTTCTCCCTATATGAAGTGCCTAATTGATTCTTAATATATCCTATACTTTAGTCGAGAATAGGTTGCATACGAGGGAGGGCCTATTCTATACGATCGAATACCTTTCTATTTTCCTTGCAGAGCCAGTACCAGGACAAAGACAAACCCTTTTTTCTAAGCCCTTCCATCTATTGGATAATGAGTAGTGGATAGGGAAAAGTAGATCAAGCCCTTCAGTCTCTTAGGCGAGGAAGTTCTCTTACAGGCAATGGGAAATCAAGTTTGAGTCGTAAGCCCTTACACTTATAGTATAGCCAGTTTCTAGCCCATCCAATTACATCGGTTGACTCTGCTTTGATTAAGTCATTGAAAGGTTTATCCTGTGCGAATATGTTCAAGAGTCAAAACCTTTGCGCTTGATCCCGATAGTTAGAGTTGTTGGAATAGTAGTATCGTAGTTGTAGTTGCCCTTGTTTGTAGCAATAGGAACCCAATCTCCTTCTAGGATGAGAGGTCAAGGTCTAGGCTGAGCTTATCTAGGGTTTTCCTTCTACCTTATTCAGTCTTAGATTCTTTCGCTTTCTCTCCGAGGTTGTACCTTGTCGTGCTAAGCGAGCCTCCATTCTTCGTAGCTTCCTTTTCAACCCTTGACTATTGATTGATTTGATTGCTTTTTCCCGACACGGGGTTTGAGTTTGATTGGAAGTTGGAGTCTCGTTCATTCGCCCGCCCTACCAAGACTAATCTAATTCCTTCTTAAGCTCTTACTCCTTCGGACCCTCGTTGGAATTTATGGGAGTTCTCAACCCTACCATGTAATCTTCGCTATTGGTTGAGGAGTTGATAGGTTCTCCTTTTACCAAGAGAAATAGGAGCGATTTCCGCCCTCCCTTCCTAACAATTCATCTGCGACTAATACTAATAGGTACTAAGAAAAAGCACATATGCAACATCTATCTTCTTTACTTTACCACGTCTCCGGGAAAAGCCCAAGACATATGGCACGAGACGATTACACACATCCGGGCGGAGTGGGATCGGGTCTTTGTTGGATTAAGTCTCATGGGTTATCCGAAGATAAATCAAAAAAGGAAATGTGGAATGAAGTCCACACTTTAGGAGCAATTTGTCGACCAATGAGCGATCACCAAGCAGTACCCCCGGAGAGGCCACCCAATCGCATCCTCAACATAATGCCTAACCGAAGAGCAACCCAAGCCCTACAGGCTCTTATGCCAACACATACCGCATTATATGCTCCACCGCGAAAGACCATGGGAGTGGAAGTCCCGACAACATTTGACTAAACCGATAGGCCCAGGGGAAAGGGAAAAGAAGGTCACGAGGATGGGCCACCATGAACGGAACCGCAAACATACTATCCGGCTCCAATGAAACTTGATCTCCTTATCCTTATGAGGTAGCCAACCTACGGAGTTAGAACATAGGAGGCAGTGGACAACACTCCACCCTAGTGGACCACACTTAAGGTCCCTGTTAACACAAACGAACGAATAGGATAAAAAGGCAATCCAATACAAGACGCGCTGGACCCATTTTCCTCGGCTAAGATGAAAGACGATAGAACGAAAACACTTTTTGTTACGCCAACAATGGCGTAAACCGGGACGTATAACGTTAAGCTCACACTCAAAACCAGTCTACCGAGGGTCGGTCCTCAATGCCACAAGGGTAGGAAGGGGGATGAGGCCCGAAGCTCGGGCTTCATCAAGCCCCTAAGGGTCTAACTCGTACTCGTCTTTTAATGCTTAAATAGCCTCCTCTTCTTCGCCCAAGGAAAGCTGGCCAATCGGTCAAAGAAAGCTCAATCCCAACTCACTAAGAGCGCATTCGATTCTCGATTCACTGTAACAAGCCATTCTTCCACTTACTTCTTGCTTTGAAAGTCTGTCCTCTTAGTTTTGAACTAGTCCGAGAAGGGCAATCCCCTATTCTATTACTATGTCTGGGGCATTCGGTCTTAGTGCAATCGGTGACTTTCTTGCCTTAGGTCGATCAATCTCTTGAATTGTGTACATTTTTGGTTTTATCCTCGGGGCATAGCAAAGGACTAGTTCTTCTTCAATTGCGAAAAAGCACGATTCGAGAACAAGAATAGCTTCTTCCTTGGCATAGCTATTAGCCAAAGCAAATCGATTTCATGTCGGCATAAAGGTATCAATGAGCCTTTCCGTTAATTCAATATCTATCTCGTTCCCACACCCCCAGTCCCCATCGCTCCCGTTAATGCTATCGCTTCCTTTTCATTGTCTTAATGGCACACATCTTCTAGTCGGCGGGGGCTCGAGAAGGCTTCTCTTTGGGGGCATTTGAGATTTTTAAATCAATGGTATGGCGGCCTAAGGACCTTGGTCGGATTCATTCGTAGTGCAGATTCTGGAATATTCTTATTCTATTACTATTGGATTAAGCGCTTCAATAGGAAAGAGACCAAAGAAAGGCATGTTGATGCGACGGCGGTAACTCGACGAGATAGAATATCTTAAGATAAGATCAAAAATTTGCCTAGTTTCGTTGTCTTATTGCTATGATGAGTTAACATTTCCCTAAGGTGCGTCTAGACTTAAACCATTTCTTTGGAAATGCTTTGACTATGCTAAAAATTCCAAGTCGGCTTTCTCTCGGTGGACTAGTATTAGGTAATCGGAAACTTTTATTAGACCGTTCTCGTCAATGGCGTAATTGACCAGGGTCCGCTCCTCGATCTTTTAATCTTTTTTGAAGCCTGGAAAAAGAGTTGATGAACCTTCCGTGGAGCTCTCGATTGAATGGTCTACACTCGGGTTCCCTCTCGAGGGCTAGCACAACGAAAGACAACCATGAGGGTCGAACATTAGTGAGAGGAAGGAGATCTAGTATCCATTGTCCGCGGGAGATAGCTATGAATTTCTATTAATTGAGTTTTCCTTCGTCTTGAAGGCCTTTTCCTAGCCACTAAAACTGTGTAAAGTAGTCCCATGTGTCCAACCACTTCACTCAAGGCTCGAAAGAGATAGAAGGCCCCCACGGAGCGGTATTATGAGTCAAAGAGTCAATCTTTCCTCAATCAACTCGGGCGGAACCGCCGCATTCTCTCTTAGAGACTCTATTATGAAATAAAGGGAAGCCAACATTATCATAGTCGCCCACTCGCTCATATGACCGCGCAGTCGAAATTAGCCCCGATTCTTTCTCTTTTTTTTTTTTAGTACGGTCTTACTTTCATTCCTTATCCGAAACAAACTAGAACAACCTTCCGCTTTCTTCTTTGCTTTCCTTTCTTTCGTAAACCGCTCATCTCAACTCGATCACGATTGGTCGCTTTACAAAATACCCTCCAATATCATCACATTACCTATTATATAAGGGTAGGCAACGAAACAAAGGGTTTTTATTCCACTACTAGAGACTATTTCCTATAACCAACCTAATTCCTCGTAACCAAACCTACTACTTTAACTAGTACCTTTCTAGTACCAAAGATGGGGGGAGAACCTTTATCTCAAACTAGTTCCTATTACCTGTGGCTACCCTAATATCCCATTACTATACCGGAGCGAAAGTGAGAAAAGAAAAGCAGGTTCTTTTCATCTGCTAGCATTGTGGTTTGGAATCGATTCTTTATCAATAGCCCACCCTTTCTTTGAACCTTGTCAATGATCGAACTTAAAGATATGAATCGAGTGCCATTTGATGAGTAGCGAGAACAAAGGAGAGGGATATGGAAAGAATGAAGTAATGAAAGAGGAAGTCATTGCTAGTAGTAACGACTTGTCACGATCCATTGGTTCATATAGAATCCATGTCCTAGGTGTATCAAAAAACATTCTTTTCGCTAAGCGTATATAATAAAATAGAGTGAAAGGGTCTACCCCGAAAGCAAGGGGATACTAACTAACAGCTGAGTCCTCTCAGAACCGCAGGAGATAGTTGCCCATCATACGGCTCACAAACTTCACTTGCCTCTATGGGAGGCGCGCTCCGGGCAGGTTCGGATCACTTACAATACATGGCTCTATGAAGGTGGGTTAGGAAAGTTTTCAATATGATTCTTTTGTTAGATAAATGTTTTTATCATGATTTTGATGATTTTGTTCAAATGAGTTTTTAAACCAAAACAATGTCCCTAAATGTTGTCTAAATACTTCCGATCGATTTAAAATATTTTTACTATTTTTCGGAGTATTTCTTGGAGTTTATTTTCGATAAAAAATTGGACAACACATTTGTTTCAGGCTCGACCGGTCGCCCTATAGGGCAACCCGTACCTGAGTTGAGTTTTGAAACAGAAAATGGGACGTAAGAAAAAAAGGGGAGGGCGACCGATCGACCAGGTGGGCGACCGGTGAGGGCGACCGGTCGACCCCCTGGGCGACCTGCACTGGAGTTGTTTTTTGGTTGATCTTCTCTATTTCGTAATTTTTTCAACTCCAACAGGTCATGACTAAGGGTGACCGGTCGCACCCCGCGACCGGTCCCCCGTGTAAAAATTCGTAGAATTCAATTTCAATCTTATCTCTCGCGACCGATCGAACCCCATGTTTATCAAAGCAAACTATCCGTTGCGTTTTGCATGACTTTTCCCTATTTTGTGGGATTGATTTCTAACAGCTATATTGATCATTTTAAATGGTTTCTTTTTGCAAAGCAAATCACTCCCCAAGGAGGAGCCAATGTCCGGAAATGAAAGCCAAGTCCTCTCCTATAAATAGAGGCTTCATTCAAGCAACAAGATACAACACTCTACACAAGCAAAGAGCAATTGAGCAAACACTTTCATATATCTTGTTGTATTAGCCTAAGCACTTTCACTTGCACTTATTTGAGGTCTAGGCTTTCAATTCTTGATTACACTTGTACTCATATTGTATCAATTATTATTGAGTTGTAATCTTGATATTGGTCATCATTCAACACAAGACATCCTTGTGAGTATTCTTGTGGTAAGAATACACTTGGGTGATCTAGGTGATAGGTGTTTGAAGGTTGTGGTAATCTTCAAAGGTGTTGTAAGAGGGTTGTGGTAATCCTCAAGGTGGTGAAATAGGGTTGTGGTAATCCTCAAGGTGTTGTATTAATTTGTGGTAAATTAATAAAATCTTTTTTTCTTTTTGAAATCCATCCCGGATATACTGGGGTGGTAGTAGATTAGGCCCTAGGTGGGTTGAACTACTATAAATCGACGCGTGCTATTTACTTTTCGCACTTAGCATTTCATTTTTGCTTGAGTCTCACGAAAAAGAGGGCAAAATCTGAAAAACCGGGATAATCTATTCACCCCCCTCTAGATTATCGTAGCCACTTGGACTTACAAGTGGTATCAGAGCCAAACTTTTTGGCTAGCTCGTTTCGAGTAAAGACGAAAGATCCATGGCTACGAATGAAGCTTATCTCACCACCGGCGCCTCAACCAACAAGCCACCACTATTCGATGCCAACAACTACGCATTTTGGAAAGACCGTATGGAGTGCTTCCTACAAGGGTGTGGGTTTGACATTTGGAATGTAGTTGTTGAAGGAGTTGATCAACCAACCAAGAAATTGGAGGATGGCACCTTGACTCCAAAGCCATTCAAGGAGTTCGATGAAAACGACAAGAAGGCTTTTTCTCTAAACGGTAAGGCCTTAAATATTTTGCATTGTTCTCTTACCGCCACCGAGTACAATCGTATAAGAGGCATAAGGTCGACACATGAGGTTTGGGAAAAATTGGAAACAATTTATGAAGGAACTAAGAAGGTCAAGCAAGCAAGAAAAACCATGTTTGTTAAAGATTTCGAAAACTTTAACATGTATGATGGTGAAAGCATCTCCAAGATGGTAGAAAGGCTTGACAATATTGTCAATCCACTTGTGGCCCTTGGTAAAGTTATCTCCGAAGAAGATAAGGTGACTAAGGTACTTAATGCTCTTCCCGGTTCATGGTCCGAAAAAGTAACGGCAATCACGGAGGCACAAAATCTTGAGACACTCAAGTTTGACGAGCTCATCGGAAACCTCCTCATCTATGAAGTCTATCTCAAGGAGAGGAAAAACTCCAAACCATCCACAAATCAATCGGGTATGCAAATTATTCCTAAAGGTCTTGCTTCTTCTTCTAATAATGCATACTATGATAATGATGATGATGAGGAGACGGCCACACTTGTTCGAAAATTCGCAAAATTTGTGAATAAAAATAAAGCGAGAAAGCCAAGAGATAATGCTTGCTTTAAATGCGGAAAACCCGGGCACTTCATTGCCGATTGCCCAAAGCTCGATGAAGAGGAGCAAAAGAAAAAGTAGCCTTTCACGAAAAAGAAGGCTCTAAATGCGGAGGTCAAAACATGGGATGAACTACTCGAAACAACCAATGAGGAAGGAGAGACCGAACACGGTCTTATGGCCATAGACGATGAAAATAATGAGGTACGCTCTAACTCGTCAACTTCCTCTTTAGTTGATGAATTGCAATGTGATTTTGATGAATTGCAAAATGAATTTCAAAATTTGATAGTTAAATACAAAAATTTGAAAAAGGAGCATAAGGAGCTTAAGGTTGAAAAAGAAAAATTATTTACTTCTTATGAATCTCTAGACAAAGCTCATGCTCTCACTCTTACTAGAGTTCACTCTCTTGAAACCGAAAAGGAATTACTCACAAAAGATATTGAATGTTTGAAAAATGATGTGCATCGTTTCAACATAAGCACGGATAAAGTCACCAAAATTTTAGATGCACAAAGAGGTGAGCATTCCAAATTGGGACTTAGCTATAAACCATTTCAAAGAGTTTTTAAGAAAAATGACCAAGGTCCTATTTTTGTTCGTGCTAATAGTGCCCATGATATTATTTGCTTTTATTGTGGAAAAATTGGACACTATGTGAGCAATTGTAAATTGAAGAACAATTTTAGCTTTGTTTGGAGACCCAAAGGTCTCAAGGCTAACCCCCATGGACCCCAAAACTATAGGGTACCTAAAAATAATTCTTTTGTAGGTAATAGGGGCTATAACGACAATGGAAGATTCAAAATGGCTCATGGAGAGCGGGTGTTCACGCCATATGACCGGAAGGAGAGAACTTTTTACCAGCATCAAGCTCCAAGAAGAGGGTATGGTCATGTTCGGCAATGGCAAAGGAAGAATTCTTGGAAATGGAGAAATTGGTAACTCTTCTTTCACTCTTAGTAATGTTCTTTTAGTAGAAAGGCTTAAGTTTAATTTGATAAGTGTTAGCCAACTTTGTGATTCAAGTTATGATGTTTCTTTTAATAAAGAAAAATGCCTTATACTTAAAAATGGTGAAATTATTTGTGAAGCATATAGAAAAAGGCAATCTTTACAAAATTTGTATAAGTGATTTGGTTAGTCAAAATGTTTCTTGTTTAGTCGCCAATAATGATTTAACTAGTTTATGGCATAGGCGACTTGGACATGTTGGATATAAGAATTTGAAAAATATTTACAAAAACCAACATGTGAAAGGACTACCCAAATTGAATTTTGAAAATCTTGGCTTATGTGACACTTGTCAAAAGAACAAATTAGTTAAAAGTAGTTTTAAGCCCAAAAATGAAATTTCCACAACCAAACCCCTACAATTGCTTCACCTTGATTTGTATGGGGACATTGGTACGGCAAGTCTTAGTGGAAAACATTACACTTTCGTTATTGTCGATGATTTTTCTAGATATACTTGGGCTCTTTTTCTTACCAATAAAAGCGATGCCGTTAATGAGTTTGTTAAGTTGTGTAGACTTATTGAGAATGAAAAGGAAGACACTATTAAGTCTATTCGAAGTGATCGAGGTGGAGAATTTGATGGTGAATTCCGAGTCTTTGTGAAACCAAAGGATATGCTCATAATTTTTCGGCTCCAAGGACACCTCAACAAAATGGAGTAGCCGAAAGGAAAAATCAAACACTCCAAGAGATGAGTCGGTCAATGCTCAATGAATTTTCTCTTCCAAAATATTTTTGGGCCGAAGCCGTAAGTACCGCTTGCTATGTCATTAATCGAGTTTATATTCATCATAAAATGAATAAAACTCCATATGAGCTTTGGAAAGGTAGAACTCCAAATATTAGTTATTTCAAGATATTTGGTTGTAAGTGCTTTATTTTAAATACCAAGGATCAATTAGACAAACTTGATCCTAAGGCCGATGAGGGAATATTTATGGGGTATTCAACAAAAAGCAAAGCATATCGAGTTTATAATAAAACTAGTGGAGTTGTTGAAGAATCCATCCATGTCAAATTCAATGAAGTTTCGGGTGTTGAAAGAATTCCCAATGATGAAAGTGATGAAGAGGAAATTATTAAACCCATTGTTCAACTTGATGCTCAAAATGTTCAAACTTCTACATCAAATGATCAACCGTCTACCTCAAATGGTCCTCAAGAAGATAGAGGTGATATCTCGGATCTTCCCGTTGCATTGAAATTTAAAGGAGATCATCCTAAAGATCTTATTATTGGTGATCCCCTTGACAAAGTGATGACCCGGAGAAAATTTGCCGAGAAAGCTCTTATTTCTCAAAAGGAGCCTAAAAATGCTAAGGAGGCTATTGAGGATGAGGATTGGATCCTAGAGATGCAAGAAGAGTTGAATCAATTTGAAAGAAATGATGTATGGGAATTGGTACCTTGTCCTCCTTCTCAAACCATAATTGGTAAAAAATGGGTATTCCGGAACAAACTTGATGATCAAGGCAACATTATTCGAAATAAGGCAAGGTTAGTAGCTCAAGGGTATTGTCAAGAAGAAGGTATTGACTATGATGAAACTTTTGCACCCGTAGCACGTTTAGAAGCTATTCGAATTTTACTTGCCTATTCTTGTTTTAAAAATTTTAAACTTTACCAAATGGATGTTAAATCCGCTTTCTTAAATGGTATTATTCAAGAAGAAGTCTATGTAAAACAACCTCCGGGGTTTCAAAATTTTTCTAGGCCTAATGATGTTTATAAACTTAAAAAGGCCTTGTATGGTTTAAAACAAGCACCCCGTGCATGGTATGATAGACTTAGCTCTTTTCTTTTGCAAAATGGTTTTATAAGAGGTAAAGTTGATACAACTCTCTTTGTTTTTGAAAAAGGGCAAGATTGTTTACTTGTGCAAATATATGTTGATGATATTATCTTTGTTGCTACTAATGATTCTTTGTGCAAGAAATTTTCTAAGTTGATGCAAGGTGAATTCGAGATGAGTATGATGGGGGAGCTTAACTTCTTTCTTGGACTTCAAATTAAGCAATGTCAAGAAGGTATTTATATTTCGCAATCAAAATATACAAAAGAACTTTTGAAAAAGTTCGGCATTGAAGAAGGAAGAACCGTTTCCACCCCCATGGCAACAAATGTCAAAATTGACAAAGATGAAAAAGGCAAGTCCGTGGATGAATCAAAGTAGCGAGGTATGATTGGTAGTTTACTTTATTTAACCGCTAGTAGACCGGACATTCTTCATGCCGTATGCCTATGCACTCGTTTTCAAAGCAATCCCAAAGAATCTCATATGAGTGACGTTAAAAGGATTTTTCAATATTTGAAAGGCACTATTCAATATGGTTTATTTTATCCAAAGAATGAAAATTTTTCTCTTAAAGGTTACAAATGATTTGGACTATGCGGGAAATATTGATGATCGGAAAAGTACTTAGGATCATGTCAATTTTTAGCGATTGCCTAGTTTCTTGGTTTTCAAAGAAGCAAAAGCGTGTTTCTCTTTCAACGGCGAAGCGAATATATTTTCGCCGCCTTTTGTTGTACACAACTTCTTTGGATGAAACAAACCTTAGCGGATTACAAATGCTCTTTTGAAAACGTACCTATATTTTGTGATAATATATCCGCTATAAATATTGCTCAAAACCTGGTTCATCATAAATATTGAGATTCGACATCACTTTCTAAGGGATTGTGTTTCAAAACGAAAAATTGAGATATCTTTTGTACCATCTCAAGATCAATTAGCGGATATTTTCACAAAACCGCTATCTTCCGAGACTTTTGCGTCGATATGAGCTCGGTTAGGCATAATGCATATTGAATGAGACTTACGTTTGCATTTTGCATGTTTCTAAATCTTAGGGGTGAAAAATCGGATTTTTGGTTGAAAAATCGGATTTTCTTAAAAATGATAAGACAGTGGGCTAAACAGGTTGAGGGCAACCGGTCGCCCTCAACGTCGATCGGTCGCCCTCAACCTCGACCGGTCGCCCTAAGCCATAATTTGGATTAAAATAGTTATGTCTTCAACATTCGCCATTTTAACATATTTTGGCCATTTTTCGTCCCCTTTGCCAAATTCACACATATTTCATTCGAAATTTATTTTCATTCATTTCATTCACAACCTGGACATTATATAGCTCGTTTATCATCATCATCGCTCATCTTTACCGATCAAATGGTAAGAATTCTATTTCCTCTACTCAATTGGGTTGAACCCTTGAGTTTTTGGCTTCCTTGTAAATTTTTTGATGTAATTGCCGTATGATCATGATGAGCTTGGTTGTTATGTTGTAATATATGATGTTTGACTTGAATTGGTGTTGAAAATTTTTGGCTTGAATCTTTTACAAGGGTTATATACAACTTCTTTTAATTTTCACGCCCACTAAGTGTTCGATGAAATGTCACAATGAAAATTTCAACTTCTACATGATTCTCTTGCTTCCAAAAGTCTCCAATATTTATTGAGATCATGTTTTGGCAAATAAAACGAGCGTATGAACTCTTCATGATACATTTCTCCCATTTTCCTTGGATTTTTAAGCTTAAATTACTCAACGGTTGATAAACCGTCCCTTTGGCGCACTTTGATATAATTGTATGATGCTTTTATCGTCCTAACATTCTTTTTGATGATTCCAAAAGGGGAGAAACATGAAATTGGCTCGTTAAGCCAAAAGAAGCTAATAAAAGCTCGCAATAAAAAGCTATGGCTTCCTAAAGCCAAGAATACCTAGTTCATGGCTTATATTATGGACTCAATTGTAAAAGATTATAAGTATTGTGACAGGGGGAGCTTCTTTGCCTATGATGTTTATAGGTGTTAGGAAATTTATTGTTTAGATTTTGATGAATGCCATGTAAAACTTAGAATAGGAAGTTGGCACCCCATTTTTTGTTGTAAAGCGCATTGTAATAAATAGGAAATTTTGGTCAAGCCGAGTTAAGTCGGCCTATGCCCAAACATGCAAGAAGACAACCGGAGACTAGAAGGAAGACTCATTGCAAGACAGTGAGTATGGCAAAGAAGAGTAGACGGGAACTCTTGAAGAAGCGGTGAGATGCGGTGAGTGGAGTATCATCAAGTCAACTCAAGAAAAGCCAAGTCTCAAGTTGAAGTGACAAGAGTCATCCAATGATTGGAAGTCGACTCTAAGTCACCTGGGGAAAGCAAGGAAATGCGGTCAAGTCGAGATAATCTGAAAAAGATCCGTTGTACGTAAATCAAGAGAATTACCTAAACAAGTAATATCTCCATACTACCTTTCTCGAAGTGCTCGGTCCCAGAAGCGTGCAAAAGGAATAAACCAATGGGAAGCACTACACCGTGTCGAACTCGAAAAGGTGAAGAACAATTCATACGAGGAAATGGCAATTACAAGGATCGCAACAAGACAAGCTAACGATCGCAAGTGACTTTAAAAAATAAGCCTATCTCTTCAACGGGCAAATTTTTGAAAGATCACTATAAAAGGCCGAGAAATGACTTTGAGAAAGAGGGGACGAGAACCACAAACGTTCAAGCAATTATTAGAATCAGTAAACCTGAAATATTCTCAATCCTCAAGCCTACACTACGAAGAACATCAATCCAACACTCACCGTGAAGGAAAGATAACTTCAATTAGTTGAAGAGGAAAAATCGAAAAATCAAGGGGTCTACATTCCTCGAAGGATTGTAGGAAGGTTCAAGGTCGAACCAAGTCTTGAGCTTTTGGAGGGCTTCGTGATCAAATCCAAAGAGCTTGAGCAAGTGGGTTGTAGTAGCAAAAGGATGCCTGTTTCGAGTCGCACGAGAAGCACCGGTGAGTGATCAAGGCGTCTCATCGAGTCCCAAAGGATCAAGTTAGTTTGTGTGATCAAGACTTGTATCCGGACTGTTACCACTTTGTATCTTGATCAATACCTAGTGGATTCCTCCGGGGAGTTGGAGAAGAGAGGAGTAGAAGAATTACCCCATCTTCGAACCTCTATAAAAATCTTATTGTGTCATTTACATTTCAACACTTTAATTCTTGCATCATATCCATTTTTATTTTCACGACATATTTGCTATCCCTTAGATAATCTCTAAGTACTAAATCAAGCTCTAAATCTCTACTTAACCAATCTTAAGGGTGTTAAGTCTTCCACGAAAAACAAACCACGATTGAGTTAATTTAGACTTAACGGTGAGTTATTCCATCAACGGCTCGGTTGAGTCCGTTGAAAGACTAACTCTCTTGATTAACTAAATTGGTTGTCCACCAAGGACACAATTGTGTAGTATCAACTCTGAATTTTTAAAAGGACTAAATCAAAATTTGGTAAGGTTTATTCAACCCCCCCTTCTAAACCTTACACTTACACCCCTTGGGACCTACAATAGACATCTTATATAAGCTTGTTATAGCTTGTGCTTCTAGCTTTTGCAATATCTCTTGTTGATATGCTCATAGATAGGGGAGCTTTGTTTGAAATATTTTCAACGGATAGTTCACTCGAAAAACCGGAAAATTTATTTGTTTTCAAAATCGTTCTCGAGTAAATTATTTTGGTTTGTAATCATCAAAAAGGGGGAGTTTGTTAGATAAATGTTTTTATCATGATTTTGATGATTTTGTTCAAATGAGTTTTAAACCAAAACAATGTCCCTAAATGTTGTCTAAATACTTCCGATCGATTTAAAATGTTTTTACTATTTTTTGGAGTATTTCTTGGAGTTTATTTTCGATAAAAATTGGACAACACATTTGTTTCAGCTCGACCTGGTCGCCTATAGGGCAACCCGTACTGAGTTGAGTTTTGAAACAGAAAATGGGACGTAATAAAAAAAGGGAAAGCGGCCGTCGACCAGGTGGGCGACGGTCGACCACAGGCGGCCGGTACACTGGGAGTTGGTTTTTAGTTCAATCTTCTCTGTTTCGTAATTTCTTCAACTCCAATAGGTCCACTAATGACTAAGGCGCGCCGTCGCACCCGCCGCGATGGTCCCCCCTGTGTAAAAATTCACAGAATTCAATTTCAATCTTATCTCTGCTTGCGACCGGTCGAACCCCATGTTTATCAGTAAACTATTCGTTGCGTTTTCAGATAGCTTTTCCCTATTTTGTGGGATTGATTTCTAACAGCTATATTGATCATTTTAAATGGTTTC
The DNA here is from genome assembly GCA_016081115.2 of Rehmannia glutinosa. Classification (NCBI taxonomy): domain Eukaryota; kingdom Viridiplantae; phylum Streptophyta; class Magnoliopsida; order Lamiales; family Orobanchaceae; genus Rehmannia; species Rehmannia glutinosa. Next base: position 69,894,532 of record CM071929.1, on the reverse strand, counting down.
TTTTGCAGCAAATCACTCCCCAAGGAGGAGCCAATGTCTGGAAATGAAAGCCAAGTCCTCTCCTATAAATAGAGGCTTCATTTAAGCAACAAGATACAACACTCTACACAAGCAAAGAGCAATTGGGCAAACACTTTCATATATCTTGTTGTATTAGCCTAAGCACTTTCACTTGCACTTATTTGAGGTCTAGGCTTTCAATTCTTGAATACAATTGTACTCATATTGTATCAATCATTATTGAGTTGTAATCTTGATTTTGGTCATCATTCAACACAAGACATCCTTGTGAGTATTCTTGTGGTAAGAATACACTTGGGTGATCTAGGTGGTAGGTGTTTGAAGGTTGTGGTAATCTTCAAAGGTGTTGTAAGAGGGTTGTGGTAATCCTCAAGGTGGTGAAAGAGGGTTGTGGTAATCCTCAAGGTGTTGTATTAATTTTTGGTAAATTAATAAAATCTTTTTTTTTTGAAATCCATCCCGGATATACTGGGGTGGTAGTAGATTAGGCCCTAGGTGGGTTGAACTACTATAAATCGACGTGTGCTATTTACGTTTCGCACTTAGCATTTCATTTTTGCTTGAGTCTCACAAAAAAGAGGGCAAAATCTGAAAAACCGGGATAATCTATTCACCCCCCTCTAGATTATCGTAGCCACTTGGACTTACATCTTTTCCTCTATTTCTTCGATGAGAAATGCGAGTCTGTTTTGTCCACTTTCTCCATCCCCTTCTATCAAAATGATCAAAAAAGAATTTATTCTTCTTATTCCCGTGTTTCATCCCTTCTCCTTCAGACCCTCGCTCGTTGTCACCTATGTTGGGTTTGGAACCCTGTAGAGAATGAAGAGGGGCAAGGATCTTCCTCTCAACGAGTGCTGCGAGGCTCCAATCTCCTCCCTAAATAAGTAAGGCCCCGTTAGGTGGGCGAAGATGGGGATAAAGAGTAAGGATTGAAGCCCCCTTAGCTCGCCAGGCATCGGACAGGGGTTAGCTTTGTAAATGTGTAGAGCCAAGTGTAGAGTGGTGTAGTAGTAGGCACTTCTAGGCCCCTTCCGGCTCATTGGATTACTCCGAGTGCTTTGGGTACTACGGACCCTCCGCCATCCATTGCTTGTGAGCCCTTTCATGAGCGGGGAGGCTAAGCACGAGTTCTTTGAATCAAACGTTGAATGAAATCGATTCTATTTTAGATATCCAAATCAAAATCGGATAGGATAGATGGATGGATCTATCTTTCTATTCATATATATTACTAAAAAAATGGATTTATGTTGTAGCGTAGCAAGAAGCCCCAAATCCTTGATTTGGCGAGGAAAGATCGCCTTGCTTTGGGCCCCAGGAAGCGAAGGGAATGAGCTCGGCCGCTTCTCCTCCACACTTCTTTTTTTTATCCGTGCTCATTCCGCATGCATTTTACACGCAATTGGCGCTTTGCTCTCCTCTTATTCTTCATTGGACGGTTCGGATGGACTTCGCCGTTCTTTCCCAACTAAAATAGAAAAGATAGGTTATAAACCTCGAGATGTCGATTCATTTTCCGCCCCCAATGAGATGGGGAATTTGTAACCCCCTATTTAGACTTTCGGGCCCTTCATCTTTCTGAATCGAGACCCGACCCAGCTCGCGTCGTTCCAACAACCGGCGGGGAGCACCTCAAGTATATGATCGCGCGATGAATAACTAAGAGTCCTATTACACTTAAGGCCAACTTCAATTCACCAAACCAAGGTTCATCTCGTGTAGTGATTGTGGACTCGTACAAGGATATTGAGTAGACGGTTGATGTATCAGATTCAACCCTATCTTTTGTAGTATGCATTCCCATCCGTGTCACAACTGATTCGGTAAGCTACGTGTCCGGTGCACGGAGGATCGCCTTCGATCCCCAAACCGACTTACTCGTGGCAACCTTCCGCCGCCCGACGACCTATAACGCTAGTCACTACTCCCCCTTTGGGGCTAGGAAGTAAGCCCCACAACCCAAAGCGGCGAAAAACAAATAGAATTTGCTAAAAAAGCAGCTAACGGGGGGGTATTCCTACGTATGAGAACATAGTAATGGAGAAGGTAATAGACAAAATAGGATTCGTTTTGGCTAGAGCGCCCAAATCCGCTATATATTTGACACGGGTTTGCCGTAATCTGAAACTATGGCGAATGCATCTATCGTCATTGATGCATAAATAAAGATACCAATTAGTAGTGATTGAATTCCTTCTATGGTTCCACATGAGAAACCAAGATCGAATATAACCTACATGTCCAATTGAACTATGAGCTAGAAGTCTTTTGACTTTCGTTTGGGCCATGGCGGCAGTGCTCCTAAGATCATAGAAGCAATCTTTGAGAAAAAAAAGATTTGTTGCAATGTAGCTCCATAAGAACCATAAATAGAAACACGTGAAATATAGCGAGAAATAGAGATTTTAGGCGCAATAGAAAGGAATGCTATAAAGGGGTGGGTGAACCCTCATAGATATCAGTGCCCACATATATAGAGTCAAAAGAGATATTGAGTCCGAAGGGAAGGGGTTTTCTTCGGGGCTCGAGAGATGGAATAGATAGGGCCCCACAAGTTTTGAATTCGCACTGGGAATTCACACGAAAGGAACGATGAATTCTCAATGAAAAAGTGCTCTCTAAACCAAACGCGAAAGTCGTTTTCCATTAGACGGTTGTTCCCGTAACACTACTCTCGACTTGGATTATATATCCAAAAAGGTCCGCTCTCGGCCATTCCACATCTTTGCCTAGCAGAGGCGTGGTTATCGAAGTGAATTATCTCTTTTGTAGTAGATGCCGAACCTGCTTGTGCCCCGTTGACTAAGAAGGGGGCGGGCGCAACAACTACATGGACCCCTTCCTTTCTGTTGTTGCTAGCACTTTCCCGGGCCGAGACAGAATCTTGTAAAGGGCAGACAAAGCCCGAAGGCTGCTATCCCAATAGGCCAAGGGATGACAAAAAGAGGGCGCTTCCCTGTGTTGGACTAAAAAAAAGGACCTAAGAGTTGAGCGTCTTCTCTTAGTCTCTTAGGTTTCTTCCTCCCGCGCCCGCCGCTTGGCCCGCATTATAGGGGACAAGGCGGGAAAAGACAGAGGGAGGGGGATCAGCATCTTATTCTCTTCGCGAGAACTTCCGGATCGGAGAAGCATTCGGAACGGGCTCAACGTTCATTTCGTTGCCAAAAATGATCCAATCCATAAAATAAACACGGAAACGAAACAAAGTTCGTTGCCTTTCGTCAAGTAGGTAAAGTAGGCATACAAACCACTTTGCCTTAGACTCTATTGGAACAAAGTAAAGAAGGAGGCAGAATGGAGAAAGGAAAGGGACAAGGGCGGTCTTGCTTGGCGCGAAGTCTGCTGGTTCGGGGGTAGAGTATAGTACTAAAGGTCCTCGGACTTCCGGGCGGTTTTTCTTTTGGCGGTACATTGTTCACCGTTGGATCTCGCCAATACAGCCCCCTATAGTTTTAAATTCGACATATCTTTTTTTTTTTTTTTCATTGTTCCCAGGGATTTTTGGGTAATCTGCTCCCATGCCGCAAAGTCAAATGAATCGAACCTTGTCGCTTCTTCTTTCCTTGCGGCGGGGAAGCACACAGCGGCGTGCGTTGCGTGATTCTCTTGTGTTTTTGCACTTGATCGAGTGGACGATTGACCGAAGAGAACTTCGATTCGCCCGGCCAGGAGTGGGCGGCGTGCTTATCTTGTGTGACAAGACTACAGAGTGAGTGGCTCTTCTAGGTGGGAGGCATTTGTGTGACAAGACTACGAGAAAGCGGCGCTTTCGTGTAACATGCTATGGTCTCAACGCCCTTACGAGGTAGTGATGAGTTTCACGCGCTCTAAGCTGGCCCTAAACGGCTAGGAAGATTGGCCGTAATCGACCGGTACCACCCACCCTACCCTACCAACTATAGGCGGCCGTCCGTCCTACGGCCGCCCGAAAAGGGCTGCAGTGATCTTGAATAGGAATCCTACGGCGATAAATAGAATCCCCATAAAAATACCACTAGATCGAGCACCAGTGATTTCGTATCCGGTCAAAATCTTGGCTAATTGATCGAAGTGGGTAGCTCCAGTAGACCCATAGATCATGGAATAAATAGGGTGGGTAGGCCCAAGCACCACACTACACGTATAGACGCGAACCCCCTTGTTACCGTACATGCGATTCTCACCGCATACGACTCGCACAAAGTCTCCTAAATCCATCCCGGGCCTTTTCTTCCACCTCTCCTCTCCTCTCTCCAATCCTCGATCAAACTTGCGTTCCCCAGGCGCTATGAAATAGGGGGTCTTTCCTTCGCCTATCGTATGTATCGGCTTGGCCGTCCCGAACCAAGGAGGCATTCAGCGGACGCATGCGTGTAGGAAGGCCGGCGACTACATAAGCTAAAAGACTACGACTACAAGACAAGCCGAGCGGCGGCTTCTATTCTCGTTGGGATTGGATATAGATGGGGAATCTATAGATCGTAGTAGTTCGCCAACCTCTCTAACTAACATACGATACAATTTCACTTCACGACACGACCAAAAAAAAGAAAGAGCTTCACTTGGTTGGCCTTCCTACACTGACGAATGCCTCTATTCTCTGAAGTCTACAACAAAGAAGTGGGAGAGGCAGGATTCGAACCTAAGTAGAAAAACTTCAACAAATTTCTGATCTGTCGCTTTTGACCACTCGGCCACTCTCTCCTTCCCGGCCGAGGCCCCCTCAATGGGTTCTAATTTGTTGAAAGGCGGCGCGCTGAATCAATCAAAAAGCTTATTGATTTAATTGAAGGGAACTAAAACTATTAGCTTAGCTAGCGTGTAGGTATAATCTAGTCATTTAGTCGGTTCATAACAATTTACGTAAAGCAAGGGTCCGAAGGAGGCTTCTACGAGAGCTTCCCCCTCATGTAGTCGTCGGCCTTCCCTAGCCCCCATTCGTCGCTTGTGGGTCGTGCCTCACCGAAGTCTTGAATGAATGAAATGAGTGGAGATCTTCCTTCCCCTTGCTAATTACCAAGAACTTTGTTTGCCACTAGTGGCGAAGAAAAATTAGACCATCCCACCCAAAAACAACTCGGAGCCTAAAGAGAAGAAAGTTCGGTCTACAAGAAGCTGGCAGAGCTTTGCCAATGGGCCACATCCATCTATCCTACCTAAACAAGAAGGTAAGCCTTTTCTTGTTTGTTCTTGAATGACACTAGTGGAGACTAATTCCTTAGGCTAATGAAGATAGTACTCGTCTTCCCGGTGAATCCTTCAACTCCCTAAGAATTGAATGAACCAAGTTCATACGAGTGAGGAAGAAAAACCAACAATCAACTTCCCATTTTTGATGTCCCACGATTATGCTAGTTTAGAAACTAAGGAGAAGGGCGGGGTCGCTAGGTCGAGTCGAAAAGCGATCCAAATTCTCCCCAAGTAGGATTTGAACCTACGACCAGTCGGTTAACAAATGACCGCTCTACCACTGAGCTGCGAGGAACAACGGACTTAAGGAAGCCGACTCTCGTTCTTTGGACCAACCTATGACCGAAAAAAAAAAGGAGTTCGTCACTCTTTTTCACATACACCGACCAGGGAGAAAATGTTACGATAGCAAGCCCCTCCCCGGCCGGAGAGCCTCCCGGAGACAAGGAGGCGCGATCAACCATCTACTCTCGAGATTCATATTGATCAATTGATCTCGCGTCCTACCCGATTCGCTAAGTAGACTCACTCTACGAGAGGGGCAACAAAGGCTGGAACTCTTCCCGCCAAAAACAAGGGACCTACTTCTCATCCTAGGAGTTAGCGGTATAAAAGAGTCCCCTATCTGTCTCTCTCTCCGAGTTTCTACTACTAAGTAGCACTACGCTATTCAATCATAGAATCGATTCCGATCAAGCTGAAAAAGGAAGCCCTATATATGTTATTAGTCAGCGCTAACGCCCTATCTATAGGTTTGGGCCCTTTCTTGCTCGTTAACGCTTTAGTTGGATGGCGGCTAGGGCGCCCTTTCTTTCTCAAAGTCAACTTTCTCGCTTCTTAGTCATAAAGCCCCAACTCCTACTTATGGTATATTTGAAGAAACGCAAGTTTGTTTGGAACCCTATACAAGGGTGGTCTCGATCTCGCTTGGTGGTACCCCTCTCGATGATTGTTGACTCAACATTGATTTCGTGCTTGAGTTGGATTTCTTAGAGTAGAAAACCATCCATCGAGTCAAGTAATTTGCTATCGGAAATTTTTCCGCCGCCTATCTCATGCCATGCTTCTTCTTTCTCCGAATCGGTTCCTGGTGTCGATCAATCAAGATTCACCATCAAGAGAGGCAAGAGCCTTTACTTTTGGTTAGGCGGTCTCATCATTCACGCAATTCCCCCATCCATCGATTGATCACGCGAGTACGCATCCGATCGGCGCATAGCGAATGAAAAAAATGTTCATCTGGATTCTCTTCCTCATCTATCAATTGATCCCTATTCATTCGGTCAAAGTCTCCACGTCCTTTTCACGCCCCTCTACTAAGAGATGCACCATGTTGATAGGAATCGGCAAAGACCTTCTTGTACATGTCCTCGAGGCGCATTCATGGCAATCATCACTAGTTTCTCCCGAGGAGGGTATAGTATGGCTTTGTTCTTGGTGTTGTTTAATAGATGTCGAGTGCCGCTTTTCCCCATCCGAGAATCTCCATTTTCTAAGTGGCGCGAGCTCCTTCGGATCCTTATGTCGAGTTGGTTGTTCAATGTCTCTTTACCCTTTGCATCTTCATCTTTTCGAAAGCCCATACCCGTTCTTCGGATCTGCATTAGTCCTATTTGGTGCAAAGCCTCTTCAATAAAGACCTCTTTCTTTTCTTTCTCCTCCATTTCTCATTTTGTTGATTGAAAGAGAATAAGCACTATCCATTGAGTAAAGGAGGGTTTGCAACATGATGATGATTCGGGCGGTTGGTGGCCCCTTCGAGAGTTGCGGGTCCTTGCGCATTGCATGAGTGGTAGCTCACGCTCAAAACTCCTCCAACATGAGTCCTAGTTGTTGCGTTGCGGTCCGTTTCCGGCCGCTTGCGCGAGCACTTTACGATTGGTTTCATTCATCCCCAACCCTAATGAATGGACTATGAAGGGGTCGATCAGCGGTTCGAGTTTTCGGTCGGTTCCGTTCGCCTACCCCCCCAGATCCATTAGTAGGTAGGGTGGTAAACTTAGAGGGTGCCTGCCTCTTCTTGAGATGTGTCTCGACAACTTTGGCGGTTCTTCGTTCTCCGCTTTTGGGGGCGGAGTGCTTGGTTCTTTGGGGTTTCCTTTTCCTCAACCAATTCGGTTGTTGTGTTAGCCTTGTTTTAACATTTTGTTATGAACTGGCTGGACAAAAATGGATTGGAGTGAAAGTGGCACAGGACCTTCGATCGACCATAGGGCATACTCTACCCTTACTGAATTCATTCTATTGAAGCGTAACGTAAAAAGCTCCTTCTCATGTTGCATTTATTTGGTTTGGAAGTTCTAGAATGTTGTCTGTGAATTTCTAACAAAGGAAAGCCCCGACCTATGCCATTTGATTGAAACAAGTTCTATGCTGCTCACCACTCCTTGAGGCCAAGGACGGGGTCAAACCGTCATTCCAGGATTTGCAGTCCGATACATTTCCATTGTGCTAGCTAGCCACACCCGCCACCTCATGTGCCAAAGTCAAACGGTTGTTCTTCCTTTGAAGCTTTGAGGCTCAGTTCCAAAACATTATTTAAAAACTAGGCTCTTTTCCCGAATACCAGTGGTGAAATTACAGAAAGTCAATAATAGTGCCGTCTCTCCGCTCCCTCTTTTTCTACATATGCGGCGGTGGGTTACCGAGAGAAGAGGGTTCCTCCGGACCCTTGCTTCCTTTTCTCGATTGAAAGTAGCAAACCACTCTACTACTGTACAGAGGCCGGATAGAAGGTTGCTCATCCGGCCAGCGGATCCATTGTTTATGCGGCAATGCAATGCAACCTGAAAAAGGGAAGCCCTTTTTTTTATTAGTAAGGTATAGGTTGGGGGAAACTCCAAAACTAGGGTTCCAAAAAGCTTACCTTATTAGAAAAGTTTTAGAAAGGGGCACCCGCACCCCTACTATACCCCTAAACTACAAGCTAGCGCGCAACGGCTTTTCAGATCGTTGTTGCTTCTTTCGCTTGTAGGCTCGAAAATCTCTCTTTCGCCTTTACTCCCTGTCTCAATTCGATTGATTAGCTTCTTCCTTCGCGCAAGCAAGCGCTTGGTTCGCCACTTGTTGTGTTGCATTTTGTGATCCTCCGCTTGACCGCCTTTTTGGGATAGCCGGGACCTCGACGTTAATTTCCGATTTCAATTGTTATGTCACCGCAGGTTTTTTGGGCCATTGGATTAGTTCAACTATCATCTGCTAGAAGGCCTGCGGTTGTTGGTGCGTACTCTCGTCCGCCTATCTCACACTCCCAAATTTTGATTTCATATTTCATTTTCCTTTCTCGCATCTTTCTTTCTATCCATAGGTCTCGTGCGAGATAGATCTTTGCGGGGAGATTGGTGCTCCTTGAGGTATGCCTTTCCCGGTGGGTTGTTCCTTTATCTGTCTTTTCCATCCGAGGCCCGCACTACATCAGAAAAATCTTCGTCTTCGATCTCTCTTCGCAACGCAATAAAGAAGTCTAACAGTTTTCTCGACATTTGTCTTTTAAGACATCGATCTCATATCTAGTTGCGGCGTTCACTATGTTGCCTACGCCCGTCCATTCCTTTCAAGCTTGATCCCGCCCTTACACTCATTACCTTGTTATTTGAACTCGTTGATCCGTGCTCTATTCGGTCGAAACCCTTCGAGAACCTTCTCTCATAGATTCCCTTCACAAGTCTTCGCCAAAGAATCGCTCTTATCGCCTTAGTGTCAAAGGGCGAGTTTCTTTCTTGTCTTGCCAAAAAACTTTCTTTATTCTCATTGGAGAAAGACTCTCCCGCTGCAAGGTTTTACACATAGGCCACCGCTTTCTTTATCTCGCTTGCGGTTAGTCCGTCTAGCGCCTTTCGGTTGGGGTCCACCGGGGTTAGACCACTTGGGTTATTTTTCTAGTATCGAAGGCGATCAATGTGTCACCCATTCTTCTCCTATTAGACTTGTAAATCCTTTGCTATTTTTCCTTCTCTCTTCCAATTCTCTCCCTATAACTTTATTTGACAGGGCGGAGCACTCTGTCAATAACAACAAAAAAAAGTAGCAATTTTCAAATGGTTTAAGCTTGGAAACAACTCGCTATCTATCAATAGGCGAACAGATCGCTTCGCTTATCTATTCTATTATGGCCGGCTTGAAGACATCGAGAGAAAGACCATCATCTCTATCCGGTACGATCATAACTTCATTCATTCGTTGAACCTTGGGGATAACCATTAGCATTGAGGTCAATGACCACACCACCTCTATCATACATACGACATTACACGAAGTGAGAGTACATGGTCAACACACACCTAAAGCGCTACGTTCAATTTGCAGCCACAACCTAAATTGCATGAGATTCAACAACCGAAGCTCTTGGTAGTTCCGAGGGGCGGCATCCTCCTATAATAAATAGTTAGCGATGAACGAGCGAGTCATCGGTCCGGAAAGAAAAGGACCGCCTTTGCTTATCTTACTCTTACTAGTCGCTCTATCTATTGGTACTAGCCGGGAACTCTCTCTTTGCGAGCTACTTACTTTATCTCGAACCCTCTACCAAACCGAGATGCGCGAATTGCCTTTGGTCATTGCGCGAAATGTCCTCTAAGCCGATCCATCAATGGAGGGATCGGGCGCTAGGTATTTCCTTTCTTCTCGGCCGTAGGTGTGATCAATGCAATTGAGCTTCGGTACTCTAAAATAGTAGTAGGAGTTCGCCACGAGTGAGCTTCCTTCCTTATGCTCGGCCCCGACCTTCACGAACAGACTTTAGCTTTCTTTCGACTACCAACTTCAAAGTTTGATCTCATCTCTCTTCTTTTTCTTCTTTTGAAAGTAAAGTACTCTACTTGTTGGCATGGAAGGAGTTCATCTTGAATTGCCCGATGAGTGATTGGAGGTCTTCCTCACTGTTCTAGTGACATAGGTTTTTCTAAAGAGAGAAGAGCCTTGAGGCGAAGAACCACTTTAAGCCTATTGGTTCCCTTCCGTTCATACATGACAGAGTTCAAACATAAATCTCTCACTCAAGCAGTGCCAATACGACGCGTAAGGATGATAAGACTTAGGACATAGGGTACCAATTTAAGGCCGCCAACCTTCGCTTGATCGGTAGAAAAGGGAATTTCTCTCACAAAGGTCGATAGTAGCTCAAAGGACGGAAGTCAATACTAGACTTATCCGCCCACGAGAAGGTCAAAAGTAGATGGAGCGGGGAAGAAGCCCCATTCGTTGAATATCTACCTCCAATTTTCGATTGACTTATTTGATAAAGGCGAAAGAAAGCACTACTAGTACCAAACCTGCAGGCTATTATTAATGTCATACACGCATGCGGGCCAGCAAAGGAAGGATCGGATGAGTGGAAATTGCATTGCCCTATGGTCTTCGCCTGGTGCACTTCAACGGATTACGGAAATTGGAGAAGAAGCTAAAGAAGAAGATCGTAGAATAGTCTTTGCGGTGAGTGTGTGATGAGTCTTTGGCTAGTCTATGAGTGCATATCGTCTATCCTCTGTTTTCCCTGGCCTGGCTCGGGCTCGCGCTACAACGCTAAATGTGACAGGTTGGATAGCCTAACGTGCATTGCATGGGGTGGTGTCTAAGTGAGTTTTCTTGCTTTACGACAAGCATCGGACAAGGCTTCTCTTCGACCGTCTTCGCCTTGAATCCAATCCAAAGTGAAGAAAAAACGAGAAAGCAAAGAGAAAGCCTTCCACTTTGAAAAGAGCTTAGTTAGACCATTCTTCGAGAGATCGAGGCGATTGTAGAAGACGATGTTTTCGTCTTCAAATTGCACATGATGTCGGGAGAGATTACCTTCTTGTTGATCTAATCCGATGTGAGCAGACTTCTCTATCTTCATGCTTCTTTCACAGAGAAGAAAGCTTTGGGACAATTTACGAGAGAAGAGGGTCGGGGACTCCGGAATCGAAGTCGTAACTATGTTTCTAAGCACATAACGTATAGGATAACTAAAAAGGCTTGTATGGTGAGTTGAGTGGAGGGGCTAAGCGCTCGCTGCATATTCTAATTAGCCCTTTTCGTCCGTACTTTTTGATGTATGTAGGGAGGACCGCCTTTATTAGAAGGTCTTTTCTCTTTATTTCCATGCCACTGTGTGAAGAAAGCAATCTCCATGAAAGCTATGCTATGCCTTTTTATTTGTATTTGACCTCTCCCTATCCCTTGGTTGTATTGAGTGTATCGTCCATGTACGTCTAATCTAACGGTAATATTCGAAGCGGATGGGGATCTCTCTTTATCCGCGCCGGGCTTAGAAAAAAGGCTTCGTACTATCCATCATATATAAATGGATTGATTGACTCGCGGCTAGGTGACTTCTCCTCTCCTTCTTGTTCCGTGATGTGCTACTTGAATTTCTTTATTCTTCCTCACCCGGTAAAATGCCATCTTTTAATAAGGCAATTGCCTACGTTCGAGCTAGTCGACTCCTTACTTCACTTCTTCGCAACTAAGGAAAATACCTTAGAGAAAGGCGATTGGGTAGTAATGGCACTCAATAGCTCTAATGAGAACATTGGATTCATTTCCTAGTCAGTCATAGAATAGACGACTAGTTTTTCTTCTAGTGGATCTAAACGCCGCCTATCCTTATTTCAATCTCTCGGCCTCCTATTTATTTACCCTTTTGAGAAGATTTAGCTTTACATTGAGAAGCAGGATACCTGTGTATTTAATGAGGATTCAATCCACCCACAGGTTTCCCCATGACTAACTTCTTATTTAACGAAAATCTCTCTTACGAGAGACGAAGAAACTAAGCTAAACAAGAAAAATCTTATTCCCTCCCTTTAAAGTACATAGCAGTTCCTTAACTAAACGGACATTCATTCTTTACAACCAAATGAAATTCGAAAATAAAAGGTAAAAAGCTACTCTTTATCCATAAAGAAAATGTTACCGTCTCCGTCTACTTGCAGAAAGCCGCCCTGGCATGGAATAGGAGAACCACCCTTTTCTATTAAGCCAAGTTTGACTGAATCTTGAAAATTATTTTCTTTTCAAAAAGACAGCAGATGCTTAATGGAGAATGACTCTTCTTTAGTAATCGGCAGGAATGCTTCATATAAATATCGAGCGAATCTTTGATTGGGAAATTTAGAAAGAACAATTGGATCAAAGACTCGCATGACATGATTGTTGAGCAAATTGCTCGAGAAAAACAACAAAGACATTGGTATTCCACCAATTTCGTTGGACCAATCTTTGCCATTTATATCAAGAATTGGACGATATAGGAAAGCTGATAGTAAATCGATCGCGTATTTTTCTACGATCAAAGAAGAAAAATCAGATAAAAGAGATTGTCGATCAATATTCAACAAGAGAGGGAGAAAGTTCAAATAGATCAATTTATCCACTCTTCCCGGTGACAACCTCCGAATAATAATCTACCATTCCTACCGGCCTCAAGCCAAAGGATTTCTCATTATTGAACTTGTTACCAAAAGTTGCGTACATTATTTTATTCAAAGACACTAGCGAAAGAAGTGAAAATTAGGTGGTCTTCCCTTGTCGGTGATATGGTGACATAATAATCAGGGAAGATCGAAATGGAAAAAAAAATTCTTGATATCTCAATTGGTCCCTTCCCCAATCTTTAGGGAATAGTTGAAGTGAAAGGGGTAAAAGTTAGACTTTTTGGCCATCACTTCGACTACCCGAGCTATGATGATAAGGCAAGAACACCTTCCGACCAAGCCTTACTATAACCAACCTCACAGATCCAACTCAATCTTTTACACCGATGTATCGTACTCTCTCTACTAGGTCATCAAAAAGATCGCTAAATCTTTCCGAAGTGAGAGAAGGAGGGAAGGCGCGCTACAACTAACATAATGACCCGGTTAAAAACGTTAGCTAGCTAGCTGGCAAGCGCGCAATGGCTTTTCCGAGCCACTAGTGGCTTATGTAGTGGTCGACATTCCTACGTGCTCCTCCTTACCCCCTACTTAAGAATCCAAAGGTGGCCTTTGGAAGTTGTCGTGACGCTTTGGTAACAAAGGTTATCGAGGTCTAGGTTTATGGATGGATTGATCGGCAAAGAAAAGTCCATCAAACTCAATTAATATTAACAAGATGTCGTGACCGCTTAGGCTTGTTGATTTTGTCGAAAAAGAAAGTAGGTTTCGGGGTTCATTGATTAGTACACCTCCGGTCTTTGGTAAGGTCGGGACCGTGGTCGTCTCGTTCTTGCGGTAGATAAGATCTCTCGAGATTGACCCACCAATTTGGGTTGGTTTGGCTATTCTTTTCTATTGAAAAGGAGTCATTTGTCTGCGCGAGTCACCTTCTTATAGGCTCCGCTGGGCGACCACGACATTTTTGTTCAAATATAGGCCGACGTGTACTTGTGATGGTTCCCAAGGATTCAATATGACCACTTAGGTCTACGTTGCCACGATATTGTTCTATGGAAGCGGGCGGGCTGTTTAGAAGCTCGGCCCGATTTTTTGGTGTCGTAGGGGAGGGATTGACCTTTCTAACGCATATTGATCGTGCATTTGTTGGGATTTGGTCCAAGATCCGCCCGCAATGGGCTTTAAAAGAGGCGCAAGGCGCGACTCGCGATTCGAACTCGTGAGTATTTGGATTGCATAGTTAAAGGATAGCTTAAAGGATATGATTTGGACTACCTATACCAACAGATGCATCTTCTTTTCTCGGTGCCCATTACATAGAAACTCCGAGGTTAAGCGTGCTTGGCACGGAGTAGACATGGGATGGGTGATCCCCGGGAAGTTTTCTAGGTGCGCGTGAGTGAGGACAAAGCGCTAGAAAAGACTCGTGTTGGTTTGTGGGGACGATCGTCCCAATCCGAGTAGCGCTAGAGGTCCAACAAGCGGTATCGAGCAGTCACGAGTTCGAATTCCCTTGGAAGCACGCTGCGAAAGAGGTTGCCGGGAGCGGTGGGGCGAGATCTTTGGCGCAATGGGAGGTAAACGGACCGAATCGAAGGGTAGGTTGCCAAGTGGCGGAACTCGGGTAAAATTTGCATCGAACGAAGGTGTAGGGTTCTTGGGTGGACCAGAATCGAAGGGTAGGTTGCCAGGTGGCTAGAATCGAGGTAAAAGCAGATCGAATCGAAGGTTTAGGTTGTTGGGTAGACCAGAACTGAAGGGTAGGTTGCCAGGTGGCCGGAACTGAGGTAAATAGACTGGAACTGAAGGTGTAGGTTGTTGGGTGGCCGGAACTGAGAGGCTGGCATGACGCGGCGCTTGAACTGAAGAAGTTGGCGTTAGAACTGTGGAAGTTTAGCGGACAACGGAGGTTGCCATGCACTGGAGCTGAGAAGATGGCAGGTGTTGGGAGGGGGATTGTTGGGATTTGGTCCAGCATCCTGCCTGCAATGGGCTTTAAAAGAGGCGCAAGGCGCGGCCTGTGATTCGAACTCGTGAGCGCTGGATTGCATAGTAAAAGGATAGCTTAAAGGATATGATTTGGACTACCTATACCAACAGATGCATCTTCTTTTCTGGTGCCCATTACATAGAAACTCTGAGGTTAAGCGTGCTTGGCCTGGAGTAGACATGGGATGGGTGACCCCCTGGGAAGTTTTCTAGGGTGCGCGTGAGTGAGGACAAAGCGCGCTAGAAAAGACTCATGTTGGTTTGTGGGGGATCGTCCCAATCCGAGTAGCGCTAGAGGTCCAACAACTCAAAGATGGCCCCACGATTTGTTTTCGATCGAGCATCAAGCGGCGCAACCTGGTTCTACTTGACTAAGCCCGTGCTCCTCCAAGGAGGAGTTTGCTTTACCCAACTCCATTTTTGATAACAACAACAGTAAAGCCCCTCCAGGACACTCATTAGTTTGAATGAAGAATGAAGAGTGCCCCAAAGAAGCTCCTACTTCTATAAATATAAAAAAGCGAGACTTTACTAAACAAGCAAGAAAAGCCTTTTCTATCTTATTAGTCAGCGCTAACGCGCCTAATCAATCAAACTAAAGCGATAACACCCTATCTATAAGTTGGGGCCTTTTCAATAATCAATAAGGCTCGCGATCGGAAAATCGAATATTTTGAAGTTGGTAAAGACCCGCCCCTTGTTTTAGTCGAGAATGAGTCCCAGGACCGGGACATTGGCTTCCGCCAACAAAGTGAACTATTAAGGATCGCATCCCGCGCATATTCTACATTATAGCCTCGAATCGATTCAGACTTCCACTTACGGGAGATCAAACAGAGCTCGATTAGTTTTCGCTAGACGATAAATAAAAAACATAACCAATATAGGGAACAAGGGAATACCGGACCATATCGCTTTTGCGCCATGACAATCTCACTCGAATTACGGGGACCTACACATATTAGTACGAAGATATCGGGGTCCCCGGCAGAACCACACATGCAAGTTTCCCGCATGTGGCTCGTCCGTGCTTTTCGAGGCGCGCCTCGTGACTCAAAGCATGGGATAAGGGGCGGAGCGCACACGAAAGTGTTGAGCATTGTCCGAGTGAGTAGGCGGCGCCTACCAAGCAATGCTTTCTTGAAAAGGTGGGCTGATTCTTTTTAGGTGCCCGCCCTTTCTTTATTTAGATGTTGAGGTAAAATGAGCCGCAGTTGTTGCAACGAGGAGCATTGTTTTGAGGGAGGAAAGCGTGGTTGACAAACCACTTCGAGGAGGCGACTGACCGAGTGCTTTCATCAAATGATGCATGGGTGAGCCATTCCCATCCCAAGTGGTGGTCCCGCTGCGACCTCGACCGTCCGTCCCGTCTCATCGTGATTTGGCTATACTTGAATGTAGCCACCATGTTAGCTTCACATGAGAGCCTTTTTCTAAAGGCTAAAAAGGCACTCATCGTCGGCTCGGCCGCGTTCTATTTCGCTTTTCGCTTTGAATAGAATAGGTCCCGAAAAAGCGCCCACGTTTCTTCATCTATACTGCCGTGCACGAACCAATAGAAAGGATTTCAGCGCCCCTCTCTAGATAAGAAGCGAACGCGCCATCACCCTGACCCTTTTCTGCGGGGACTTCCACGAAATGAAAACGGGCGGCATCATCGTATGCTCCACTTTTGTTGCCCTGGTTTATATCCCGGAGTACTCCTATGGTCGATCTGTCACCCAACCTACTTAAACAACCTAAAAGCTTGACCCCGTCCCGTTTGGAGAATGACCCCCTTATGGCACGGCTTAGTCGGATTATTCTCAGCTCGATTAAGATTCGGACCACCACTTTCTCGAAAGCATAGTTCTTGCCTCACTCCCCCTTTGAGCTCGTCTATTCGTTGCGTGATCCCTTGCTCTCACGTTCGAGTGTTTGCTCGTCGTTTAGTCCCGTGAGTGAGATTTTCGCTCATTGCGATCACCTCCAGGTTTTTTCGCACTGGATAGTACCGGAGACCCTTGTGCCCCGACCGCCCTTGAGCCGATAAAGCCGCCGCCCCTATGACCCACAACTCAAAATGAGCCTTGCGACGAGACGCGGACATTCCCAATGATGCGCTTCCCTCCGCTCCGTTCCCGGTTTGGGTTAGGGGAACATCCGAGCGATTGCCTTCGCGGATCCAAACGCGCTCACAAGGCGCACAATAAGAATAAGACCAATAGAGACTTCATAAGGGACCATTTGAGTCTGCAGATCGTAATGCTCCTAGAGAGGCATATTTCGAATATAGAGGAGTCAAAGTTCCCAACAATCAACTAGTTTATCATATCCTTCTATGAACCGTACGAGCACGTTCTCTGTCACCCCCACCACGCTTACGACTCTCTACCCCAACCCAACTTGCTCTGTCCCCGAGTCCTTCCTTTCTATTCCTTGGTAAGCGGACCGTGGGAGATGGGGGCGGTATCTACTTTTGACCTGATAGAAAGTATCTCTCTTTTCTCCCTCTCGACCGAACTCGCCAAAAAAAAAAGAAAAATAGAGAAAATTGTTCTTGTCAAGGTAGTAAGCGTCGGGAGACATCTTTATCGAGGCCGGACGACGAAGCCTCCTCCGAGATAAAGATGTTAGGATCGACTGGCTCATCCTCGGAATCCAAAAAAAACCAGAGAGAGAACGAAATCACTTTGTTTCAGTGACATATCTAATCAGGCCGAATAGGATTTGAAGAGCTGTCACGATCATTCACATAAATTTCAGCAGTAGGAAGGGCACGGAAGCTATCGTTTCTAGAATGCAAGCAAGCTAGCTTGCCAACTTTGTTGCCTAGTAGCGTACGTTGGCGGCAAAAACAAACTAGACTATACTAAACTAAAGTTACGAGGCATTCGGGAAGCGACTAGTCGCTTCCTCGGCGAAGCTTCTAGAAGGCCGACCACTACATAGAGAGATCCATATACCAATCATAAGCTATCGCTCATGTCTAGAGAGGCGGAAGCAGTAGCTTCTAGGACGAAGCCGAGCCGATACGATAGGCGGGCGAAGGGCGGCTAATAAGCGGTGAAATACCAAAGACAAAAAATTTTAGTGAACTATTGAAGCTATCAGTGTGATTGATCGACAAGTACCAAGGGCTTCGGTAGACTTCTTTCATTTCCGAATTTGCTTGCGACAAGTCCTAGCATTAGTATGAGTTCGTTGACCGCGTAAGGGCGATCCATCTTGATGACGAATTCCACGATAACAAGAAATAGAAATTAATCATTCGATGTCTATTCGTTCTCCCCTCTTCAATTCCCAATGAACAACATGATCTTGACCTATCATTTGTTCAATTTGGTCGATCTGATACTTAGTTAATTCTTTTATCTTTATGTTCCCACCGATACCTAATCGATAACGAACCCGAATGGCTTTTTAAGTCCAATTCCATAAATTTTTGTTGAGGCAATTCTTACTTGTTTATCGGCAACTAATCTAGCTCCTGAAATATATAACATTCTTGATCCTTCCTTTTACTAGTCTTCTAGATCGGAATCATAAATGGGTTGTCTCTCTCTCGATGATCTTTTCTATAGGTAGAACTCCTGTGAGCGGTCTAAACTTCGATCCTTATTTCTTCCAATTATGTTCTCGTACCCAAGCCCTTTTCCAGTCTTGTGGAGGAGAATTTCACACTTATCTCACTAAATCGGTGAGAAAGTGCTCCGTGATGGGCCGCAGTCTCAAAATGGAAGTTTTTCGCCTTTAAGATAGCGCAGAAGGTATTTTAGGGACACTATGTTTGCATCCCCGACTCAACATCAAAGTGGTCTCGTGCGATCTCATGCGCGACCATCATTAAGTCGGCCGGGCTGCCTACGATTCTGAGAATCGCCCACAGAAGTCCCCTTGACTCTCTCTCTCTATCTAAAAAAGCGTTCTCGCATCATCCGGTCTTTGGCGCAGGTTTTTATTCAAACTCTTCTTACGAAAAAATACGGGTTTGATTCTATCCGGTAGAGTCAACAGAATGGAGTTCCTTGTTTGTAACTCTAGAACAGATGATTTCCTCCAGGTGTTGGAGTGCCCTTTCGAAATAGGGGCTAGCCGTTCTTTGCTCACATAAGCTTTTAATGAACCCGCAGGAATCTCCAACTATCCAATTTTTCGTCACATAATAGTTCTATTATGCGATCCCCTTTGGGAAGGGTAGGTTCGGGGTGAGACGGTCATGCATCAATTCTCGAAGAAGACGCGAACGTAGTCTTCAATCTGCGGTATACCCTCGGCCTGCAGATTCTCTTTGCCCTGGTACCTCACATTTACGAAATCACTCTTCCTATTAAAATAAAAACAAAGAAAACAATATATATATTTCTATTTATGTTATACCTAGGATAAGTGGTTTAAAAAAATTGCTAGAACAACAACAACTATTGAAATTTTCGATTTTCTATTCACTCATGATGATCCGCCTAGTCGACCCGATCATGATATTAAAGGAGGATCTTTTCTTGAAAAAACTCGGATCCTGTGTCCAGAAAGTGCATCTCTTTCTTTACCATTCCTACTTTATTGATAGTTATAATCTATTAAAAAGGTTGGTTGATCCAGGAGGCTAGTTTGAAACTGGATTATTTGAGGTTCACACACTTTTATTTCTTTATGAAATTACACAGCAAGCTTCCAAATCGGCGCTTGGTACTAATAGCCTATAGAATATAGATGGGCTATGGAGAAGCACAAGAATCGTGCTTCCTCGCTTCACCAAGAAAAGCACTTCTTATTGGGTGAAGGGCGCGCTATAGGCCTACGCTTGTTCCTACGCGAAAATCTTCGGCCGTCTCTTGCTCCTTTCTTTCGCCTTAGTAGTGAGCTGCTAGATCCGATTAAAAAAAGATGGGACTTGGATATCTTTGATATGCTTTTGCTCCGGCAGCCTAAGTGGCGTAAAGGCTTCATTCGGACTACGAGGTAAGTAGGGGTGGAGTCCATTCGTTCTTTTGGCGGCGTCGTGTCTGTAGTGATGGAGTATCCCAACACCTTTCATTCGGTTTTCACATCTACTCTCTTCGTGTAGGGTAATAGTGGCACGACAAGATCATTCCGACACCTCTATTCAAACAAAGACTCAGTGAGATTTCGAGAAGTGGTGTCTGTAGCCTGTTGATCGGCTTTCTCCTATATGTTCTTTCGAACAGTTCTAGAAAAGGGTGGCCTATTTCCAATTCTTTTTGCCTGAGAGTTTTTTTGTGTGGGCTCATGTACGTAAGTTAGTACTTTCATCTCATTTCCTTCCTCTATATGCTTATGCTCTTCTCTTTCCTAAGCTTCGCTTTCCTCACAATAGCACTAGACCAAGGGACAATTAGCGTTTAACACTAAAAGCCACTAGAAAGAATGAAAGAATGCCACTACAAAGACAGGGACTGGCACGAACGAAGACTGTCTTCTCGTTGAAAAGGAGCCAATTAACCTACCTCCAAAAGCGACTTCAAAACTTTACATGTAAGGGCCGGCAGAAGGACAGCAACTCCAACCGAAACTACCGAGAAAGAAATAGACCAGGTGACCTCCTAGGGAATTATTATGGAATTGTTGGGGATGGTGGGGAACTTTACGAGAGAAGGTATTCTCTTAGGGCAGCTGCAAGAGAAACCCAAAAAGAAGAAATTGAACTAGATGCCCCTAGCACTCAAAATCTTTAATATTATTTATACTCTAGGAGGACAACTACTTTTACTCGGTCTATTGGTACAAGGACTGATGGAAAAAGAAAAGGGACCATCAAGTCTTCGCTAGCTTTCTCTTTATAGGCTAAGAGATTCCTTTTTAGAACAAATGGGAGGTCAAAGCAGAAATGGAAGGAATTTGAATATAAGATATTTCTCTTAGTCTACTATAAGCCTCCTTTGCCCAAACTCTTAGAGTATGACTTCGACTATTATTCCTATTACTTATTAAAAGTACAATAAAATAAGCGGGGCCAAGACCATTTCAAGACAAGAGAAAAGAAAAGTATAAGGGAGCGAAAGACCAAGGTAACCTTCAAAAGTCTTGTTCAGTCTTCCTTGGGCTTTTTACGGACCGAAATGGGATGTTTTGCCCTGCTAATTGGAAGTGAAAACACAGACCATCACGGGACCCTAGTAATGAGGAAAAGCCCGTGTTCTAACTATACCTATAAGAGGAATCCCAACTTCGAAGAAAATAAATTCTACAAGCGGAATTAGGATACACCATCCACTAGTCCTTACTTTACATACGTCAAAGAAGGTGGATTCATCCGTAAGCGGTTGAAGAGGATTAAGACAAGTCTGCTTCCCCTATAACTCTAATAGGAAGTGAAGTTTGGATAAGGGCTACCTCTTTCTTTTTTTGCTAGCCTTCTCTCACGAGAAAGAAATTGGATTTTATTCAGGATGCGATTGGCCGACATGAGGCCTAAGGAGGGCTAATTTACACGCACGGACGATTCGTAAAGAGTCGCGCTCTTATTTGCGGGTGGCGGTCATAATGGAATTCTTTTATAGAAAAGTATAGAAGTGAAGTTAGGACATGCCCCTTAGATAGCCGAAAGGGGCCACCTCATAGTAGCTTTCACGAGCCAACTCAATTTCTCGAAAGATATGCTAGTGGATCCTTCTATTTTGAGTTTGACCTACTCCTTTGCCGATGGACCCTTCGATCGATAAGAACCAGGGAAGGAGACTTACTTGACTGGCTCACTAATTACTATCTAGAAAACATTGCTACCATACTGGCTTTCCGGAATGCAAGGATCGATTGGAATGACTCACTTATTGGCTTGCTTGCTTTCCTTGGGACAGACTATCCTTGGAAGATCGAACTCGAGTAGGACTCGGAGGGTCACAGGATGGAAGGAAATATGAATACAACCAAGAGTAGGAGTCGGCCTTTGGGAAGGGATGGTGTCTCGGGCAAGGCAAAGAAAGTAAGCGGTCCGTGTTATTGGGACGCTTTCTGGAGGACTTGAGATCGAAGAAACTAGCTCCCACTCACGACCCATGTAACAAGCTACACCAAGTCGAAGTGTAGAACAATTAGTTCATAAGGACCACCGTTGTATAACCATTCATCAACGGATTTCGCTTCCCAGATTGGAAGAAAGTGCAAACCTATAGTATAGCTGCAGAAGTAGGAATAATGGCACGAGAGAATATTGTTTCCGTTCCGTAAAGTAGAGATCCGAAACAGGTTCACGAATACCATCAATATCTTTGGAGGAGCATCCAACATTGTCTCAATAGACACCAGATCATCTTGTCCAACGGTCCAATACCATTGGAGATAACGCAACCGCTGATAGGTTGAAAACCTTTTCACGGTATACCTATGAGCAATAGCATATCGCCCATAAGGGTGATGCGAGTTCAATATCGCTCGCAGATATTGGTGAAAAGTCCTTGGACAAGCCTTTCACAAGAAATCGTTTTGCGAACTCGGCTGCACCACGATCGAGAAATGAGTGATTTTCTTTTGGATATGCCCACTTCCAATCGGGAGAGCGCTCGTTCATAGACATAGGCTACCTCCTTGTCGGCGATGACAATATCATCACCTAACAAGGCATAGTCGGTGAAACGACGACCAGGGTATACTTGTTCAGCAAGACACCACCACACCAAAACGTGGTGAGTGAAGGCAAATAGAGGCCATGAGGACCTATAACCTAACGGTTGACCCGCTATAAATGAAATCCAACGATTATCACTATTCTTGTTCTTATTAGTTAAGAACGGAATATAAAATCAATTTGTTGCTAATGCTAAATTCGCTATAGCAGATGCAAATGATCGGTTAAACAAGACTTGAAATAGCTCAAACATGAAGACTAATGGCCACCTATATCGTGGTTCAAATCAAAACTAAAACAATCCATGCTGCCCTTTAGGTAACCAAGAGGCCTCTACCGATCGAAAGTTCCATCGTTTTAAGCCTTTGAAGAACCGACGCTAGCTTGATCATGAACCCGGACTTAGCACCTTTGATTAACCCAATTTCCTATAGCAAAGATCCGTCTTTTACCTCCACCCTAAACTATGCGGTCCTAACCTTGCTACTCGACTTCCACTAGCAATATAACCTGCTCGTAACATACCTTCCCTTATGATCGACTTCTTGAAGCGAGCTACTTTCACGCCAAAGGAGCGGAGCAATTCGAGTTAGACGAGAGGCGTGGATGTAATTTCAAAGAGGCTCGACCGGACCCAAGAACCTAGCCAAAGGAAGACAGGCCCCACCTGTGATACCTCGTGCAAGTTCTAGTTAATGACCTGAAAGAGGTCACTAGCTTCTTGCTATTGAGCGTGCCTTAGTTTAGAAGGAAGCTTTGGGTAGGGCCTATGTAGAACAGGCCACTTTCATTGTCGAAGACACCTTTTTCATACCCTTTTTCGTCCATTGGAGCTATTGAACTAGATGGAGTAGGGAACTTCCAAAAGCATGCGAGACTTCCAAGGGTTGGATGTATATTTCAAGTTGGATGAAAGTGGACCACCGATAGAAAGGTCTTATAAAACATCGAACCACCTTCAACATTAGTAGGGTTTTAGTATCCGCCCTTACTCTATCTTTGAAGTGGCTATCGAACCTTTCCATGGGGAACAGGGGGCTTTCTGCTGGCTTGCTCGCCGATGCTTGTCAAGACTGTCTTCCGGCTTTGGGAAGAGGCTATTGGCACCGGAAAACGAACGAACGTACAAAGAACTCGTTGAAACCTCGCTCTTGGATTGAGGAAGAGGTTCAAAGAAAGGGGAGCGATCGAAGCTTTGCTTAGGTAGCTTCTTGCCGACTCTCCTAGTTAGAAGAAGGCTCCTTGGCGAATTCTTTATATCCGGATAGAGTCCCCTTTATTTTTCTATTCTATTAGTAAAGCGCTAGCATGCTACAACTAGCATAGCGACTGCGGAAAAGGCTCTAGAGCTCCTACTCCGAAGTTGGAGCAACAAACAACGGATTGAGCGCATCTTTCCCCTTTACCAAGGGATGACGTGGTCTCCAACCTGGAAGGCGGCTGCCAACTTAGTTGTTCAATGTTGAGAAAGTGACCCGGGTGGAATAAGGCTAGGACCATTAGGTCTTGTTTTACTTCACTTGCTTATGAGTTGATGTCCTTTCCATTTCTCATTTTCTATGTACATGCTCGGGGGAAGAGTGGTCCCAAGGGGTGTCGTGGGCGAGAGAGTTCACTATCCGTTTGATTACCATAAGAAAGAAGGAGTTTACTTTTAGTTATCTTGATTGGTTCGAAAGGACCGTCTTTCCTCCATTGTCATCATGTTGATTGATTCCGATCGCAGCCTACTTGGTGCGAGGAGGAAAATGAAGAATTTTCTATCGGCAACTATGTCAGCTCTTTCGCCCCGTTCATGACTTTCTCATGTCGGTGTTGCGTACCACAAGAAGGTACATTCCCACCAGACTCGGCCTCTTGACTTGCTAGTTGGAAATCGGTGTGCTATAGTTTCGACTTCCCGGCTACTGCTACCGATGGGTGGTCTTTAGTCTTGCATTTTGAAACTATGGTATGCCCCTTCTCAAGACGAAGGAAGAACGAGCAAACTAGACTAGAATGTGTGTCCAACTAGAATCCTTGAGACAATTCTTACTAATAACACTGGCACATGCCGAGCGAAGACCGATATCACAAACTCAAGCGAGAAAGAATCATGAAGCTATTTACGTGTAGGTCTATAGTAGTAGCAACGGAGACACATGAAGACGGAGGGTACCACTATCATGTAAGTGTCTTAAATGAGAATGCGTCCAGATAGTTGTGCTTTAAACAAATAAGTGCGCTCTTCCCCGAGTTTGAGGGGAGGCAGATCAATGTCAAAGTACACAAAGGATGGGGAATCATCTGCCGATATTTACCTAAACTGGAAAAAAAGAAAGTGGTATGGGGCGAATACAACCTTAAGCAGATATTGGAAATTGGAGATGCAAGTGCGAAAGACCAAGCTATTCCATACAAGCCGAAAGAAAAGACATGAGGAGCCGTTGTTATAGAGAAAGTCATGAAGTACGATTTAATGGTATGATGCCCTCGAAGATCCGCCCTGAAGGATACTCTTATTAGATCGTATTCAAATCTGAGGGGACTATTTGAAGATCTCAAGGTTGCAAAAGATAGACAATCGAACGTAGGCGAAAGACTAGTTCAATTTTGAAAGGAAAAAGGATTCCTCGAACAACAGATTTTCCGAAACAACCGATTCCCCGACTCGAGTTATTCCACCAGACAACAGCGGTTTCAGTTTCCACGCCTTTTAGAGAACACTCTTTCTGAAAGACCGTACAAATGGGGGTGATTGATACATATCTTCCCGCGTTCAAGTCAGATAGAACTTTTGGGAAGCTCCAGAATAGACTCCGTGACGTGATTGAGGATCCTTTTAGGCGAAAGCCCCCTATAGTCACCTATTAACATAACAGAAAGATGATGCCTTCGAAATGCGCTAACAATGCACTAAGGAGCTGGAATTTCTTTGAAAAGAAAGAAAAGTACATCACCCTCTATGTGATTCTTTAGGGGGGAAATCGAGTATAGAATATGGAAAGTAAAAATCCATATATATCCTAGGGGGAAACCCCTAGAAAAAAATGGGTAAGTAGCGCTTCTATAAATGATTACTAGTTTCCCATAGCCGGTCTCTCTCCGCGTTGAGGTCTACATCAGACATAAAATGATAAGGTCATTCTCATGACTCATCGAGAGTGATGATAATAGAATCCCTCTTCAAACACTCATGTTAGGAATTCTATTGTTTAGATTTTGATGAATGCCATGTAAAACTTAGAATAGAAAGTTGGCTCCCCAATTCTTGCTTTGAAATGTATTGTAACAATTAGAGTGGCCAAGTGAGTTAAGTCGCCTACGCTCCAACTTGCAAGAAGACAATCGAAGGCTTGAAGGAAAACTCTGCTGTGAGACAGTGAGTACAACAAAGAAAGAGAGACAGAACTCGATCTGAAGAAGCAACAAATGCGGTGAGTGGAACATCATCAAGTCAACTCAAGAGAAGCCAAGTCTCAAGTCAAGTGATGAGAAGAGTCATCCAATGATTGGAAGTCGACTCTAAGTCACCTGGGGAAAGCGAGGAAATGCAGTCAAGTCGAGATAATCGTAAAAGAACCGTTGCGTTGCGAGTAAATCAAGAGATTTACTTAAACAAGTAATATCTCCATACTACCTTTCTTGGAGTGCTCAGTCCCGAGGAAGCGTGCAAAAGAAATGAACCAATGGGAAGCATTACACCGTGTCGAACTCGAAAAGGTGATAAAACATTTCATACGAGGAAATGGCAATTCCAAGAACTCGCACACCAACGATTGCAAAGTGATTTTCAAAAATGAGCCTATCTCTTCAACGGGCAAATTTTTGAAAGTTCACTATAAAAAGGCCGAGGAGTTTGATTGAGAAAAAAGATGCGTGGATGAATGACACACGTGAGATATACAAGCTTATCAATAATCGAAACATTCTCAATCCTCAAGCCTACATCTCAAGTACATCAATCCAACACTTACCCGTGAAGGAAAGAGAACTTCAATCGAGTTGAAGAGGAAAATATCGAAAACAAGGGGTCTACATTCCAAGAAGGATTGTAGAAAGGTTCAAGGCTGAACCAAGTCTTAAGCTTTTGGAGGGCTTCATGATCAAATCCAAAGTGCTTGAGCAAGTGAGTTGTAGTAGCAAGCAAACTGCCCTGTGAAGAAAGCCGAGTCGCACGAGAAGCTTGGTGAGTGATCAAGGCGTCTCAGATCGAGTCCCAAAGGATCAAGTCGGCTGTTGTGATCAAGACTTGTATCCGGACTGTTACCACTTTGTAAACCGATCATTACTTAGTGGATTCCTCCGGGAGTTGGAGAAGAGAGGAGTAGAAGAATTACCCCATCTTGAACCTCTATAAAAACTTTCTTCGTGTCATTTACATTTCAAAGATTTAAATTTCTCGCATCTTTAATTAATTGCTTATATCTCACGATAAATTTGCTATCCATTTGATAATCTATAAGTACTAAATCAAGTGTAAAAACTTGCTTAATCAAACTTAAGGGTGTTAAGTCTTCCGCTGAAAACAAAAACCATGGTGAGTCAAATTATAGCCAACAATTTGAGTTACTCTATTAATAACGGCTCAAATTTGAGTGTTGAGAGATTAACTCTCTTGAGGACTAATTCGATTGTCCATCAAGGACACAGTGTGTAGAACTCAGTAGATTTAAAAGGCCTAAATCGAAAATTTGGTAAGGTTTATTCAACCCCCTTCTAAACCTTACACTTACACCCCTTGGGACCTACAAGTGGTATCGTGAGCCAGGTTGGTTCATTGAACCCTCCGCACAAGTTCTTGAACTAGATCTCCAATCTTTTCAAAAGTCCGCTTTAGTACTTAACTTTCAAAACTCTTTTCTATCATTAAAAATTATTATCATGGAAGCAAATCTAACACGCATTCCTATGTTCACTATTGAAGAATTTGATGATTGGAAAATTCGTATGAGCTCATCTATCAAAGATTACATGATGAGATGTGGATAGTGATAGAAGATGGGCCTCGCAAATATTAAAGGTGAACACAATTTGTCATGCGAAGAGTTGCGGTGAAGGGGAAGAAGATCGAAGACCGGACAGTCATGGTTGAAAAACCAAGAACCGAGTGGACAAATGATGATGAGAAAAAGATACAACCTGGACAATGTTGCCAAGGACATTCTTTACAAAACCTTGGATAAAGCCATGTTCAACAAAGTCAAATCTTGCAAAACGGCTAAGGAAATCGGGACAAGTTGACTTTGATTTGTGAAGGTTTGAGCAAATCAAAGAAAACAAATTATCGATGGCTGTCTGAAGTTTGAAAATTTCAAAATGATCTCGGGAGAGAACCTGGACCAACTAGACGCTCGATTCTGAGAAATCACAAATGAGCCGTCTACACTTGGAAAGGAATATACACAAAAGGAAATGTGTATGAAGATCCTAAAAAGTCTTCGGTGAATGGGAAATGAAGGTCATGGCATTGAGACACTCCATGGACCTATCAAAGACATCCAATCACGAGTTATTCTCGGACCTCAAAGCCTACGAGTTTGAGTGAGAAGGAAAGACAGGAAGAGACAATTTGTACCCAAAACAATTTGCTCTAGTTGTCAAAGACGGAAAGGAGAGCCGAGGTCAAAAAGCAATTGACCCAAGAAAATAGCCCTAATGGTTAAAAGATTTAACAAGTTCTTTAACAAGAACTACAAGAGAGGAAAGGGTGAATCCTCCGGAAGACACTCGGCTCCTCCAAATCAAGAGATGATAGGCCAACCAAGAGAATGAGATCATCAACAAGTTGAGTATCAAAGGGCGACAACTCAAGAATAGAAAGAGCCGATCAAAAGGTGAATATCTATGTTGGAATTGTAGACAACCAGGTCACTATGCCATTGATTCGCTCATATCCTGTAGTCAACAAGCATGAAACGAAGAAGAAAGAAAGGTCTTGAGAGAAAGAAGACAAGAGAAGAAAAAGGCAATGATGGCTGCAGAGATTCTTGAGACATCCAAGTCAAGAGAGACGGTGACTCGAGAGAAGCGGTGAAGCCGACTATTCAAGTGACTCGAAGAAGAAGCTTTGATCCGCTTAATGGCCAAAGAACAAGATCAAGAAGATGAGGTACAATCTAACTCAACAAGCTCGGACACACTAGTGATAGTGATGACACACACACTTCATCACCCACTGATCTTTATGATTCATTAGGCAAAATGATGAAAGATTTTGAGCACATTAAAACCTCACACACACTATTGAATGAGGAAAACAGCCTACTCAAAAATCAAAACTCAAAGTCGACTAAGGAGCCGAGTACTCTAAGTCAAATAGCCGATGAGAATAAAAGTTTAAAGGCTGAAAATGCTAAATTAATAAGCAGAAATTGCTGCTATAGAAAAGAGGGAGAATGACCTCAAAAATGTTATTGCCTCATTCACTAAGGCATCTAAATCATTGGATGATCTTATTATGAGTCAAAGAGAATGTGGAGACAAGACACAGCTTAGGATTTAATTCCTTTGTGCCATGTCAAACCTCAAGAGTAATTTTGGAAAAAGGATCTTCAAGTCATGAAGAGTCCGAAAAATCCAAAACTCTAAATGATGCACACACTTTCAATCCAAAGCACAATGCTAAGCAAACTGGCCTTGGTTACAAAGGAAAAGAAAACGGCCGATTGAGAGTCTTTGAAAGGACAGTGAGAAGAGATTCACCGAGTCCTCGGCGGACTCCAAAAAAAAGTACTCTGTAAAGAAGAAGAGCTACCAAAAATCCTTAAAACTCATAGAAGAAATACATATGATGGGAATGGTAGAAAATATCCAAGCCAAAGATTTGGAATAATGTGAACTACCGGCTAGACTTATGGAATACAAGCCCAAATGGCAAAGGCCTAGAACTCAACAAAGGCCATTCCAAAAGCATAAGAGCTTTCATCAAAGACACACATATGCACCTAGGCACTACACTCAAAGACACCACAATTACCCAAGAAAGGCAATTGCTAAAACACATATGCAGCATACGACAAAAGAGACATTTTGTATGAACCTAGACTCCCCAAGCAATTTGCCAGGATTGATTATAATTATGGCACCGATAGATGGCAACCTCTTAGAGTCAAATCATTTGGCTATAGGTTGGTTGGATCATCTTATAATTCTAACCCCTCAGACCCGCACAAGAATGGGTACCTAAAACTTAATTTCCTTGATTGCGGAGTTCAAGGAACAAGTGAGTGCCAAGGAACCTGGTACATGGACAAAGGGGTCATTCCGGACACATGACAGAAATAAGAGAAATCAAAATTCAAGGAAGTCAAAGGAGCAAAAGTCATATTTGGAGGAAATGAAGCTCCTGGTGAAATAAGAGGCAATCGGATCCATCAAAAGGAATGGTTTAGAAATCACAGATGTTGCATATGTTGAAGGACTAAACTTCAATTTACTAAGCATCATCAACTCTGCGACAAGGGCTACAATGTTGGATTCAATATGGGAATATGCCAAATCAAAAATATTGGATCTAATGAAGTTGTCTTTGCGCAAGGATGTAGACAGAAAAATATGTATGTAGTGGATTGGTCAACCGCAACACCAAAGACTGTCTACTAGCAAAGAGCACACAATTGAATCAAGTTGGTACGTGGCACAAAAAGCCGAGTCACCGAACTTCAAAACAATTAATAAGCTAGCAAGAAGTCATCTTGTAGAAGGACTTCGGACTCGATAGATACAAGAAGGAAAGTAAATGTGATGCATGTCGAAGGGAAAACAAATCAAGTCGTCATTCAAAGAAAAGACATGCCCATCCTCAACAAGAATATTGCATCCGCTTCATATGGATCTATTTGGCCCAAAGTGGAACCAAAGCAAGCATAAGTGGAAAGAAATACACCTTGGTGGTAGTAGATGACTACTCAAGATATACATGGACATTATTCATGTGCAAGAAGAAAGAAACTCTACAAAAGCTACCACACGGTGATGAAGAGAATACAAAATGAGAAGAGTCAAACCATTATCAAAATAAGATCGGATAGAGGAACCGAGTTTGTCAATGGAATAATAACTCAAGATCTTGTATTGAGAATGGTATTGGTCATGAACTATCACCGCAAGGACTCCACGTGAGAATGGAGTTGCGAAAGAAGAAGGAAGAACCCTCAAGGAAGCAAAGAAGGACCATGTTAGTCAAGCGGGGTTACCAAAAAGATTTTGGGTCAAGCAATCAACACACGACTGCTACACCCAAAACAGATGTATGATAAATAGGCGGTGACAAAGACTCCTATGAGATCGGATGGAAGAAAACCAAATGTTGCATATTTCGGGATATTTGGATGTAAATGCTTCATCCACAATAATGGCAAAGACAACCTAAAGGGTTTTGATGCTAAAGTCGATGAGGGTATCTTCTTAGGATACTCGGTGAAAGCAAAGCCTCTGAGAATACTCAACAAAAGAACTATGGTTACGAGAAGAATCCATTCATGTAGTATTCGATGAGCCAAACATAAACGGAAAAGACATTGAAGAGTCGGTGATAAGTCAAACATCCAATCTCACGAAGAATCCCTATGAAGTCAAGGCGGGGGATTATCAATTGAGAAGAAGATGAGATAGTGAATCTCAAAAACATTTGGAAAATCTGCGGTGAGTGATCACGAGAGAGAGCGACCCAAAGAACACGCTTGCAATTCGCAAGTCGATCGAATCCGGCTAACTTACTTCAACCTGACGTAAGATGGCCGAGAGACCATCCACCGAGATCTTGTCATTGGAGACATGAGAGAAGGTGTCAAGACAAGATCCGAACTCAACAAGAAGCAATGTTCACATGCTTCATCTCGCAGAATAGAACCCAAAGATATGTCACAAGCATTGGATGACACACATTGGATTCAAGCTATGCAAGAAGAGTGAATCAGTTTGAGAGAAATAAAGTATGGGAATTAGTACAAAGACCCATACATCAAAATGTTATTGGAACCAAATGGGTATTCGAAATAAGATGAACGAGGAAGGTTCGTGGTAAGAAACAAAGCAAGATTGGTAGCCAAAGGATATTGCCAAGAAGAAGGAATAGATTTTGATGAAACATTTGCTCCTCGTAGCAAGATTGGAAGCTATAAGGATGTTTCTTGCCTATGCACTCACAAAAACTTCATTGTATATCAAATGGATGTAAAAAGTGCATTCCTAAATGGATTATTGGAAGAAGAAGTGTATGTTGAACAACCTCCAGGATTTGAGCAGAAGACTCTTGGAGACAAAGTGTACAAACTCAAGAAAGCCCCTGTATGGATTGAAACAGGCACCCAGAGCATGGTATGATACCGTCACAATTCCTAATCGAAAATGGATTCACTAAAGGAAAAGTAGATAGGACACTTTTCTTAATTCAAGACAAGAAGAGTATACTTGCTTGTTCAAATATATGTGGATGACATCATTTTTGGATCCACTAACAAAAGTCATGTGTGAAAAATTCTCAAACCTCATGCAAAGTAAATTTGAAATGAGCATGATGGGAGAGCCGACATTCTTCCTTGGACTTCAAGTGAAACAAGTGAAGGATGGAACCTTCATAAGCCAAACAAAATACACCAGAGATTTAATGAAGAGATTTGGTATGGAGGAGAAGTCTTCGTAAAAATACCAATGAACACATCGGTCAAAATGGACATGGATGCAGATGGCAAGCTCAGTAGATCAAACAAGATACTGAGCACTTATTGGATCATCGCTCTATCTCACGGCTAGCAGCCGGACATCACCTTTCTTTGTAGGTGTATGTGCAAGATTTCAATCTGCTCCAAAAGAGAGCCATATGATCATGACTAAGAGAATATTGAGATACTTAAAAGGAAATCAAGAAGTAGGGCTATGGTATCCAAAGGAAGGTGGATTCAAGCTAATTGGCTATTCGGACTCGACTATCTTTGGATGCGAGTGGACGGGGAAAAGTACTTGAGGCACATGTCAAATGCTTGAAACAGTTAATTTCTGGTTTAGCAAGAAGCAAAACTCAATAGCCACTTCTACGGTGGCGAGAATACATAGTCATGCGGCAAATTGTTGTTGCCCAAGTCCTATGGATGAGACAAAGATTGAGAGATTATGAAGTTGAAGAAAAAGAAATTCCAATCATGTGTGATAACACAAGTGCAATTGCAATCACTCAAAATCTGTGTCGCACTCAAGAACAAAACATATAGATGTCGATATCATTTCATAAGAGATCATGTTGAAAAAGAAGGACATTATCTTGGAATATATCTCAACCGACAAACAACTAGCCGACATCTTCACAAAACCATTATGTGAGTCAAGATTTGAAGAACTCAAACATGAGTTGGGGCTAATTGAGCTAAGTCGAGACACGAAGAGTCAAAGAAACGAAATGGAACAGGAAAGAAGGTGAAAAAGAGTGAAAACAAAAAATTAGCTCAATAAATCACCAGATCGGAAAAGTCACTATACCAAGTCGGTGAGATTGAGTCACTAAGAGAAATGTGAGAAGCAGAGTTAAATCGGCTAAGAGATAAGTGAATAACTTATGAGCAAAGAGACAAAAACGCAATGCGTTTTTGACTAAGCGGGAATGTTTTAAGAGACACGTCAAGATAATGATGATGTGTACGGACATAAAAGCCGCACACAAAGCCTATGATTGGATATAAATGCTGCCGCATTAAATACGAGACATGAATCGCTCAATATGCGTGCGAAATCCAAGCCGTTGATTTCAATCACGATTCAAAAACCGTCTACACGTCCTTTCATAAACCATATTTAAACCATTTTTCGTCCGTTTCTCTCTCACACTTCTAAAAACTGTTCAATCTCTCTCTCAAAAAGCAAAGGCAAATACTCTCGAAACCCTATCAATCTTCAAATCAAATTTCTGAATTTTTCCTTGAAATTATTTCGAGAAATGGCACCAACGTATAACTTTACCAAGTTGGGAAAACAAATCCACACCGGTTCGACCGTGGATTTCGACGGAATGGTGAAGCAGGGGTCCGACGACACCCTGGTGAAGAAAATCGCGGAGAAGTTAGAAACGTCAGGATCAAAACCGTTTCTAACATCGGAGTATCCTATGACCTATGTGGAGGAGGTCGCACAATTCTACGTGAATGCCGAGATTCACGATGAAGGAATCAAGTCATCATCATTCACGGGAAGCGGTGACTATCACGGCCAAGGATTTGGTGAATATTGCTCACTACCGGCAGAGGAGCATCCAAATCAAAGAGGCTGATGTAAACTTGGGCGACGCATGGAAAGAAATAGCCAAGTCCGACGTTGCGACAAAATAATATACACAAACAAACAAGAGATATTTGAAGGAGGACTATCACAAATTGTTGGATATTGTTGCCAAGTGTATCGACATCAAATTTGGCGGCTTTGACCAATGTCAAAGGCAAAATTGATTGTGATGGCTGCAATAATCGAAGAAAAGAAGATAAATCGGGCCGAGTTTATCTCAAAGCAGATTTCTGCGAACGTGGGAACAAGTCCTTCAAAGAAGATGGGTCATTTGGAGGATCTCGGGATATGGCCTGGTGATTGGCAGGCTATTGGAGGTGAAAGGAGTACCTCTTAGACATGGGAAGGCCTTCCATGTTAAAAAGAGGATGTTGAGCTAATCTCTCTGGTGCTCGAAGCGTCGTACGCCAAGAGAGCGACACGATGAGGGGGAATCGGTGACCCCAAGACACATTGCTTCCTCTCCAACAAGAAGAAAGCCGCCCCGCAGCCTACCAAAAAAGTCCGCTTTGCCCCTGCGCAAAGAAAGAAAAACAAACATGCTCCCGCCCTGCAGCAGAGTCACCGCCCCGCTGCAGAGTCACCCCCAAGCGTGTGTCACCCCCTGCTAGCCGGTCGAGAAGGACTCACAAATTCCTTCTCTCGATCGTCAAAAGAGGAGAATCGACAAGCCTAGACGGCCAGCTCCTCGAAACAAACACAAGCACGGCCCCGGCCGCCCAAGACTCAGAGGACACCGCCCGAACTGTAAATTCCCCGGTACAAACCAGAGACGAAGAAGACTCGTCAAGCGGATCGAACAAGAAAAACCGGTGAGTCGCCTACTCGGCCTAGCACAGATATCGGAGACTACCGGAGAAGTAGAGTCTCCGGATGTAATTGATGAAACAGCCAAGTCTCTGAAGGTGATCGCAGAGGCAACTCAAGACACAATTTGTAGTTCATACAACAAACTCAAGAAGAAGAAGCCCAAGCAGAGATAGTGATGTAATGATCCTATCTCCACCTTACCCGACATCCAAAATCATCTGCGTGAGTGGAGAAAATGGAAGCCGAAAGCAGTCAAGGGAACAGTTCCAACGGCTTTGAATTCATAGAAGAAGAAGAGGAATCGCTAAATTTCCTCGGATTATCTGTGCTCCCGGCTCTAGATGAAGACAAGCGCATGGATATTCGCAGATCTACAAGGACAAGGAGAGAGAAAAGCAAGTCAAGAAGCGAAGCACACGAAAAGGCAAGTACCGCCCTATCTCCAAGAACACGTAACACTTCCATCCTCTCCTTGATGTCTTCTCCGAAAGTGATGAGGAACCCGAGAATGTCCGCCACGGAAGAATTGCGGATGCAGCAAGCATTGCATGAATCAAGAATCCTTCACGAGCAAAAGACCGATGGAGGGACCAGGAGAGTCCTCGAACACGGTGAAATCGATCCAATGGGAGTGGTTCAAAGCAAATAGCCACCGATGTTCTTTGCTACCACTTCACTTCACTCACTCGAAGAAGGCAATAAGGAAGATGGCGATGGCGGGCTAGTGGGGACCCCGGTCGAGCCAACCCCTATTGAAGGTGTGCCACCACCGCCCAACGGTGAACCATCAATTGCAACAGCGGCCGGGAGTTTGGAGACGAGTAACCCCACTCCAAGTCACTCGGTGGTGCGCACCGAGGGGGGAACTCCCTCCACCGCGGCAAGGTCGGAGGATCTTTGAGATGACTCCACAAAGAATGTAGGAGGCGAAGCAAAAGACACTCAAACACAAGAAGAATAGCAAGTTGCCACCAACGAAGCTCGGACGATTGAGACTGTCTCACCGAGGTGCCAACATGACTCGACGAAGGCTAATAATGACGCCGCGATGCAATCGAGGCACGAGGAAGGAACAACCCGGGAGTTAACACTGCAGGCGATGAAAGCGCAATCCATGGGGTTGAGACTCCAATGGATGCCACCGTAGAAGACCCTAAGACAGTGACATCGTCGAAAGGGAAGGCAGTGCCTCGCAGCGATAGAGAGACCGCCGGAGGAAATGAAGGCCCACGGGAGGTTGAGACTTCTCGGGGTAACACAGTGAAGTAGAGAACATCCCTCCCGCAACCATCGATCCATCCGAGAAGGAGATCGGCGCACTTCATGATTCCCGGACAACCCCGATGTCACATTTCGGGATCGGAAGGCGAAGAAGAAGTTCGAGTCAACCCCCATGACAAATCCAAAAGACTCACTGCGGATGTTCCAGGCACGAGCAAGTCGATCCCAAGACTACTCGTCGGACCTTTAATTTTGATGATGAGCCACCAATGGAAATCTCATCATCGTCCGATGACGCTTCGATAAGGCCGAGGACCGTCTACTCAAAAGGAGAAATCACCGAGACCAACGGTTTAAGACATGTGAGGCTCGGCAATCCGAGTCTCTTGCACCACAAAACCCATTTGAACCAGCGATCGCGCCGGCTCCTCAAGCTACGGTGGATCGATTCCCAAAAGAACTTCACGCCCACCGCTTATCATCGAACAAATCCCGGATGGCGGTGATGAATCCTTTGAGAATCTTTTCCTTTCTCACCGGAGATACGAGAACTCCACGAAGAGTCGGAAAATGAGCAAGCACGCTATCACGGACCAGCTCTGTTTTCACTCAGGCACCATTGTTCGGCCGATTTCGATTTCGACGTTGTATGGCCATCACCGCAATGAAGAATCACGGAAATGAAACGAGAAGTGTTCAAGGCACTCTTTTTGAAGTTGAAAAGATGGAGAGGCATCGAGGCCTCCTTGGATATGCGTCTGGACAACAGAGATGCCAACCTTACGGTGACTTGAGAGGCATCACGATTAGGGTAAGGGAATGGTGGCAACAAAGAAAGAATCAATGCGTGTGGAACGGGTGAGATACTTGAGACAATTATTCAAAAAGTCTTTGGTGTGGAGAGTGAAAATGTTGATGAAAAACGAAAGGCTGCGGGAACACATTGAACATATGCACGAAGCTCACACCGCCGAGATCAAGGCTCGCTGCGTGAGCGAGAATGCAAATGATATACAGCGTTTGGAAGAACACATGACAAGAAAATTCAGCCTTCTCATGGTGAGATGAAGCCGATTTTTGAGAATCCAACGCTACTCGGTCAATTCCGTGCGGCAAAGATACAACGCAGCGAGACTTGAAGCAAAATTCAACCATCGGGAGACTTCGACTTCATGCTTGCTTGCAAAGATGTTCCCGGGGTTCCTCTATCCTTTGATGATGCCAAAAAGGGGAAGAGGAATACCCTAAAGCAAAGAAAATCAATTTGAAAAGAAAGGAGCGGTGACAAGGAACAATTTGAGAAGGGAAAATCGGTGAGGAAATTTTGAAATCGAAGAAAGGAAAATCTCTTTGAGGGGGAAGGATCAAAGAATATGACCTTGATGATTGCACAAACCCCCAACAGGGTCTGTCCACGGTGACATTATAAGCGACAAACTCCCCGTGACTCGCCACTCCAACACTCTTTGTATCTATGGCCGAGAAGAGAAAAGAAATTGAAGCGAGGGATGAAGGAGGTGGAAGGAAGAATGGATGCCAGGGTGATGAACATTTTGAAAGAACACGGAGGCATTCCGGTTGACAGAGACACGTATGCCATTTCGGATGTCGGGGGACAGAGCCAAGATCAGTTGACGAATTCAAAACGCTCGAATCGAAGGTTATTTTGCAAATATGTCCTTGGCTCAAGCTTGGGACTGTCTTGGGAAAAGGGTCTCACATTATGTGAAGAAAGTCGACCGACATGAGACAACCGTGATCCTCTGCTTTGGTCACTCCCTGGCACTCATTTGGAAAGAAGAAGGCCCCAAGACAAGATACGCCCTGAGAGGTAGAGGAAGAAGCGGAAGTGGAGGAAGAAGCTTGGACCTAGGCCTCGCCCAAGAATATTGAATACGTAGATCCGGGAAAGAAATGAGGGATCTCTGGGCCGGGCTTGACCATGTGGCGAACTTGCAAGTGGCTAAAACCAACGCCGAGTATGCAAAAAGGATAGAAGAAGAAAACAAGAGACAAACTCGGCTATGGCGGGAGAGACAGGAAAGAATAAGGAAAGATGAAGCTGCCAGGAAGGCATATGAGAAGAAAAAAAAAGCGGTGATGACGAGAGAAGAGAAGAAGAGAAGAAGATCTTGATCAAGATGAAAGAAGGAGACAATGAAGGAGATGAAGTGTTCTTTGCCCAACCCTTCGTGTATTTTATATGTAAATACATACAATGTAAGTCTTCGTAATAGTGCAAATTTTTTTCATACTCGATACACCTTGTGCTTGATTTGTGTTAAGTACAAGAATGATATGATCAATAAAAAGATTGATTATGCGCATACATTCTATGTCAATACACTATCTCGTATGTATCCGTGTTATTTGCATCTTTGTATGATTTAAGTTTTGGCATCATCAAAAGGGGGAAATTGTTAGGAATTCTATTGTTTAGATTTTGATGAATGCCATGTAAAACTTAGAATAGAAAGTTGGCTCCCAATTCTTGCTTTGAAATGTATTGTAACAATTAGAGTGGCCAAGCCGAGTTAAGTCGCCTACGCTCCAACTTGCAAGAAGACAATCAAGGCTTGAAGGAAAACTCTGTGTGAGACAAATGAGTACAACAAAGAAGAAAGACACAGAACTCGATGAAGAAGCGGTGAAATGCGGAGTGGAACATCATCAAGTCAACTCAAGAGAAGCAAGTCTCAAGTCAAGTGAAGTGACGAAGAAGAGTCATCCAATGATTGAAGTCGACTCTAAGTCACCGGGGAAAGCGAGGAAATGCGGTCAAGTCGAGATAATCGAAAAGAACCGTTGCACGTAAATCAAGAGATTTACTTAAACAAGTAATATCTCCATACTACCTTTCTTGGAGTGCTCGGTCCCCCGAAGCGTGCAAAAGAAATGAACCAATGGGAAGCATTACACCGTGTCGAACTCGAAAAGGTGATAAAACATTTCATACGAGGAAATGGCAATTCCAAGAATCGCACACCAACGATCGCAAAGTGATTTTAAAAAATGAGCCTATCTCTTCAACGGGCAAATTTTTGAAAGTTCACTATAAAAGGTGAGGAGTTTGATTGAGAAAAAAGATGCGTGGATGAATGACACACGTGAGATATACAAGCTTATCAATAATGAAACATTCTCAATCCTCAAGCCTACATCTCAAGTACATCAATCCAACACTTACCCGTGAAGGAAAGAGAACTTCAATCGTTGAAGAGGAAAATATCGAAAACAAGGGGTCTACATTCCAAGAAGGATTGTAGAAAGGTTCAAGGCTGAACCAAGTCTTAAGCTTTTGGAGGGCTTCGTGATCAAATCCAAAGTGCTTGAGCAAGTGAGTCTGTAGTAGCAAAGCAAACTGCCTGTGAAGAAGCCGAGTCGCACGAGAAGCCGGTGAGTGATCAAGGCGTCTCGATCGAGTCCCAAAGGATCAAGTCGGCTGTTGTGATCAAGACTTGTATCCGGACATTACCACTTTGTAAACCGATCATTACTTAGTGGATTCCTCCGGGAGTTGGAGAAGAGAGGAGTAGAAGAATTACCCCATCTTGAACCTCTATAAAAACTTTCTTGTGTCATTTACATTTCAAACATTTAAATTTCTCGCATCTTTAATTGCTTATATCTCACGATAAATTTGCTATCCATTTGATAATCTATAAGTACTAAATCAAGTTGTAAAAACTTGCTTAATCAAACTTAAGGGTGTTAAGTCTTCCAATTTGAAAACAAAACCACGGTGAGTCAAATTATAGCCAACAATTTGAGTTACTCTATTAATGACTCAATTGAGTCTGTTGAGAGATTAACTCTTGAGGACTAATTCGATTGTCCATCAAGGACACTGTTGTGTAGAACTCAGTAGATTTAAAAGGCCTAAATCGAAAATTTGGTAAGGTTTATTCAACCCCCTTCTAAACCTTACACTTACACCCCTTGGGACCTACAACTCAAAATGTTTATCCTTGAGTCATGTCACTAAAGGAGGTTGGAGAGAGGGGAACTATAGAGTTCGAGGGTAAGCGGCAGAGAAGGTAAAGGCGAAACCGCTTAACACATGCGATCTGGATCAAAGAACCTATTTATCATATAAAATCGAAATCCAAATCATGAAAAATCATATTAGATCTTGAAACGAAATAAGAAAGAGTGTGGGATGAAAGTACGGGCATTGAAATCAAGGTTTCGTAGTTAGACCGTTGATACCCCGCCTAGTGAATAACCCGACCAACGGCGGAATGGTAAGCTTCCTCGTTCACTTGCGCTGGTCGACACTTATTTCATATGTGATGGAACTACAATGCTTGAGAGGTCCAGTGATCGGTTTCAAAAGCAAGATGATGGGTCAAACAGAGGAATCGAGATAGATGTCTATCTCTCGCCTCACCATAAGGATTTCGAGTTTCACGCCTGAGACAGTCTAACTTCCTTTGTTCTTCCCCATCCAACAATAAAGAAAAGAGCAAGGAGGAGTAGTCCCCTGTGGGGCAACCAGCCAAGAAAGGATAGAACGTCGGGTCCAGGGTTTTCATTGACAAATGATCGAAAGTGGTCAAAGACCGAGCGGGTTGAGCAAAGACATAATCGGTTGTGAAAGGACTAAGACAGAAGCGGTGTTGGTGTGGTCTTCTGGTGCTTTAGTTAGCCTATTCGCTACCGTTGTTGGATAAAAAGATCGCTCACCTTTCCGCTATCCGCCTTGTTGTGAGAGTGGAGCCCACTACTTTACTACTACTCACACCCCAAAGGTCACTCGCGAGACGAGCGTAACGTCAACAGAAAATTTGCTTTGCCCGGGTCTTGAAAAAGCTAAGGATGATTCTAGTAAGGGCCGTCGGCAGTACCGAGGAATAGGGAAAGACCGACCGTCAATAGAAAAGGGCACTAGCTGGTAGGGGGCTCTTAGCCAATGTTTACCGTCAAAGCCTTCCACATATCACTCACCTACTTAAAGGAGACAAATGATCAACAAGCGAGCCACTCCACTAATTCACCTTGTAATTGAGTCAATCTTGCTAGATCGGCCACATTTACCTCGGCTCGGCTCGACCAAAGCAAAGGAAACCTTGGTTCTTTCAGAGCGGAAGATGGACTAAGAGTGAAACCTCTCTTTAGGCCGCTCACTGTATTCGCTCCGCCCCTCTTTAGTTTCAAGGCTAAAATGCGACTTTCTACTTCAAGGCAGCATTAGCGAGTGCAAGTCCCTTTCTCTCAGTAGGAAGTCAATCAGTAGGCAAGCCGAAGGATTGGCAGAGGGTGAACCTCATATTCGAAAACGTCCGGAAAGACCCTATCTGTTTATAGAACACGCAAAGACATTGGATGGGCAATCTTTCATCAGGGTGGTTTCCAGTTTTCTTGGTTCCGCTATTTACTAAAATGAATCGAGGAGAGGCTCGACCGAAAGAAGAGAAGCCGATTAACACCCTTAACCACTCGAGCCCCGCATGAAGGAAGAACGTCGCCCCCCGGCAAGGGGCGGATGGGAAGGAATAAGAAGTATCGAAAGCTAGAGTATTGAATGAAGCTTTTTTTTCAAGAAAACATTATTTGAATTCCTGGTCTTCTTCTTGATTAAAAGAAATCATAAGTCTATGTGAAGCAGCTCGACTAAGCAGGATATGAATGACTACCGGGAAAGGGCATACCACAAGGCAGACCGCTCTCTCCCTAATGAACATCTTTCTTCACCGGCTTGATCTTAAGATAAACGCCTTTATGAATCAAGAAAGTAGCTTGTGCTATCTTAGATATGCGGATGAGACGCTCTTCTCTTTGCTATCAAATGAAAGGCGAGATCGATTCTGAATCTAAAATGATATACCAATTCTAAAGCTCTTTCAAAATGCATTGGACGAACTCGAGCTCGAGTCAACTTAAACAGTCATTTCAATCTTTTTCCTTTTCCTTAGAACTCATTCGAGGAACAAAGTAGCCCTTGTATGACCCGGCTTACTTGTCTCAATTGATCCTGTCCTAACTCAAGCCCTTCTCTTACCTTCCCTAGTATACTACATTTGAATTACTCCTTTGTTCACTTTCAGGGAAGAACATGAGCATAATATATTTGCTGAATTCACTCATTGGCTTACCTATAGGTGTTGTAGCGGGTAGGAACAGGGGACATAGGACATATTTACAAAGACAGAACTCAAAGCAGAAGTAAGGCACAAAGCGAAGTGCTCAAGGTCGCAAGGCAAGATAAGAGGCTATGGAATAGTTGGGGTAATGTTGTGTGTGCCAATTGAAGTCATTCTAAAAGCTCCTTCATTTGTGTCCCAATTGCCGATCAAGCTAATAATAAAAAAAGAACAATCACTTGCTTATTCGCCACCTTGCAGGTTTTGATTTGCGGATGCGATTGATTATGCCATTCTTTCTTTCGGTGGAAGAGAATGACGAAGATCTAGGCATGCACATGAAGGGAGAGGCCAAGTGATGGGTTACGGTTCTGCAACAGGTGAAGTTTCGGTTGGAAAATGCCTTCTTGGGTGACTCTTTCCTTTGATAGCATGCTTTATCGGCGGAAGGTGTCGATTGATTGGCTTACGGATGGAAGGTTCGGACAATAATTCTTAGGCCGAGTGTTAGGCTTTCGGGATCAAAGAATTTTAATAATCGCCTCTCTTACTTTCATCTTTGGTTGATGAATTATGCCCCTCCATCTGAAAGCCCAAGGGAATAGGAAAGCTATCCACCGGATCTTGGAAACAAGGCACACAGGCCCCCGAGCTCCTTACTTGAATAGTGAAAGACGTATAAGACAATAATCGACTACAGACATCTAGAATGAACTAAGGGCTAGACGGGATAGATTACATCGAAAGCTTAACCTTTGGAAGGATAAGTTAGAGCTTGGACAAGGTAAGAGAGAAGTTGTTGTATGAGGTCCGGTGACACCATAGTTTGGATAGATGGAGATGATGAGGGTCGTTTGCGTCTTGTCTTCCCCTGGGTGTCGGGATCCCCTATGGAACGATAGAGTTGAATCAAGGCACCGCTTGCTTGGCCGAAGCCAAATCCATCTTGCGCAGATGGGAGACGATGATCAAGTCGACTTGAGTATGGGACGCTGATTTTGATTCGAATCAAATGTAAAAGCACCATTTCTTTTGACATTTGACTTGCTCGTCACCTCAATTTTATAGAACTAATCTTAAGACAGTGACCACATCTAGTTCCGAGGTTGGCGGTTGGCATAACCTAACTTGATGCCACATTTATAGAGTTGTCGGACCGAAATGAAAGCGTCTTTCTTGCTCGGTGATCGATTAATGAAGTCATTTTGGATCCCTCGACTCGTCTCATTCTCGGGCCTTTGGCCTCTTTGGCATTGGGTCAAACATGCCTGGGCATCGTCCCTTCTCTTGATCTACGCCGGTTACAACTCGACAAAGTGAGTATTGCGTGTCAAATGCTCGATTGGGTCTAGAACTGACCATTGCTCTTTATACATTTATTTTACAACCAAAGATACACGAGAGATAAAATCATATTTAACCCTTCCCGATGATTTTTCTACTATGCCTTGAGCACGAAACTCTTCCTTCTAGTCTACCACGTCATTCTTTTGAAGTGAAGCAGAAAGTAGATGGACACAAGTTCACTAAAACAGCTAAAACAACAGTTAGGCCCTTTCCATATGTCCCTACTAAAGCACTCGAGGAAAAAGAAGAGGTAGTTTCAATCAATCGAAAGGAGAAAGCCGAAAGTGCAAATGAAGCATTCCTCCCCGACTCGTATGCCCCATATTGGAAGGCTTTGCTCCACTAGTGGAATTGGCAAAAGATCCCTTCCTGCATTACTCCATTCAACAATTTGGAAAGGAAATAAGGCAAGGCAGATCATTAATGCAATTAGTTTTGTCTTAAATAAAAGAGGAACCCTACCAAAGCAGAGAGCATCGGAGCACCGAGAAAAGAAGCTACTCGACTAATTCGGGAAGCTACTCTTGGCGAAGCCCGCTTGCTTCGGAGCGTGCTATTGCATGAAGCGGAAAGGGACAAAGCGGAATCTAAGACCACACCAGATAGGGAAAACGAGGATTAGATATTTCATCAACCACCACTTGAGCACAATTCGCTTATATGTTGAAAAGTACCATCCGCATAGTCAACCTTTAGGGCATATGACTAGTAAGGTAAATCAACCTATCGTATCGACGAGATGCAACAAGAAGAAAATTAGCAGACTATGAAAAAGAATTTGTTCTCATCTACGTCTCTTTCAATCATGGGCTATTGAAGAGAGTTCTTCCGATCATTGCGTAAGCCGAGAGGTGAAAGAGTTGCTCTGGAAAAAGTCAGGAAAGAATCAGACTAAGAAAGAAAGGCTCTATTTTTCATAGAGATAGAGGCATACTATATAAGAGATTCTTTGGGGATCATTTCCCATGTAGAGTGAGAATATCCCATTTAGTTGGCTTAAGGGAAAGAGATAGCAACCAGTAAACTATCTGCCATCAAGACTGAAAGCGATTAGGATTGAGGTCGTGTAGTTCAGTAAGACGTGGCAGAGATTGGTTTGAGAGTTTGGTCTTATTCAATCAGATCGGACTGGTCGGAGGTGATCTAGTCCAAGCCCCTCTCCGTTCTCTGTATGACTTCAAGGTTTGGTCCCCCGACATTCTTAGTCTGCTTTGATAGAACCCGGAATGGTAGAGTTCGCTCCTCCTTTCCTTCGGTCGAGCTACTTCGCTCCTCTACTTGATAAATTCAAATTACCCTCCGGCTTAGCTTAGATATGAGAAAGACTGCGGGTGAGCGACTACCTGTGATAGACGAATTCGCTCCTACTTTTTTTCGTAATCGACCGAATCGGAGTTTTTTTCCCATGTCGAAACCAGGGAGGTTGAAGACAAACTTTATACATTCAAATCACAGTTAAGTTAAAAAGAGGATTTTAAAAGATTGGGTTGTGAGGTTAGGGTTGTGGAGGATGATTCAAAGTTCTCAATCAGAAACGTAAGCGCAAGCTTAACTCGATCATGACCTTGTGGATTCGACCCACCTGAATATCTCATTCCCTTTCATATTCATTTA
The DNA here is from genome assembly GCA_016081115.2 of Rehmannia glutinosa. Classification (NCBI taxonomy): domain Eukaryota; kingdom Viridiplantae; phylum Streptophyta; class Magnoliopsida; order Lamiales; family Orobanchaceae; genus Rehmannia; species Rehmannia glutinosa. The sequence continues at coordinate 69,850,109 of CM071929.1, read as the reverse complement.
TTTTCCCTCTCGCCTCGAATATTTCATAATAGGACATCCTTCTATATGTTAAGACATCAGTTGAGTAATCGAAACACGAAATCTCTACATACCTAAAATATATGGATTTTTTAGTAAACAATAGCGTAAAAAGCTTTATTGGATAAGTGGAATTACGCTGGTGGTAGAGTAGTAGGAAAAAGATATGATGAATGGATTTGTGACTGCGAGTGCTCACCTAGAGCACCATGGTGCCCATACTAGGACTAGAACCCCAGAATCCTACTCTCACCTAGCATCACAACAACACGGATAATCAAAAAAAATTAGGGTTTTCTCTCCTCTCCCGTTTCAATCAGCAATTGGCTTCTCCTTAAGCCAAACGCTCGGTGTGCTAGTTGGAAGCACTTCCCGTGTCGTTGTCTGACCGCGAAGCCAAAAGACATCATCATGCCTAGGAACGTTCATCTTCTCTTCCAATTCCAAATATGCAGGGGGAGGGGCGTAAGCGCATCAAATGCTTACTATTCAATATCAGCCTCTAAGGTATCCCGAAAATGAACTCTTTTTTGTGCGTGAGTAGAGGAAATTGATTCAGCCTTGTCTTGCCTTATCTTTTTTCTTCTATTATATTAAATAGATATTTTATCCTTTTAAAGTGAAAGTACTACTAATGCACTCTCTTAGTTCGTTCAGGAGCCCTACCCTTCACTTTCTATTTTCTTTTATCCTTCGGTCAGCTCTTCGGTTGCTTTCTCAATTCAACATTGCCAAGACACTCAAGGGACAAAACTAAGGAGATTGAGACAGATTCAAAAGCGAGGCACCCATACACGAATTGGGCGTTCACCACTAACTTTATGGCTCGTAAGCAAATGTTACGCCCTACTTTGACACTCCTCCTCACTATTGCATATTTTCACCATGCTCGCATAAAAGTCTTCTTCTTCCTTAAACTAAGAAAGATCGGGGTAAGCATTCCAAGCGAAGAGAGGCGAGAACACACCTCCGAAAACCAAACTAATCGAGTCAGGGTCCGAAGAGCAAGGATGAGGGCAAGTTGTTTGCCAACTCATTAAGCCGAAACCGCTCACCTCTTTGATGAAAGAATTGTGTTGACTTTGGGGCGGCTAACCACTACAAAGACAACAACTACCGTACTAACCATTGCTATTGGGATTGAAAACCATAAAATTGATCCTATTTCAAGCCTTTTCACTTATTTTATTGAAAATCGAGGTCTTCCCTTGCGGTAGAAATGGAATAGATGGTCGATCCCTTCTCTTTCTAAAGCCAATCGTACGCCCGGAATGGAATGTAAGAGTTTCCGAGACTTTCTTCTCACTTAACCTTTCAGCTCTACGGACCTTGCCGCTTCGCCCCTCTGCGCCTCAAAGATTTCATTCTGAAGCTTTCAAGTCAAGAGAAAGACTTAGAGATTCTTCTTCTTCCCACTCGTCGATTCAAAGCCTTTAGACTCAGGTTCCGAGATCTCAAGATAGCATGAGCCCTTGTTTGCACTGCATGAGAACATCACGAAAGGACAGTGGTGGATTACCGTCTTCCTTTGATCGATTCCATGGTCCGGGACTCTTCCCAGGGTCCAGAGGTAGCTCACAAAGGTTGCCATTCCTTAGCCCCTCATTGGTTGTTAGGCATTTTTTACTTCTTCTATTTCATTTCCATAGCGATTCACTCAACATAGAAAAACAACTAGAGCAAAGCTAGTATCCGGCCTAAAGCTCTTGAACTAGAGGAGGGGTCTAGCATACTTAGGGCTGTAAACGAACAGAGCGTTCGGCAAACTACTCGTGAACAAGCTCGGATATTGTTCGTTTATGTTCATTTATTTAATTAAACGAACATAAATGAACAAATTTTAGGGCTCGTTAAATAAACGAACAGAGCTTGAACAATCCTATACTCGTTCATTAATAGTTCGTAAACAAGCTCGTTTAGTGTTCGTTTATAAATGTTCATGAACAAGCTCGTTTAGTGTTTGTTTAGAATTGTTCGTGAACAAGCTCATTAAGGGCTCGACTATTAGCTCGATTATTATTCAATTAATAATAAATAATGTTATTTAATTTTAAAAAAATTAATTTAAATATTGATATTTGTTTGTTTGTTTGTTTGTTTGTTCGTGAACAAAATTATTGATTGTTCACGAACAGTTTATGAACACAAATTTGAATATGAACATGTTCACGAACACGTAACGAACACGAACTCGAATATGAACATGTTCACGAACATGTTCATGAACAAATTCGAACATTACACAAATTAAATGAACGAACACGAACACAAACTTAGCAACCCAAACCGAGCTTGATCCGAGCTCGAATAAGACCAAAAATAAACAAACATTTGGCAAACAACACTCGGCTCGGATCGTTTATAGCCTTTTTGATCGAACTTTTTCACTTTTTGAGCATCGTCCTTGCGATATCCTTCTCCTATATAAGAACTTTTTCACTTTTTTTTTGCTATCAATAAATTGCCATAGATCGAAAGTGAGTCCATGCTTAGTGCTTCCGCCACCGCGGCGCCCATTACCTTGTTCACCACTTCCCCTTCTTGCCTATTTCGTTAGCATGACTCCTCTCTAAAGTTTCATTCAAGTCCTTATAAGTCCCACATAAAGTAAAGCAATTAATTTTGAGATAGACGGGTGAACTACTTCCTATTCGATTGCTTTAACAAAAGCCCTATTACTAAATCCAATCGGCCGATATTGAATAGATCCTTGCTACATATCAAGAGCGCATACCGATTGAAAAGAAATGAAGCGATAGAGTACAAATGATTCACCGAAGAGCTACTACTGAGAAGATAAAGAGCGTAAGAAGAGCTACGAATAGGATCACTTGGAGCTAGGTACTTCTCCCGAGAAAGGAATCACTCCTAGGCAAAAAGTGTACCGCATGATAGAACTTGAGGAGTCAAAGATGACACCATTCACGTTTCGTTCCCATATGCATCGGCTTATTCTAAATCGACATATCCAGGCTCTCCCAACCCAACAGGTTCCCTTTCTTTCAAAGTGGCATTGCCCAAAGTCGAATCAAAGGCTTTACAGGGGAGCTCTTCTTAGCCCAGGAACTTATTCTAGTTAGTAGCGATGAATTATAGGATCCCAAAGCAATAAACACAGATGGAGGAGCATTCATTCCTCTTTTTAACAAGTTTTCCCAAACCAAGATATCCTGCCTATCCCGAAAAAGGGACTCTCTCCAAAAAGTAGCAACGTAGCAAGAGTGGTTTTTACTAAGCATATGACGAAGGATCGCCGAAGCTAGAGCTAAGTGGCTGGTGGTGGGTCATTACCCGACCCAGCCTAGGACCAATCTCCCTCACAGTGTCCTTTCCTTTCCTTTCGCGGATTCTCTAAGAGCGGCATCCACATGATCAAAAAGCGTGTGACGAAGGGTCAGGTAAAAATGCTAACATGCAATGAACGGAAATGCCGACAACAACCTTTGGGGATAGGAGCTTCGCGCGAAACCCCCTTGCTTTGAGAGTTCCTTTTCACAAAGACTTTCTCTACCCGGAGTCACTTCATCGCACTGGGCTACTTGTCCCAGGATGCAAAAGGTAAGATCCATACATTGAAAGTGTCAACGTTGACTCACAAGCGCCACCCTCACGGGTAAATCCGAGAGAAGGGCAAATCGTCAGAGGTAAGAACTCAAATCAAGATTTTCATTTATAGAGTCGTGAACCAACGAGTCTTTAAGTAAGTAAGTGGGCGTTAAGCGTAACGAGCTTACGGGAGGTAGAAAATGTTGTTAGTCTTCAATGACACGGGGTCACCTTTCCGACGTTTAATTAAGTCTATTGAATCCACTACTTCCCGCCTTCCACCGAGTTAGATATGACCCGATCCCAAGCCGTGTAGGGATCCGGCCAAAGGAGATTGGGAAAGGGGAGTTGCTTGTGGGGGGAAAGGAGTCCGATCTCGATTCTAGCCGGGAGAGAAGAGACAATTTTGCCATGCCGCCTTCCCAAGATAAGTGAGGTGAGAGACTAGTGAGAGGTAAGGGATTCGAGTTGTTCCTATTCTCGTCCGGTGATAGGAGATCAAACAGTCATAGGATAACCATGAAGAAGCAACCAAACCAATGAGAGGAGTCATTTAGGTATTGAGATAGTCCTCCTTCCGGTTGACTCGACTATCTCAGACGAGTATACTCCTTGATGAAGAAGTATACTCTTTCATCTTTGAAGTGAATGGAGAGAGCGTGCTTCTAGTTCCTTTAGCAAGACTTCTATAATAACATCTTCCTTAGAGGAGAAGGGCTTGGTCTAGCGGAATTGTAAAATGCTATTCTCGTATATGATGCGCCGAATCGCAAATGAGTTCCATGGCTTCCCCTTTCTTTTGCCAAAGTACTACCTCCAATCAAGGAAGCATTGGTAGCATGCATCGTGATTCCTAACTCTTCCAAGTGCAACCTAATTTCATAACGAAGGACCCTCGGAAGTGGAAAGAGGGTAAGCGTAAAGCTATTTGAAAGAAATTAAAGCCGCAATGATGCCATGGATGTTATTAGCTTATTCACGCCTCACTCGACTCTATCTAGCCATTTGTAGTTAACATTTAGGAAGAAAACCTTTAGCGTTGTCGTATGGGACTTCCTTACTAAGCTTTTAGTAAAGTAATCCCTTGCTTCTTACCGCAAGTCTTTCTTTCGACCCCGGTCCGAATATTCGATTTAGGCTCAAAAGAAGGTTGGCACAAAAGTGATAAACATTCAATTCAATAGAAGACGATGCTTGCAAGGACAAACTCATGGCTAAAATGAATGAAGTGAAGCCAATTTCCTTAGGCCCTTAATCGAAAGAATAAAGCAACCCATTTAAAGTTGTCCAAAGGGAAGAGAAAGAGCTAGAATATGCCTTCTTTTGCAGGTTTGACATTCTCTTTAGCAAAGAAGAAAGCACTACTTCTTCAATGCCAATGGTGTGAGGCAAAGTGAGCCCGGGAAGTAAACTCTTTTAGTTGTCGTTTCAGTAACCCCTATTCACTCCCGGATGATAGGAGGAATGGATCTCAAAGCAGGGGCCCATCATCCCCTCTTTGAAAAGATAAGAAAGAAAAGATATGCGGCTTGCTTGCGGCTTTTAAAGGATCTTTCGTTCCTTCTCTCTACCGCTTCTCAATAACCTCCCCTTGGAAAAGAGCCCGAGGCACCTCTTTACCGATAAAAAGAATAGATAGAAAGAAAGAATGGGTTGGCTTAATACATGATTTGAACCACTCGCATCTACTCTTTGTTGTGAAGCTCATTCCCGATCCCTACATCAAATGAGTCTTTCTACACTTTTATGGTCGAAATACTAAACCAAGACAAGTGAGCTAATGATGCCTCCTTCATCTTCGGATGAAAGTGGAATCGAAATACATTGAGATCACCGAAAAATACAAAGAAAACTAGGAGAAGGAAGAAGTCGCACCCACTCGATGAATCAAGCAGCAGACTGCAAGACTCGGTCCTTATTTCTTATTTCTCGGTTGAAAGAGAGGAGAAGCGAAAAGTCTGGATTAACTCTACTTTAGAGTAGTTGTAATTTCCTTTTTCTTAGAGTGGATTGAGGAAGAAGTGGAACTCCGATGAGAATGTAGTCTTGCCGCATCCCCGAAGGAGAGGAGGCTAATCTATTCTTAAAAAGAAGGCTGGATCATCCGGAGTTAGATCCATTTGGAGTAGCTACTTACGGGTTCCAAGAAGTCTGTTGGTACAAATGTCATATGAGATGTGAAAGCGATTTCCGATGTAACATCCGAGGCAGAGTTCCATCATGTAGCCGGGAAAGCAAAGAATGGAATGTATGTTCGTAACAAGCTTGATTTGATTATTCTTTTTCAAGAGCAAGCCATAAGGACTCAGTAGATCGCGAGAATGCATGTTCGATGCTTGCATGGGTGAGAATCGCTTCCTTAAAATTTTCACGAAGGGAGGTTAGCGAGATCCCTTATCCGAGGAAATAAAAGAAGCTCGACCATGAAAAGGAGTGGAACCCTAGCAATAAGGATGACTCTCGAAAGCTTGCCACCCTTATTCCATTAGTGGGACTACGGCTGGCTCTTTCTCCTCAATCGGGGAATGCCATTCTTAAGATCTTTCGCTACCTTTCTTTCACGGTGGCGAATTCTAGACCATATAACCTTGCCAACTAAAGCGGACTACTCTATCGCATAAGGGCTTAAGCGATCGAAGTGACCTAACTTGGCTCCATCTAGAAGGGCCCTCGATCCTCTATTTCGTCTTTGGAACTCCTAAAAGAGTTTATGGGCCTAGCTCAACGAAAAGGCAATCCAGGTTCGAGTGATGGTTCACCAAGAAGAGATCAACGAAAATGAAGCCTTCTTCCCGATTTGAACTAAAAGAAAGTAGTTGAAACCCGAGACCAAAGGAGTGTACCTTACTTAAGGAAGTGTACTTAACGAGGGGTCATTGAGTAAGGGAGGGGTCGGTATACTAATAGTTGTCTTTGTCTCTACCCTAGCTAGATTCAAGTTTTCCTCCCAGGGGAAAAGGTAAATGTATTCTTTTTAATGAATACCCGGTAGAGTCGTTGAAAAGGAAGAAAGCGTAGAGGCTCGCCCGATCCGATCCCCGGAGATGGAACAACTTCCGACCCGGCCCCTGCCTTAACCACACTAAGATTTATTGATCTAATTGGAAGATCGCTATTGAATCAGCGCTTTCAATGGTTCGCGACTCCATCGCTATTGATAAGGGTTGCTAGCCTCTTGTTAGCCCCTTCTCCCATCCAGGATTCAAAGACATTCTTGGATTAGGCTTTTTGGGCTTCTCTCTTTAAGCTTTAAAGGCGGCGGCGGCATTGGTTGACTTTCTTTTGTTAGGAATCGATCCGATTTGCTTCTCCGGTCTTGGTGGGTTAGGTTAGTACGGGAATTATATTCTTTTTGAAAAAGAACTCGAGTGGAAAGAGAAAAGAAAGAAAGTCAAAGGACAAAGGAGGGGGAGAGATAAAGAATAGAAGAATACTGGACTATATCCCCACTGCAGAAGAAGTAGAGAGTCAACCAAGGATTGGTTGGTCTTGCACAATAACTGATTCTAGCTATTCTTCTTCAGTTTGAATAAGAGTTGGTGAGTGACTCTAAAATAAGAAGCTCCTGGGGGACCTTATATTCTTTCTTTCGACGCGAACTCACTCGCTTGAGGCGGACTCAATCACTCTTTTTGGTTGGAGGATCATTCATTCTTCACTCTCTTGCTATTACCCGAAGGGAGCGTAGCAACCAAGGTGCATATTATCATATAGAAAGAGACGAGGCGTAGCGATTCATACTACCGGAAAAGTTTCGCTAACCAGTAGGCAATAGAATCAGCCGATAGGGGCAAGCAAGCGTAGCGAATCACATAAATAAAATAAGCCCCTACCCGCCGTAGCGAAGCAGATAGATAGGGCGTGCGAAGCGTGAAGGGGATAGATGTCCGAGCGGTTGAAAGAGTCGGTCTTGAAAATCAAGTATTGATAGGAATACCGGGGTTCGAATCCTCTCGATCCGAGAGGTCATAAGTTCTCTCTTGCCTTATCTATAGATAATAATGAATCGGATCAACTCGATGATATGATAGATGGAATGGTAGTTTGTGTTATGATTTAGTTAGGACCTTGTCTCCCTTTCATTATCTTCCGCTCTCCTTGTATAAGTTGGGAAAGGCCGGGTGGATTACCTTTGGGAGCTAAGTCGAAGATCTCGGTGGTCTTGTGAGTGGTTGATAAGCGCATTGCAGTTTTCTTTAGGAAGTCCCATAGTCTTTTGTGAGGCTTAAGAGACAAAGAAAATAGTGGATACTTTTCGGGTGGAAGGTGACGACCCTAATGAATCGACTATCAAGGGGGTTAGCTACATCAACACTCAAATTCCTTCCCCTGAAGCAAGCAGCAATCTCACATCGGGAAGAGCTCTCTCTACGGTACCACTTCTCGTGATCACTAAACATTCTCGGACCAAAAGGGATAGCGATATTGAATCCAAGCCAATTGAATCGAAACCATCTTTGTTGGTGTTACCGGTGTTTTAGTATGAGTACTCATAGCCGCTCTTAGTACTAATCTAAAGCACAGAGAAGACGCTCTAGGTCTCTAAGAGAGACCCCTCCTCAATCGACCGGATCGGACCAATCCGGACTCGCCCACATGGGAAGGATCAAGTCCCCCTTCGTCGGGTCGTCTTGATCCGCTGGACAATCTTCTTGCGAGAACCTTGAAGAGGCTTGATGGGAAAGAGAAGTAAAAAAGGCGAACAAATGGAAGGTCTCTCTCTACCTCACAAGCTCTTGGATCCCATGGCTAAAGGCCGACTTTATTTGATGGATTTTGGGTGAGGGTAGAGGAGTAGGATAGAACCTAATTAGGGCATTTTTGGCATATAATAAGGATAGTGCTAGGGCTCAAGATATTTTGGAAGAGAAAATTGGATCATAAAGCCTTAACGCCCTCATTTGGCCTTTGTTTAAAGAGGAACAATCCTACCAGACTCATTGTTGATAGGAATGGCTAAACTTGATTGTCCTAGGAAGAAAGCTAATGGAAGGTTAAGAATATCTTTGTTTAATGAAGTTAGTCAAAATCTCGCTTTTCTCCATTGTACTATGATTGCTAGATAGCATTCCAAGCTCCTCAAATTCCTATCGAACGGGAATTCTTAGTAGTGCTAGTGAGGGTATGGAAATGGAATTCATCGAGTCTTTCAAGAAGTTAGATCCATTTTATGGGCGCCTAGACCATTTTGGGTGACTTTTTCGTGCTTGTCCTTGGAAATAATAGAAAAATGTTCAGCCCCTTTTCTAAAGAAGAGATTGAAAAACGGTGTTCAATCTAGAGAAGATCTTACTAATAATAAATAAATACGATGGTTTTTCTTTAGGGTTTATTCAGGCTTTATGGGCTTTGTTAGAAGCGAACCGTTGTGCTTGTCCATTTTTAGGTATTATAATACCCATCGTAGCATTTTCAATGTCAACACTCTTCCATAACTTTATGAGATCCACTTCTAACAAAACCCTGAAGTGGAATTAGTTTGCAAACCCTGATTTAGAATTAGTTTGCAAACGATAGACAAACTTTGATGGGGTCCTGGTTATTTATGTTTAAGTGATAGATAAAGATCGAAATGCGGTTCGCAATGGTAGTAACACCGGCAGATTGACCCGGTTTCTATGAACTCATCGATCCAATGTCATATCCATTGACCGGGTTGAACTATCGGCTGATGGAGAAGGCAACAAGAGCACCACAAAAAAGGGTGGAGATATCACCATGCGGCAGAGGTAGCAACATCTAAGCCATGATCTGGGCGATTGGCTTCATCGACACAGAATTGAAGTGGTTGATCTTGAACCAATTTGTTCAGTTGATTGCCCCATTACCGATGCAGAAATCGTCATAGATCAATAGCATTGGATCGGGAATGTGGCTATTTCACTATAGGCCATTGATCTACAACGGATAAAGACTCTTCGACTAAGATATTGCCTTTCTATTTTCATTTGTTGACTGTTCACATTTAACTGGCCAGGTTCGAGACTCTCTTCCCTTCGCCCCATCATGCGAGATAGAGGAGCATAGCGGAAAATGAAAATTATCAGTCCGGGCCGGGGAAATTCATAGAGCCCCCAAGCATTTTTGTCGTGGATCACCAGCTCCATGCCAACATGCTACTGACGTTTAGGTAACGCGGGGGACGGGTATAAGTTAGTCACCCGAGCTACTAACCTGGTAGGTTGGCCGGGTTGGTTCTCTCCGTCTATAAAATTGCATTTGACTCAGATGATATCTGCCACCCTATTGCTGACATTGTATGACTCCTTGATTATTTGATATACAGGTAGGGGATCACGCCTCAATCCCCCACCCCCCCGGGGTGTTATTTTGATTAAAAAAAAAACCCTAAACCCTAAACCCTGAACCCTAAACCCTAAACCCTAAACCCTAAACCTAAACCCTAAAACCTAAACCCTGAACCCTAAACCCTAAACCCTAACCCAAACCCTAAACCCTAAACCCTAAACCCTAAACCCTAAACCCTAAACCCTAAACCCTAAACCCTAAACCCTAAACCCTAAACCCAAACCCTAAACCCTAAACCCTAAACCCTAAACCCTAAACCCTAACCCTGAACCCTAAACCCTAAACCCTAAATCTTGAACCCTAAACCCTAAACCCTGAACCCTGAACCGAACCCTAAACCCTAAACCAAAAAAAAAAAAAAAAAAAACTTGGAGGGGGCAAAATGCTCTGCCCTCTCTCACACACTAGCACACACTTTTTTCACACACAAATGCATTGTTCTTCACGTTTGAGCCGATTTTGCACGGATTGTTCAAGCATTCTTTCATTCCGAGGGAGTTTTAGATTCTGTTTTCATACCCTTTGTTTTTGTTTTTTCGTTTTTTCGTTTTCTTTGCTCAATCTTTTTTTAGGTTCCATTTTTTCTCACCGTATTTTCTTGTTTTCCCCAACTGTGCTCAGGTTTCCACCGCCATTAATGGCGGAATTTAGTTCATGCCCGCCGGATTTCCAATCCCCAAAGCTTGGGTCATATGCAAATGTGACTGCTTCTTGCTCTAATCGCTCTAATCTTCCTTTTGATCCCAAGAGAGTCGTTCCACTTGGCACCCACCAGGTTAGAGATGGAAAGCAGGTTCTTGGTTTTTCTTCATCGGAGAATGATCGTCTTGCAGCGTCTTGGAAACTCACCTTGATTGGAAAATTTTCCTTTGCGATCCCTCACCCCAAAGGAATTGATTCCGGATTCTCTGCGTTGAACTTGAAGGGGCCATTCTCCTGGAGCTTTGCGAATCCTTCACATATTATCATCAAATTACAGCTTGAGGAGGACTTTAATAAGTTATGGATGGGTACTCTTTGGTCGTTGGGGGACTGCCCGATGCGTGTGTTTAAGTGGACACCTTCATTTAATCCGAAAACGGAAGCTCCTCTTGCGCCAGTCTGGATTCGTCTTCCGGGTTTGCCTATACATTTTTTCGATCATAATGCTCTTTTCGCTATCAGCAATATTATAGGTACGCCTCTTCAAGTGGACTCTCTCACAGCCTCTCGGTCTCGATTATCCATGGCACGGGTTTGTATTGAACTGGACTTGTTAAAAGAGAGAATTGAAGAGATTCTGCTTGAGTTTGATGATACTTCACAGGTGCAAAAGATTATATATGAAAGGATTCCAGATTATTGTACGCATTGCAGGCATATTGGACACTCGTTGAGGATGCTACATGAATGGGAATGTTACTCGCCCACCACCACCTGTTAGGCGTCCCTCCACCATAGAAGGTTCTGATGGCTTCGACTCCAAGGGGTTAAGTGGAAATATGGATAAGTCTAGGGGTGCTAAGGGTATTTTGAAGACTTCCGGGACAGAAAACCCTAATTCCTCTCGGGGTGCTAATAGAGTTGTTCCTCAAAGTCAGGAATGGATAAAAGTCAATAAGAAAGGACCAAGAGAAACGGATTGGTTTAAGGAGCTTCAAAAATTAGCCAAACACTCGAAACATACCTATTTTGAGGATATTCTCATCATCGGAAGGATCCGGCAATAATCGCTTTTTGAGTTTGGCTAATAGTGATGTTCAGACACCTGATACATTACCACAATTAATTAATGGCTCTGATCAGGGTTATGTTTCTCACGTGGATGATCGGACGGATTCCATTATTGTGGAAAATAACCCATGATGGCGACGTGGCATTTCTTTGAAATGAGTGTATGACAACTGTCAAAAATCCCAATATAATGGGCGACAACTCGTGCTTAATTACAAGTCTTGAGAATGCTGCCAGTATTCCATCTGATGCACGCGTGATAAAGGGGAATAATTGTGGTGCATTATCTGTAAACATTCCCCCCGATATTTCGAAACCAGCAACACCTTTGAAGAGTTACACTGGTCAACTTTGCTCTAATGGGAATTTGGGTCCCACTGGTACAACTTTCCATGCAAAAAAAGTGGGAGATGACTACAACTTTATTAATGGGACAAATTCTACTCCCTCCCCTTCACCATGTGCAACGGCCACTTATGGAGTGGGCCCAGATGCTTTTGTGCTTTCTTTGACTCAATCATCTCATAATGCTAGCTTGGCCCCACCACACAACCATTTCCCTACCTCATCCGTCCACAAACTGGCGCCTATTGATCACTTGAGCCTTAATTGTTCCCTTAATGGGATTCCAAGGGGGCCCACGCCCATATCCCCTCAAAAGCAAGTTGATTCCCTCCAGCACACTACAAAATCTCTTTCCTCTTCATCACCATTGGGGACGCCCACTTGTGGAGTGGGCCCAGGTGCTTTTCCACCTTCTTTGATTTATTCATCCCATAACACTACATTGGCCCCACCACATCACCCTTTGCTAGCATCACACGTCCATTTGCAGCTTGAGCATGACAAATTGGACCAACAATGTTACATTAATGGAAATTCAAAGGGTCCCACCACACCTTTTCACAAGCTCATGCGTCCATTTGGTGATGATGGCCAGCAAACTTTGCTTTGTGATATAAACAATCATATTGGTCCATCCATTCCCTCATCTCCATGTGTCGCCATCAGCAACTTGGTGGGCCAAGATGTTATTTTGTCCTCTTTGCTTTATTTAGCCCATAACTCTCAACGGGACCCACTAAACCAACCCCTCTCACCCACGCACGCGTCGCACAGCCCGGTGAAGCATGATAACTTTGACCAACATTGTCCCTCTCATGGGATGTCACATGGGCCCACGTCCATGTCTTCACATGGAAGAGATCCCCTGCCGCCTTTGGACTTGGACGACAACATCAAGAATGGGCCATCCAATTCTTCCTCATCTTGTGTTGGGGATATTCATTGCAAGTTGGGCCATGATTTTCAACAAGCCCAAGAGCATATTGCCCGTAGCGTCATTATTCGGGCTTAATCGCTTCCTTAATGAGGCCCAGGTTTTTTCCAATACTCCAGCCCAATCATCGTCGTCCAAGTCCAACTCCACCAAGTCTCACTCTGCCGAGTCCTACCCTGTGGTCCCAGGTGACGTTTTTATTGATCCAACCAATCAAGATTTGGACCCTTCTCCATTATCCACGGTTTATGTTATAAAGGAAGTGGGCTTTAGTGATACAAGTGGCCCAATCAAAACTTTAGACCACCCCGATGCTGACGACAATACCATTAATCAGGAAGTTGGGAAAAATGACACAAAACTGCCTAAACAATCGAGAACAAAGAAAAAATTCGGGGTCGATAAAATTATGAAGTCTTCCAAAAAGAGCACTAGGTCGGGCAAATCTGTTCATACATTTCTCACTAAAGGAGGAGGGTCACGACCTCAGAATCGATCAGGTGTTTCTAAATCCTCTTCTCATTCTACTTGTTAATTATGTCGATTAAATTCTTAACGTGGAATGTGAGAGGTATTGCTAATCCTGGTAGCCAACGCCATTTGCATGCGTTAATTTCTCGTCATAAATTGCCTTTTGTTGCGCTTTTAGAACCTATGACTTTGCCTGAGTTTAGTTTCTATTGTCGTAGATTTGGCTTTGACGATGGCTTATCTAATTGTTCTAATCATATCCGGATTATGTCTATCGCTTCGATTACATTTTGACATTCTTGTTGATCATGCACAATTATTACATTGTAGGTTGACATCTGCTTTGTTGCCTCAGCCTATTTATTTGACTTTTGTGTATGCTAAGTGTGATAGAGTAGCTAGATATGTTTTGTGGGATACCTTGCGTGAGATTGCGATTAGTATGGAGGGGTTACCCTGGCTTGTTAGTGGTGACTTTAACATTTTTTTGCATGATCACGAAAGGATTGGTGGCACTTCTGATAGGTCTGATGAGATGCTAGATTTTGCCTATATGATTGCGGATTGTGAGTTATTTGATGCGGGGTGTGAGGGGTCTATCTTTACGTGGGCTAGAGGTGGGCTTCAGGAGAGGCTTGATAGGGTTTTGTATAATGAACACTGGGCTGATATGTTTACTTTTTTCGTTGTTACGCATTTATCTCGTGTTCGCTCCGATCATGCTCCTTTACTCATATCTTGTCGGTTTGTACCGCTTGTGCCTCGTTCTTCTTTCCGATTTCAAAGATATGTGGATACGTCACCATACTTTTTGCGCAGTTGTCAAGGAAGCATGGGGACACATCCCAACGGGTTGTTTTGGAATGAGGAGCTTGCAAAGACAAGTTGAATAGGGTCAAACGCAGACTCAAGATTTGGAATCACCAGGACGCTTGGTAATGTTTTTGATCGGGTTAGACTGGCCGATGAGGTCGTTTGATGGCTCAAAGGCGGTTTATGATAGTGATCCGTCTCCGACTCATCGGGCTGAGTTACATCGTTGTGTGGCTGAGTACGAGCTTCGTTTGAAAATAGAGGAGGATTTTTGGCGCTAGAAAGCTGCAGTTAAGTGGGCAGTCGAGGGGGAGCGCAACACTAAGTTTTTCCACGGATTTGTTAAGCAGAAGCGGTGTCGCGCTAGGATCCACTCGATTGACGATGATGGGGTGATGATCACACAGATTCTCGAGATCGAAGTCGGCGGCTCGCTTCTTTCGATCCTTATTGACTCGACTTGGAGTATCCGACTCCCGCGTCGATGAGTTCTTTCCCCGGCTTCCTGATTCCGTTGATCTTGATGGACTTTGTGCTATGCCGACGGCTAAGGAGGTTCGCGATGCGGTGTTTGGGATTGATCCGTCTAGTGTTTCGGGGCCTGATGGATTCTCATCGTTGTTCTTTCAGCACTGTTAGGATTTCATCAGATCGGATGTCGAGGATGCGGTGATTGACTTTTTCTCGGGTAATCTCATGCCGTCCACGTTCACGGCTACATCTTTAGTTCTCATTCGAAGGTTCCTCACCCGGAAGTGGACCGAGTTTCGCCGATTAGCCTGCGGCAACGTGACGAATAAGATTATCTCAAGATTATGAACGCGCGGTTGGTCTCGATTCTCGCTTTGATTGTGTCGCCGAATCAGTGGTTTCACACCCGGTCGTGTCATCTCGGATAACATATTGCTCGCACAGGAGCTTATCCATGATATCAGCTTAGCCACGGATATTCCTAATGTGGTGATGAAGCTGGATATGGCTAAAGCCTATGATAGGGTGCAGTGGGATTTCAGTATACTGACTATGATTCACATGGGCTTCCCCGTTCGGTGGATTGATATGGTTGGCGCTTGTATTGAGCAATCGTGGCTTCTCGTCCTGGTTAATGGTATCCCTTTCGATATTTTCCTTCGACTAGGGGATCGCGACAGGGGGATCTCTATCTCCGCTTTGTTTGTTTCGGGCGCGAGTATTTATCCCGAGGATTGATTCCACTATTAGCCGACACCGAGATATGATTTATCGGACGCGACGAGGTTTTCCGGTGACGATCCGGCTTATGCCGATGATGTGGTTATCTTCACGAGGGCGCCCGAGGATGGTTTGGTCAAGTTGAGACACTTTTTGGAGCACTATTCTCGCTACTCGGGCGGTGGTCATTGTACGCGGGAAGAGTAGTTTCTTTTTGGCCCCACGTTACATTGACGGGTGGGAGCACATGGTGCACGAGCCGACCGGGCTTGGCCAGCCGTCGCGATGACTTGCCGATGACTTATTTGGGTGTCCCTTTGTTCAAGGGGCAAATGACGAAAGAGCTCTTCCTCCCCGTGATTCGAGAGGATGTTGGATAGAGTTGGGGGGGTGGTCGATCGGCACTGTCCTTTGGTGGTAGGCTTGCTCTTATTCGGAGCACGCTAATGGCCACTCCGTTGCATATTCTTCAGGTCATGCAGCCGCCAAAGACAGTTCTTCATCAGTTGGAGCAGATCATGGCTAGATTCTTCTGGGGCTCCTACGCGGGATGAAGAAGACTCACCGGATTAGTTGGGATGATATCTGCCACCCTATTTCCGAGGGTGGTTTGGGGTTGCGCCGACTCTCTGATATTGCTGACGCCTTCGCTACAAGCTGTGGTGGAGGTTACGTGAGGGTCATTCTCTTTGGGCCCAATTCCCGATCGCAAGATCGTTACAATGGGCTTGTCTCCTGTAGAGCCCTCAGAACACATAATGATAGTCATCAAAGTGGAGGCGTTTGAGGCGGGTCGGTATTCGGGCCCAGGAGCGGATTTTTGGTCTATTTGCGTGGTAGCCGGGTCACTGGGATGATATTTGGTTTGGTCACAAAGCCGCTTGCGGATCATTGTTTGGATCGACCTTTGGGTCACATGACTATTGATTGGTTTATTCGCGATGGTGTGTGGGATCGGGATAGATTGCACAGTGTCTTGGTCTCCGGATGTGGACTTCCCGAGAGTCTCATTAAGGATATATCCGGATTCCGATTCTCACGAGGTCCGAGGATATCATGCGGTGGATGTTTACCTCTCACGGTGGGTTCTCTATGTCTTCGCTTGGGATTCTCTCCAGGGGTAGAAATGCTTAACCTTCTCGAATGGTGCCATTTGGAACGATGCTCTTATCCCTACTATCTCTATTTTCCTTTGGCGTCTCCTTCGTAATCGTCTTCCCGTGGATATCAAGCTTCGTGCACGTGGCACTTCCCTTGCCTCACGTTCGGGTGTTGCTTGAATAATCCACACTCGTCTCCTCGTCGAATCTATCCCTCACCTCTTTTTGATGAATGATATTGTTCAGTCCGTGTGGAATCACTTTCTTCCTTGGTTTGACACTACACTTCCACACACCACCGATATGATATTGTTCCTTTCATTTCGGAGGAACCGCACACACGGATCACACACGAGGCACTTGAGTTTCTTGGTTCCCCGCTTGATTTTATGGTTTGTCCGGGACGGAAAGGAATAGTGTCAAGCATCGACAAATTCCTTTCTTGGCATCTCACATTATTTGGCGGTGGAGCGGTATCTCCGGATCCTTGTTTGTGTCGGCCCCGAGCACATCGATTGGTCCGGATGTTTCCCTACCGTTGGCTTTTTGCAGGGGAGTGCTCCACCACAGTTCCACGCAGCCGAGGATGGTGATTTGGCGAGCTCCTCACCCCTCGGATCAAGCCGAACACGGATGGTTCTTTTGATCCGGCACATTGATTCTTTGGTGGGAGGGGATTGATACGGGATCATTTGGGCGACTTATGTTGGTGTTTCGCGATTCCTTCCAGGCGGTGTCTAGCTTTCATGCCGAGCTACTAGCGCTTGAGATGGGATTGCGGCATGCCCCGACAGTTCTCACTTCAGATTTGGATCGAGTTGACGCCGCTGGGCGGTGGTCACCACGATCACTCGGTGGCCTTGGCTCTTGGCAGTTCAAGATACCCCGATTCGCATTCGGATCATGCCGAGGACCCTCGACTCGATTTCCCACATACACAGAGAGGGAATCGACGGCCAGATCACCCAGCGAGTTGGGAGTCACGCTCGCCCTTGGCAAATCACTTTGTTGATGAGAGCACGGCTTCTCACCACCTCTTAGCGCTCATTCGGATGGACCACCGGGATACCCGAGCTTGATTTTCATAGATCATTGGTTCTCATTGTACTCTCTCGATATATCATAGATGTCGTAGTGATAGGCGTTTTGCTTTCTGATTCTTCCCGCTGTAACGGGACATGACACTGTATGATACTTTGTTTATTTGATATACAGGTAGGGGATCACGCCTCAATCCCCCACCCTCCGGGGTGTTATTTTGATTAAAAAAAAAAAAACCCTAAACCCTGAACCCTAAACCCTGAACCCTAAATCCTAAACCCTAAACCCTAAATCCTAAACCCTAAACCCTAAATCCTAAACCCTAAACCCTAAACCCTAAACCCTGAACCCTAAACCCTAAACCCTAAACCCTAAACCAAAACCTAAACCAAAAAAAAAAAAACTTGGAGGGGGCAAAATGCTCTGCCCTCTCTCACACACTAGCACACACTTTTTTCACACACACATGCATTGTTCTTCACGTTTGAGCCGATTTTGCACGGATTGTTCAAGCATTCTTTCATTCTGAGGGAGTTTTAGATTCTGTTTTCATACCCTTTGTTTTTGTTTTTTCATTTTTTTTTTCGTTTTCTTTGCTCAATCTTTTTTTTTTAGGATTCCATTTTTTCTCACCGTATTTTCTTGTTTTCTCCAACTGTGCTCAGGTCTCCACCGCCATTAATGGCAGAGTTTAGTTCACGCCCGCCGGATTTCCAATCCCCAAAGCTTGGGTCATATGCAAATGTGACTGCTTCTTGCTCTAATCGCTCTAATCTTCCTTTTGATCCCAAGAGAGTCGTTCCACTTGGCACCCACCAGGTTAGAGATGGAAAGCAGGTTCTTGGTTTTTCTTCATCGGAGAATGATCGTCTTGCAGCGTCTTGGAAACTCACCTTGATTGGAAAATTTTCCTTCACGATCCCTCACCCCAAAGGAATTGATTCCGGATTCTCTGCGTTGAACTTGAAGGGCCATTCTCCTCGAGCTTTGCGAATCCTTCACATATTATCATCAAATTACGGCTTGAGGAGGACTTTAATAAGTTATGGATGGGTACTCTTTGGTCGTTGGGGACTCAGTGGCCGTGGCGTGTGTTTAAGTGGACACCTTCATTTAATCCGAAAACTAAGCTCCTCTTGCGCCACCGATTCGTCTTCCGGGTTTGCCTATACATTTTTTCGATCATAATGCTCTTTTCGCTATCAATATTATAGGTACGCCTCTTCAAGTGGACTCTCTCTGGCCTCTTGGTCTCGATTATCCATGGCACGGGTTTGTATTGAATCGGACTTGTTAAAAGAGAGAATTGAAGAGATTCTCGCTTGAGTTTGATGATACTTCACAGTGCAAAAGATTATATATGAAAGGATTCCAGATTATTGTACGCATTGCAGACATATTGGACACTCTGTTGAGGGATGCTACATGAATGGGAATGTTACTCACCCACCACCACCTGTTAGGCGTCCCTCCACCATAGAAGGTTCTGATGGCTTCGACTCCAAGGGGTTAAGTGGAAATATGGATAAGTCTAGGGGTGCTAAGGGTATTTTAAAGACTTGTGGACAAAAACCCTAATTCCTCTCGGGGTGCTAATAGAGTTGTTCCTCAAAGTCGTGGAATGGATAAAAGTCAATAAGAAAGGACCAAGAGAAACGGGATTGGTTTCTAAGGAGCTTCAAAAATTAGCCAAGCACTTGAAACATACCTATTTTGAGGATATTCTCTCATCCGCGGCCCAATGATCAGGCAATAATCGCTTTTGAGTTTGGCTAATAGTAATGTTCGGACACCGATACATTACCACAATTAATTAATGGCTCGATCAGGGTTATGTTTCTCACGTGGATGATCGGACGGATTCCATTATTGTGGAAAATAACAAGAGGCGGCGTGGCATTTTCGAAATGAGTGTATGACAACCGTCAAAAATCCCAATATAATGGGCGACAACTCGTGCTTAATTACATGTCTTGAGAATGCCGCCAGATTCCATCCGATGCACGCGTGATAAAGGGGAATAATTGTGGTGCATTATCCAGTAAACATTCCCCGATATTTCGAAACCAAAGAACACCTTTGAAGAGTTACAGTGGTCAACTTTGCTCTAATGGGAATTTGGGTCCCACTGGTACAACTTTCCATGCAAAAAGTGGGAGATGACTACAACTTTATTAATGGGATAAATTCTACTCCCTCCCCTTCACCATGTGCAACGGCCACTTATGGAGTGGGCCCAGATGCTTTTGTGCTTTCTTTGACTCAATCATCTCATAATGCTAGCTTGGCCCCACCACACAACCATTTTCCTACCTCATCCGTCCACAAACTGGCGCCTATTGATCACTTGAGCCTTAATTGTTCCCTTAATGGGATTCAAGGGGGCCCACGCCCATATCCCCTCAAAAGCAAGTTGATTCCTCCAAAGACACTACAAAATCTCTTTCCTCTTCATCACCATTGGGGATGCCCACTTGTGGAGTGGGCCCAGGTGCTTTTCCACCTTCTTTGATTTATTCATCCCATAACACTACATTGGCCCCACCACATCACCCTTTGCTAGCATCACACGTCCACTTGCAGCTTGAGCATGACAACTTGGACCAACAATGTTATATTGATGGAAATTCAAAGTGGTCCCACCACACCTTTTTCACAAGCTCATGCGTCCATTTGGTGATGATGGCCAAAGAAACTTTGCTTTGTGATATAAACAATCATATTGGTCCATCCATTCCCTCATCTCCATGTGTCGCCATCAGCAACTTGGTGGGCCAAGATGTTATTTTGTCCTCTTTGCATTATTTAGCCCATAACTCTCAACGGGACCCACTAAACCAACCCCTCTCACCCACGCACGTGGCCGCAGTGGCCGGTGAAGCATGATAACTTTGACCAACATTGTCCTCTCTCATGGGATGTCACATGGGCCCACGTCCATGTCTTCACATGGAAGAGATCCCAGGGCTTTGCGCTTTGGACTTGGACGACAACATCAAGAATGGGCCATCCAATTCTTCCTCATCTTGTGTTGGGGATATTCATTGCAAGTTGGGCCATGATTTTCAACAAGCCCAAGTGCATATTGCCCACCGTGGCCAGCATTATTATTCGGGCGTAATCAGGCTACCTTAATGAGGCCCAGGTTTTTTCCAATACCCAGTGGCTCAGTGGCTCAGTGGCCCAGTGGCCCAGTGGTGGCCCAGTGGCTCAGTGGCCCAGTGGCCAGTGGCCAGTGGCCCAGTGGCCAGTGGTGGCCAGTGGTGGCTCCAGTGGCCAGTGGCCCAGGCCCAGGCCAGTGGCCCAGTGGCCCAGGTGGCCAGTGGCCCAGTGGCCCAGGCCAGTGGCTCAGTGGCTCCAGTGGCCCAGTGGCCCAGTGGCCCAGGCCCAGGCCAGGCCTCAGTGGCCCAGTGGCCCAGTGGCTCAGTGGTCAGGCCCAGTGGCCCAGGCCCAGGCCCAGTGGCCAGTGGCCCAGGCCAGGCCCAGGGCCAGTGGCCAGTGGCTCAGGCCCAGGCCCAGTGGCCAGTGGCCAGTGGCCCAGTGGCCCAGGCTCAGTGGCCCAGTGGCCCAGTGGCCCAGGCCCAGGCCCAGTGGCCCAGGCCCAGTGGCCCAGTGGCCCAGTGGCCAGTGGCCCAGTGGCCCAGTGGCCCAGTGGCCAGGCCCAGTGGCTCAGTGGCCAGGCCAGGCCCAGGGCTCCAGTGGCAGTGGCCAGTGGCCCAGTGGCCCAGTGGCCAGTGGCCCAGGCCCAGTGGCTCAGGTGGCCCAGTGGCCCAGTGGCCCAGTGGCCCAGTGGCCCAGTGGCCAGTGGCCAGTGGCCAGTGGTCCAGGCCCAGTGGCCCAGGCCCAGGCCAGTGGCCCAGTGGGCCAGGTCAGGCCCAGTGGCTCAGTGGCCCAGTGGCCAGTGGCCCAGTGGCCCAGGCCCAGGCCAGGTGGCCAGTGGCCCAGTGGTCAGTGGCCCAGTGGCCCAGGCCCAGGTGGCCCAGTGGCTCAGTGGCCCAGTGGCCCAGTGGCCCAGGCCCAGTGGCCCAGTGGCCAGTGGTCAGTGGCCAGTGGCCCAGTGGCCCAGTGGCCCAGTGGCCAGTGGCCCAGGCCCAGGCCCAGTGGCCCAGTGGTGGCCCAGGTGGCCCAGTGGCCCAGTGGCCCAGTGGCCAGGTGGCCAGGCTCAGTGGCCCAGGCCCAGTGGCCCAGTGGGCCCAGTGGCCAGTGGCCCAGGCCCAGGGCCCAGTGGCCCAGTGGCCCAGGCCCAGGCCCAGGCCAGGCCCAGGCCCAGTGGCCCAGTGGCCAGTGGCCAGGGGCCAGTGGCCAGTGGCCAGTGGCCCAGTGGCCCAGTGGCCCAGTGGCCCAGGCCCAGTGGCCCAGTGGCCAGTGGCCCAGTGGCCAGTGGCCCAGTGGCCCAGTGGCCAGTCCAGGTGGCCCAGTGGCCCAGTGGCCCAGTGGCCCAGTGGCCCAGTGGCCCAGGCTCAGTGGCCCAGTGGCCCAGTGGCCAGTGGCCCAGTGGCCAGTGGCCCAGTGGCCCAGGTGGCCCAGTGGCCCAGTGGCCCAGTGGCCAGTGGCCAGTGGCCCAGGCCAGTCAGGCCAGTGGCCCAGGCCTCAGTGGCCCAGTGGCCAGTGGCCCAGTGGCCCAGTGGCCCAGGGCCCAGGGCTCAGTGGCCCAGTGGCCCAGGTGGCCCAGGCCCAGTGGCCAGGCCCAGGGCCCAGTGGCCCAGGTCCAGGCCCAGTGGCTCAGGGCCCAGTGGCCCAGTGGCCCAGTGGCCCAGGCCCAGGCCCAGTGGCCCAGTGGCCAGTGGCCAGTGGCCCAGTGGCCCAGTGGCCCAGTGGCTCCAGTGGCCCAGTGGCCCAGTGGCCCAGTGGCCCAGTGGCCAGTGGCCCAGTGGCCAGTGGCCCAGGCCCAGTGGCCCAGTGGCCAGTGGCCCAGTGGCCAGTGGCCAGTGGCCCAGTGGCCCAGGCCCAGGCCAGTGGCCCAGGCCAGTGGCCCAGTGGCTCAGGCCCAGTGGCCCAGTGGCCCAGGCCAGGCCCAGTGGCCAGGCTCCAGTGGCCAGGCCAGTGGCCCAGTGGCCCAGTGGCCAGTGGCCTCAGTGGCCCAGGCCAGTGGCCAGTGGCCCAGTGGTCAGGCCCAGTGGCCAGTGGCCCAGTGGCCCAGTGGCCCAGTGGGGCCAGTGGTGGCCAGTGGTGGCCCAGTGGCCAGTGGCCCAGGCCAGTGGTGGCTCAGTGGCCAGTGGCCCAGTGGCCAGGCCCAGTGGCCTCCAGGTGGCTGGCCCAGTGGCCAGTGGCCAGGTGGCCTCAGGCCCAGTGGCCCAGTGGCTCAGTGGCCAGTGGCCCAGTGGCCCAGTGGCCCAGTGGCCCAGGCCTCAGGCCCAGTGGCCCAGTGGCCAGTGGCCAGGCCAGTGGCCAGTGGCCCAGGTGGTCAGGCCCCAGGCCCAGTGGCCCAGTGGCCAGTGGGCCCAGTGGCCAGGCCCAGTGGCTCAGTGGCCAGTCAGGCCAGGGCCAGTGGCCAGTGGCCCAGTGGCCCAGTGGCCAGTGGCCCAGTGGCCCAGTGGCCCAGTGGCCAGTGGCCCAGTGGCCAGTGGTCAGGCCCAGGCCCAGTGGCAGGCCAGTGGCCCAGTGGCCCAGTGGCCCAGTGGCCCAGTGGCCCAGTGGCCCAGTGGCCCAGTGGCCCAGTGGCCCAGTGGCCCAGTGGCCAGTGGCCCAGTGGCCCAGTGGCTCAGTGGCCAGTGGCAGGCCCAGTGGCCAGTGGTGGCCAGTGGCCCAGTGGCCAGTGGCCAGTGGCCAGGGCCAGTGGCCAGTGGCCCAGTGGCCCAGGTGGCCTGGCCAGTGGCCCAGTGGCCAGTGGCCCAGTGGCCCAGTGGCCCAGGCCCAGGCCCAGGCCAGTGGCCCAGTGGCCAGTGGCCCAGGCCCAGTGGCCCAGTGGCTCAGTGGTCCAGGTGGCCCAGGCCAGTGGCCCAGGCCAGTGGCCAGTGGCCCAGTGGCCAGGGCCCAGTGGCCAGTGGTGGCCCAGGCCCAGGCCCAGTGGCTCCAGGCCAGGCCAGTGGCCCAGGCCCAGTGGTCAGGCAGTGGCCAGTGGCCCAGGCCAGGGCTCAGTGGCCCAGTGGCCCAGTGGCCCAGGGCCAGTGGCCAGTGGCCCAGTGGTCAGGGCCTCAGTGGCCAGTGGCCAGTGGCCCAGGCCCAGTGGGCCCAGGCCCAGGCCCAGTGGCCAGTGGTCAGTGGCCCAGTGGCCAGGTGGCCCAGTGGCCAGTGGTGGCCAGTGGCCCAGTGGCCCAGTGGCCCAGGCCAGTGGCCCAGTGGCCCAGTGGCCCAGTGGCCCAGTGGCCCAGTGGCTCAGTGGCCCAGTGGCCAGTGGCCAGTGGCCCAGTGGTGGCCTCAGTGGCCCAGGCCAGTGGCCAGTGGCCCAGGCCCAGTGGCCCAGTGGCCCAGGTCCAGTGGCCCAGTGGCCAGGTGGCCCAGTGGCCAGTGGCTCAGTGGCCCAGTGGCCCAGTGGCCCAGGCCCAGGCAGTGGCCAGGCCCAGGCCCAGGCCCAGGCCCAGTGGCTCAGTGGCCAGTGGCCCAGGCCCAGGCCCAGGCCAGTGGTCCAGGCCCAGTGGCCCAGTGGCCAGTGGCCCAGTGGCCCAGTGGCCCAGGCCCAGTGGCCCAGGCCAGTGGCCCAGTGGCCAGTGGCCCAGTGGCCAGTGGCAGTGGTGGCCAGTGGCTCCAGTGGCCAGCTCCAGTGGCCCAGGCCAGTGGCCAGTGGCCCAGTGGCCCAGGCCAGGCCCAGTGGCCCAGTGGCCCAGTGGCCCAGTGGGCCAGTGGCCCAGTGGCCCAGTGGCCAGTGGCCCAGTGGCCCAGTGGCCCAGTGGCCAGGCCCAGGCCAGTGGCCAGTGGCCAGTGGCTCAGTGGCCCAGGCCCAGTGGCCCAGTGGCCCAGTGGTCAGGCCTCAGTGGCCCAGTGGTGGCCCAGTGGCCCAGTGGCCAGTGGCCCAGGGGCCAGGCCCAGGCCCAGGCCAGGTGCAGTGGCCCAGGCCTCAGGTGGCCAGTGGCCAGTGGCCCAGTGGCCCAGTGGCCAGTGGCCCAGTGGCCAGTGGTGGCCAGTGGTGGCCCAGGCTCAGGCCCAGGTGGCTCAGTGGCCCAGGCTCAGTGGCAGGCCAGTGGCCCAGTGGTGGCTGGCCCAGGTGGCCTCAGTGGTGGCCCAGGCAGTGGCCAGTGGCCCAGTGGCCCAGTGGCCAGTGGCCCAGTGGCCAGTGGCCCAGGCCTCAGTGGCTGGCCAGTGGCCCAGTGGTCAGGCCAGTGGCCCAGTGGCCAGTGGCCCAGTGGCCCAGTGGCCCAGTGGGTCCAGTGGCCAGTGGCCCAGTGGCCAGTGGCCCAGTGGCCCAGTGGCCCAGTGGCCCAGTGGCCAGTGGCCAGGCCCAGGCCCAGTGGCCAGTGGCCCAGGTGGCCAGTGGCCCAGGCCTGGCCAGTGGCCCAGGCCCAGGCCCAGGCCCAGTGGCCCAGTGGCCAGTGGCCCAGTGGCCAGTGGCCAGGCCCAGGGCTCAGTGGCCAGTGGCCCTCCAGTGGCCAGTGGCCCAGTGGCCAGGCCCAGGCAGGTGGCCCAGGCCCAGGGCCAGTGGCTCAGTGGCCCAGGTGGCCAGTGGCCCAGTGGCCTGGCCCAGTGGCCCAGTGGCCCAGTGGCCAGTGGCCAGTGGCCCAGTGGCCCAGTGGCCCAGTGGCCAGGTCAGTGGCCCAGTGGCCCAGTGGCCCAGGCCCAGTGGCCCAGTGGCCCAGGTGGTGGCCAGTGGCCAGTGGCCCAGGGCCAGTGGCCCAGTGGCTCCAGTGGCTCAGTGGCCAGTGGCTCCAGTGGCCAGTGGCAGGCCTCAGTGGCCAGTGGCTCAGTGGCCCAGTGGCTCCAGTGGCCCAGGTGGCAGGCCAGTGGCCCAGGGCCAGTGGCCAGGCCCAGGCCCAGTGGCCCAGTGGCCCAGGCCCAGTGGCCCAGTGGCCAGTGGCCCAGTGGCCCAGGGCCAGTGGCCCAGTGGCCCAGGCTCAGTGGCCCAGGCCCAGGCCAGGCCCAGTGGCAGGCCAGTGGCCCAGGCCAGTGGCCCAGGCCAGGTCCAGGCCCAGTGGCCAGTGGCTCAGGCCCAGGCCCAGTGGCCCAGGCCCAGGCAGGGCCCAGTGGCCCAGTGGCCCAGTGGCCCAGGTCCAGGCCAGTGGCCAGTGGCCCCAGGTGGCCCAGGTCCAGGCCCAGGCCCAGTGGCCAGTGGCCCAGGGTGGCCCAGTGGCCCAGTGGCCCAGGCTCAGTGGCCCAGTGGCCAGGGCCCAGTGGCCCAGGCCAGGCCCAGGGCCCAGTGGCCCAGTGGCCAGTGGCCCAGGCCCAGGCCCAGGTGGCCAGTGGCCCAGGTGGCTCAGTGGCCCAGTGGCCCAGGCCCAGGGCCAGTGGCCCAGTGGCCAGTGGCCCAGGTCAGGCCCAGGCCCAGTGCCCAGGTCAGGGCCCAGTGGCCCAGTGGCCCAGGCCTCAGTGGCCCAGTGGCCCAGGCCAGTGGCCCAGTGGCCCAGTGGCCAGTGGCCAGGCTCCAGTGGCCCAGTGGCCTCAGGGCCAGGCCCAGGCTCAGTGGCCAGTGGCCCAGGCCCAGGCCCAGGTGGCCAGTGGCCAGTGGCCCAGTGGCCCAGTGGGGCCAGTGGTCAGGGCCAGTGGCCCAGGGCCCAGTGGCCCAGGCCCAGTGGCCCAGTGGCCCAGGCCAGGCCCAGTGGCCAGTGGCCCAGGTGGCCCAGGTGGCCAGTGGCCCAGTGGCCAGTGGCCAGGTGGCCCAGTGGCCCAGTGGCCCAGGGCCCAGGGCCAGTGGCCCAGGCCAGTGGCCCAGTGGCCCAGTGGCCAGTGGTGGCCCAGTGGCCAGTGGCCAGTGGCCCAGTGGCCAGTGGCCAGTGGCCTCAGTGGCCAGTGGCCCAGTGGCTCAGTGGCCAGTGGCCCAGTGGTGGCCAGTGGCCCAGGTGGCCAGTGGCCCAGTGGTGGCCCAGTGGCCCAGGCTCCAGGCTCAGTGGCCCAGTGGCCCAGGCCAGGCCAGGCCCAGGCTCAGTGGTGGCCAGTGGCCAGTGGCCAGTGGCTCAGGCCAGTGGCCCAGTGGCTCAGTGGCCCAGTGGCCAGTGGCCAGTGGCCCAGGTCCAGTGGCCAGGCTCAGGGCCCAGTGGCCCAGGTGGCCAGGTGGGCCAGGGCCAGTGGCTCAGGCCAGGCCAGTGGCCAGTGGCCAGTGGCCTCAGGCCCAGTGGCCCAGTGGCAGGGCCCAGTGGCCCAGGCCCAGGCCCAGGCAGTGGCCAGTCAGGCCAGTGGCCCAGTGGCCAGTGGCCCAGTGGCCCAGGTGGCCCAGTGGCCCAGTGGCCAGTGGTGGGCAGTGGCCAGTGGCCCAGGCCCAGGGCCCAGTGGCCCAGTGGCCCAGGCCAGGCCCAGGCCCAGGTGGCCAGTGGCCCAGGCCCAGGCCAGGGCTCAGTGGCCAGGCCCCAGTGGCCCAGTGGCCCAGTGGCCCAGTGGCCCAGTGGCCCAGGCCCAGGCCCAGGGCCAGTGGCCCAGGGCCAGTGGTCCAGTGGCCCAGTGGCCAGGGCCAGGGCCCAGTGGCCAGTGGCCCAGTGGCTGGCCAGTGGCCCAGTGGCCCAGTGGCCCAGTGGCCCAGTGGCCCAGGCCCAGTGGCCCAGGCCAGTGGCCCAGGCCCAGTGGCCCAGTGGCCCAGTGGCCCAGTGGTCCAGTGGCCCAGTGGCCCAGTGGCCAGTGGCTCAGTGGCCCAGTGGCCCAGTGGCCCAGTGGCCCAGGGTGGCCAGTGGCCAGTGGCCCAGGCCCAGTGGCCCAGGTGGCTCAGTGGCCCAGTGGGCCAGGGCCAGGCCAGTGGCCCAGTGGCCAGTGGCCAGTGGCCCAGTGGCCCAGTGGCCAGTGGCCCAGGCTCAGGCCAGTGGCCCAGTGGCCCAGTGGCCCAGTGGCCCAGTGGCCCAGTGGCCCAGGCCTGGCAGTGGCCCAGGCCCAGGCCAGTGGCCCAGTGGCCCAGTGGCCAGTGGCCCAGGTGGCCAGGCCAGGGGCCAGTGGCTCAGTGGCCTCAGTGGCCCAGGCCCAGGTCAGGGCCCAGGCCCAGTGGCCAGGTGGCCCAGTGGCCAGTGGCCAGGTCAGTGGCCCAGGCCCAGGCCCAGGCCCAGTGGCCCAGTGGCCCAGGGCCCAGTGGCCCAGTGGCCCAGTGGCCCAGTGGCCCAGTGGCCAGTGGCCCAGTGGCCCAGTGGCCCAGGCCCAGTGGCCAGTGGCCAGGGCCAGTGGCTCCAGTGGCCCAGTGGCCCAGTGGCCAGTGGCCCAGGCCCAGGCCCAGGCCCAGGCCCCAGTGGCCCAGTGGCCCAGTGGCCTCAGTGGCCAGTGGCCAGTGGCCAGTGGCCCAGTGGCCCAGGCTCAGTGGCCAGTCAGGCCAGTGGCCCAGTGGCCCAGGCCCAGGCCAGTGGCCAGTGGCCAGGTGGCCAGTGGCCAGGTCCAGGCCCAGTGGCCCAGGCCAGGTGGCCAGTGGCTCAGTGGCCCAGTGGCCCAGTGGCCCAGTGGCCCAGTGGCCCAGGCCAGTGGCCCAGTGGCCAGTGGCCAGTGGCCCAGTGGCCCAGTGGCCCAGTGGCCCAGTGTGGCCCAGGGCCAGTGGCCCAGTGGCCCAGTGGCCCAGTGGCCCAGTGGCCCAGGTGGCCAGTGGCCCAGTGGCCAGTGGCCCAGTGGCCCAGTGGCCCAGGCCCAGTGGCCCAGTGGCCAGTGGTGGCCAGTGGCTCAGTGGTGGCCCAGTGGCCCAGGCCCAGGCCCAGGCCCCAGGCCCAGGCCCAGTGGCCCAGGCCCAGTGGCCCAGTGGGGCCAGGCCCAGTGGCCAGTGGCCCAGGCCCAGTGGCCAGTGCCCAGTGGCCCAGTGGCCAGTGGCCAGGGCTCAGGCCCAGCCAGGCCAGTGGCCCAGTGGCCCAGTGGCCCAGGCCCAGTGGCCCAGTGGCCCAGGTGGCCCAGTGGCCAGTGGCCCAGTGGCCCAGTGGCCCAGTGGCCCAGGCAGGGCCAGTGGCCCAGTGGCCCAGGCCCAGGCTCAGGCCAGTGGCCAGTGGCCCAGTGGCTCAGTGGCCCAGTGGCCCAGGCAGGCCAGTGGCCCAGGTGGCCCAGGCCCAGTGGCCCAGTGGCCCAGGCCCAGGCCCAGTGGCCCAGTGGCCCAGTGGCCAGTGGCCCAGTGGCCCAGTGGCCAGGCCCAGTGGCCAGTGGCAGTGGCCCAGTGGTCAGGCCCAGTGGCCCAGTGGCTCAGGCCAGTGGCCCAGGCCCAGGCTCAGTGGCCCAGTGGCCCAGTGGCCCAGTGGCCCAGTGGCCCAGTGGCCCAGTGGCCCAGTGGCCCAGGCCAGTGGCCCAGTGGTGGCCCAGGCCAGTGGCCAGTGGCCCAGTGGCCCAGGTGGCCAGTGGCCCAGGCCCAGGCCAGTGGCCCAGTGGCCCAGTGGCCAGTGGCTCCAGTGGCCCAGTGGCCAGTGGCAGTGGCCAGTGGGCCCAGTGGTGGCCCAGTGGCCCAGGCCCAGGCCCAGTGGCCAGGCCAGTGGCCCAGGCCAGTGGCCAGGCCCAGTGGCCAGTGGCCAGTGGCCCAGTGGCCCAGTGGCCAGTGGCCCAGGCCCAGTGGCCAGGTCCAGTGGCCAGTGGCCCAGTGGCCCAGTGGCCCAGTGGCCCAGTGGCCCAGGCCCAGTGGCCCAGTGGCCCAGTGGCCCAGTGGGCCCAGTGGCCCAGTGGCCAGTGGCCCAGGCCCAGTGGCCCAGTGGCCAGTGGCCCAGTGGTGGCCCAGTGGCCCAGTGGCCCAGTGGCCCAGTGGCCAGGTGGCCCAGTGGCCCAGTGGCCCAGGCCCAGGCCCAGGCCAGGGCCAGGTGGCCAGTGGCCAGTGGCCCAGTGGCCAGGCCCAGTGGCCCAGTGGCCCAGTGGCCTCAGTGGCCAGTGGCCAGTGGGCCAGTGGCCAGTGGCCAGTGGCCCAGTGGGGCCAGTGGCCCAGTGGCCCAGGCCCAGTGGCCAGTGGCCCAGTGGCCAGTGGCCCAGTGGCCCAGGTGGCCCAGTGGTCAGGCCCAGTGGCCAGGTGGCCCAGGTCAGGCCCAGGCCCAGTGGCCCAGTGGCCCAGTGGCTCAGTGGCCAGTGGCCTCAGTGGGCTCCAGTGGCCCAGTGGCCAGTGGCCCAGGCCCAGTGGGCCTCAGTGGCCCAGCCCAGGCCAGTGGCAGGCCAGTGGCCCAGTGGCCAGTGGCCCAGTGGCTCAGTGGCCCAGGGGCCAGGTGGCCCAGTGGCCCAGTGGCCAGTGGCCCAGTGGCCAGTGGCCAGTGGCCTCAGTGGCCCAGGTCAGTGGCCCAGTGGCAGGCCAGTGGCCAGGCCAGTGGCCAGGCCAGGCCAGGGCCCCAGTGGCCCAGGCCCAGTGGTGGCCCAGTGGCCCAGTGGCCCAGTGGCTCAGTGGCCCAGTGGCCCAGTGGCCAGTGGCCCAGGCCAGTGGCCCAGTGGTCAGGCCCAGTGGCCCAGTGGCCAGGCCCAGTGGCCAGTGGCCCAGTGGCCCAGTGGCCAGTGGCCCAGTGGCCCAGTGGCCAGTGGCCCAGTGGCCCAGTGGCCCAGTGGTGGCCCAGGCAGTGGCCAGGCCAGGTGGCCCAGTGGCCCAGTGGCCCAGGGCCCAGGCCAGTGGCCCAGTGGCCAGTGGCCAGTGGCCCAGGGCCAGGCCCAGTGGCCAGTGGCCAGTGGCCCAGGTGGCCCAGTGGCCCAGTGGCCAGTGGCAGGCCAGGCCCAGGCCAGTGGCCAGTGGTGGCCAGGCCCAGTGGCCCAGGCCAGGCCAGGCCCAGGCCCAGGCCCAGTGGCCCAGGCCCAGTGGCCAGTGGCCAGGCCCAGTGGCCCAGTGGCCAGTGGCCCAGTGGCCCAGTGGCCCAGGCCAGGCCAGTGGCTCAGGTGGCCAGGGCCAGTGGCCCAGGCCCAGTGGCCCAGTGGCCCAGTGGCCCAGTGGTCAGGGCCAGTGGCCCAGGCCCAGGCCCAGTGGCCAGGCCCAGTGGCTCAGTGGCCCAGTGGCCCAGTGGCCCAGTGGCCCAGTGGCCCAGTGGCCCAGGCCCAGTGGCCAGTGGCCCAGTGGCCCAGGGCCCCCAGTGGCCCAGGCCCAGTGGTGGCCCAGTGGCCCAGTGGCCAGTGGTGGCCCAGTGGCCCAGTGGCCCAGTGGCCCAGTGGCCCAGTGGTGGCCCAGTGGCCCAGGCCCAGTGGCCCAGTGGCCCAGTGGCCCAGTGGCCCAGTGGCAGTGGTGGCTCAGTGGCCCAGTGGCCCAGTGGCCCAGTGGCCCAGTGGCCCAGTGGCCAGTGGCCCAGGCCCAGTGGTCAGGCCCAGTGGCTGGCCCAGGTGGTGGCCCAGTGGCCCAGGCCCAGTGGCCCAGGCCCAGGCCCAGTGGCCCAGGGCCAGTGGCCCAGGTGGCCAGGGCCAGGCTCCAGTGGCCCAGTGGCCCAGTGGCCCAGTGGCCCAGTGGCCAGTGGTGGCCCAGTGGCCAGTGGCCCAGTGGCCCAGTGGCCAGTGGGCCCAGGCCTCCAGTGGCCAGTGGCCAGTGGCCCAGTGGCCCAGTGGCCAGGCTCAGGTGGCCCAGTGGCCCAGTGGCCAGTGGCCCAGTGGCTCAGGCCAGTGGCCAGTGGCCCAGGTGGCCAGTGGCCCAGGCCCAGTGGCAGTGGCCCAGGCCAGTGGCCCAGTGGCCCAGTGGCCCAGTGGCCAGTGGCCAGTGGCCAGTGGCCCAGGTGGCCCAGGCCCAGTGGCAGTGGCCCAGGCCCAGGGTGGCCCAGGCCCAGTGGCCCAGGCCCAGTGGCCAGTGGCCCAGTGGCCCAGTGGCCAGTGGCTCAGTGGCCCAGTGGCCAGTGGCCCAGTGGCCCAGTGGCCCAGGCCCAGGCCCAGTGGCCAGTCCAGGTGGCCCAGTGGCCCAGTGGCCCAGTGGCCCAGGGCCCAGGCCTCAGTGGCCAGTGGCCGGCTCCAGGCCCAGTGGCCAGTGGGCCCAGGCCAGTGGCCCAGTGGCCAGTGGCCCAGGCCCAGGTCAGGCCCAGTGGCCCAGGCCAGTGGCTCAGGCCCAGTGGCCAGGCCTCAGTGGCCAGTGGTCAGTGGCCAGTGGCCAGTGGCCCAGTGGCCCAGGGCCCAGTGGCCCAGTGGCCAGTGGCCCAGGCCAGTGGCTCAGGTGGCAGGCCCAGGCCCAGTGGCCAGTGGCCCAGTGGCCCAGTGGCCCAGTGGCCCCCAGTGGTGGCCCAGTGGCCCAGTGGTCCAGTGGCCAGGTCAGTGGCCCAGTGGCCCAGTGGCCCAGTGGCCAGTGGCCCAGTGGCCCAGTGGTGGCCCAGTGGCCCAGTGGCCAGTGGCCAGGTGGCCAGTGGCCCAGTGGCCAGGGCCAGTGGCTCAGTGGCTCAGTGGCTCCAGGGCCAGTGGCCCAGTGGCCAGTGGCCAGTGGCCCAGGCCAGTGGCCCAGTGGCCAGGCCCAGTGGCCCAGGGCCCAGTGGTGGCCCAGTGGCCCAGTGGCCCAGTGGCTCAGTGGCCCAGTGGCCCAGTGGCCCAGTGGCCCAGTGGCCAGTGGCTCAGTGGCTCAGTGGCCTCAGGCCCAGGCCCAGGCTCAGTGGTGGCCCAGTGGCCCAGGCCTCAGTGGCCCAGTGGCCCAGGCCCAGGCCCAGTGGCCCAGTGGCCCAGGCCCCAGGCCCAGTGGCCCAGGCCCAGTGGCTCAGTGGCCAGTGGCCCAGGCCCAGGTCAGGGCCCAGTGGGTGGCCAGGGCCAGTGGCCAGTGGCCAGTGGCCCAGTGGCCCAGTGGCTCCAGTGGCCCAGGTGGCCAGTGGTCAGTGGCTCCAGTGGCCCAGGGCCAGTGGCCCAGTGGCCAGGCCCAGTGGCCCAGTGGCCCAGTGGTCAGGCCCAGGCCAGTGGCCAGTGGTGGCCAGTGGCCCAGGCCCAGGCCCAGGCCCAGTGGCCTCAGTGGCCCAGTGGCCCAGGGCCCAGGCCCAGGGCCAGTGGCCCAGGCCTCAGTGGCCCAGGTGGCCCAGTGGCCCAGGCCAGTGGCCCAGTGGCCCAGTGGCCCAGGTGGCCCAGTGGCCCAGGTGGCCCAGTGGCCAGTGGCCCAGGTGGCCAGTCAGTGGCCCAGTGGCCCAGTGGCCCAGGCCCAGGCCCAGGCCCAGGCCCAGGCCCAGTGGCCCAGTGGCCCAGGCCCAGGTCCAGCAGTGGCCCAGTGGCCCAGTGGCCCAGTGGCCCAGTGGCCAGGCCCAGGCCCAGTGGCCAGTGGCCAGTGGCTCAGTGGCCAGTGGCCCAGGCCCAGTGGCCCAGTGGCCCAGTGGGCCCAGTGGCCCAGTGGTGGCCAGTGGCCCAGTGGTGGCCCAGTGGCCCAGGTGGCCCAGTGGCTCAGTGGCCCAGGGCCAGGCTCAGGCCCAGTGGCCAGGCCAGGGCCAGTGGCCCAGGCCCAGTGGCCAGTGGCCCAGGCCAGTGGCCCAGTGGCCCAGTGGCCCAGTGGCCAGGTGGCCCAGGTGGCCCAGTGGCCAGGTCCAGTGGCCAGGCCAGTGGCCCAGTGGCCCAGTGGCCCAGTGGCCCAGGCCAGTGGCCCAGTGGCCCAGTGGCCCAGTGGCCAGTGGCCTCAGTGGCCCAGGCCCAGTGGCCCAGTGGCCCAGTGGCCAGTGGCCAGTGGCCAGTGGTGGCCCAGTGGCCCAGTGGCAGGCCCAGTGGCCCAGGCCCAGTGGCCCAGGCCCAGTGGCCCAGTGGCCCAGGTGGCCCAGTGGCCCAGGCCCAGGCCAGCCCAGGCCCAGGTGGCCAGTGGTCAGGCCCAGGTGCCCAGTGGCCAGTGGCCCAGTGGCCCAGTGGCCCAGGTGGCCCAGTGGCCCAGTGGCCCAGTGGCCCAGTGGCCCAGGCCCAGTGGCCCAGGCCCAGGCCCAGTGGCCAGTGGCCCAGTGGGCCCAGGCCCAGGTGGCCCAGTGGCTCAGTGGCCCAGTGGCCCAGGCCCAGTGGCCCAGTGGCCAGTGGCCCAGTGGCTCAGTGGCCAGTGGCCTCAGTGGCTCAGGGCCAGTGGCCCAGGGGCCAGTGGCTCAGTGGCCAGTGGCCCAGTGGCCCAGTGGCCCAGTGGCCCAGTGGCCCAGTGGCCCAGTGGCCCAGGCCCAGTGGCCAGTGGCCAGGCCCAGTGGCCCAGTGGCCAGGCCCAGGCCCAGTGGCCCAGTGGCCCAGTGGTGGCCCAGTGGCCCAGGTGGCCAGGCCCAGGTGGCCAGTGGCCCAGTGGCCTCAGTGGCCCAGTGGGCCCAGGCCCAGGCCAGTGGCCCAGTGGCCCAGTGGCCCAGTGGCCCAGGCCCAGTGGCCCAGGCCCAGTGGCCCAGTGGCCCAGTGGCCAGGCCCAGTGGCCCAGGTGGCCAGTGGCCCAGTGGCCAGGCCAGTGCAGCCAGTGGCCAGTGGCCAGTGGCCAGGTGGCCCAGGCCCAGTGGCCAGTGGCCCAGTGGCCCAGGGCCAGTGGCCAGTGGCCAGTGGCCCAGTGGCCAGGGCCAGTGGCCCAGGTGGGCCCAGGCCTGGCTCAGTGGCCCAGGCCCAGGCCCAGGCCAGTGGCCAGTGGCCCAGTGGCTCAGTGGCAGTGGCCAGGTGGCCCAGTGGCCAGTGGCCCAGGCCAGCTCAGTGGCCCAGTGGCCCAGTGGGCCCAGGCCCAGTGGCCCAGGGCCAGGGTCCAGGCCCCAGGGCCAGGCCCAGTGGCCAGTGGCCCAGGCCCAGGCCAGTGGCCCAGGTGGCCCAGTGGCCCAGTGGCCCAGTGGCCCAGGCCTCAGTGGCCCAGTGGCCCAGGCCAGGCCCAGTGGCCAGTGGCCCAGGTGGCCCAGTGGCCCAGGCCAGTGGCCAGTGGCCCAGTGGCCCAGGGCCAGTGGCCAGTGGTCCAGGCCCAGGCCCAGTGGCCCAGGCCCAGGCCCAGTGGCCCAGTGGCTCAGTGGCCAGGCCAGGCCCAGTGGCCCAGGGCCAGGTGGCCCAGTGGCCAGGCCCAGTGGCCAGGCCCAGGCCAGTGGCCCAGTGGCCCAGTGGCCCAGGCCCAGTGGCCCAGGCCCAGTGGCCCAGTGGCCAGTGGCCCAGGGCCAGGCCCAGGCCCAGTGGCCAGTGGCCTCAGTGGTGGCCAGGCCCAGTGGCCCAGTGGCCCAGGCCCAGTGGCCAGTGGCCCAGGTGGCCCAGGCAGTGGCCCAGTGGTGGCCCAGGTGGCCAGTGGCTCAGGGCCAGTGGCTCAGGCCAGGCCCAGTGGCCCAGTGGCCAGGCCCAGTGGCCCAGTGGCCCAGTGGCCCAGTGGTGGCCAGTGGCCAGTGGCTCAGTGGCCCAGTGGCCCAGTGGCCCAGTGGCCCAGGCCAGTGGTCCAGGTGGCCCAGGCCCAGGCCAGTGGCCAGTGGCCCAGTGGCCCAGTGGCCAGTGGTGGCCCAGTGGCCCAGTGGCCAGTGGCCCAGGCTCAGTGGCCCAGTGGCCCAGGCCAGTGGCCCAGTGGCCAGTGGCCCAGTGGCCCAGTGGCCCAGTGGTGGCCCAGTGGCCAGTGGTGGCCAGTGGCCCAGGCCCAGTGGCCCAGGTGGCCAGTGGCCCAGGCCCAGGCCAGGGCCCAGTGGCCCAGGGCCAGTGGCTCAGTGGCCCAGTGGCCCAGGCCAGTGGCCCAGGCTCAGTGGCCCAGTGGCTCCAGTGGCCCAGTGGCCAGTGGGGCCCAGTGGCCCAGTGGCCCAGGCCCAGGCCAGTGGTGGCCCAGGTGGCCCAGGCCCAGTGGCCCAGTGGCCCAGTGGCCCAGTGGCCCAGGCCCAGTGGTGGCCCCAGTGGTGGCCAGTGGCCCAGTGGCCCAGTGGCCCAGTGGCCTCAGTGGTGGCCCAGGCCCAGTGGCCCAGTGGCCCAGGGCCAGTGGCCCAGTGGCCCAGTGGCCCAGTGGCCCAGTGGTGGCCCAGTGGCCAGTGGCCAGTGGCTCAGTGGCCCAGTGGTGGCCAGTGGCCCAGTGGCCAGTGGCCAGTGGCCCAGTGGCCAGGTGGCTCAGTGGCCCAGTGGCCAGTGGCCCAGTGGCCCAGTGGCCCAGTGGCCCAGTGGCCCAGTGGCCCAGTGGCTCAGTGGCCAGTGGCCCAGTGGCCAGTGGCTCAGTGGCCCAGTGGCCCAGTGGCCCAGTGGCCAGGGCCAGTGGCCAGTGGCCCAGGCCCAGGCCAGTGGCCCAGGGCCAGTGGCCCAGTGGCCCAGTGGCCCAGTGGCCTCAGGTGGCCCAGTGGGGCCAGGCCCAGGTGGCCCAGTGGCCAGTGGCCTCAGTGGCCCAGTGGCCCAGTGGCCTCAGTGGCAGTGGCCCAGTGGCCCAGTGGCCCAGTGGCCCAGTGGCCAGTGGCCCAGTGGCCCAGTGGCAGTGGCCAGTGGCCCAGTGGCCCAGTGGCCAGGCCCAGTGGTGGCCCAGTGGCAGGCCAGTGGCCCAGTGGCCCAGTGGCCAGTGGCCCAGGCCCAGTGGCCCAGTGGCCCAGTGGCCCAGGTGGCCCAGGCCCAGGCCAGTGGCCAGTGGCCCAGTGGCCCAGTGGCCCAGTGGCCCAGTGGCCCAGTGGCCCAGTGGCCCAGTGGCCCAGGCCCAGTGGCCCAGGGCCAGTGGGTGGCCAGTGGCCCAGTGGTGGGTGGCTCAGTGGCCCAGTGGCCCAGGGCCAGGCCCAGGCCCAGTGGCCAGTGGCCCAGTGGCCCAGTGGCTCAGTGGCTCAGTGGCCCAGGCAGGTGGCCAGTGGCCCAGTGGCCCAGTGGCCCAGTGGCCCAGGCCAGTGGCCCAGTGGCCCAGGCCAGGCCCAGTGGCCCAGGCCCAGTGGGCCCAGTGGCCCAGTGGCCCAGTGGCCCAGTGGCCAGGCCCAGTGGCCCAGTGGCCCAGTGGCCCAGTGGCAGGTGGCCAGGCCCAGTGGCCAGGCCCAGTGGCCCAGTGGCCCAGTGGGCCCAGGTCAGGCCCAGGTGGCCAGGCCAGGCCCAGTGGCTCCAGTGGCCCAGGCCCAGTGGCCCAGTGGCCCAGGCCCAGGCCCAGTGGCCCAGTGGCCCAGTGGCCAGTGGCCAGTGGCCCAGTGGCCAGTGGCCCAGGGCCCAGTGGCCCAGGTCAGGCCCAGGCCAGGCCCAGTGGCCCAGTGGCCAGTGGCCCAGTGGCCAGTGGCCCAGTGGTCCAGTGGCCCAGGCTCAGTGGCCCAGTGGCCCAGTGGCCCAGTGGCCAGTGGCCCAGGTCAGGCCCAGTGGCTCAGTGGCCCAGGCCAGGCCCAGTGGCCCAGTGGCCCAGTGGCCCAGTGGCCAGGGCCAGTGGCCCAGGGCCCAGTGGCCCAGGCCCAGGGCCAGGCCCAGTGGCCCAGTGGCCCAGTGGCCCAGTGGCTCAGTGGCCCAGTGGCCAGTGGCCCAGTGGCCAGTGGCCAGTGGCCCAGTGGCCCAGTGGCCCAGTGGCCAGGCCCAGTGGCCCAGGCCCAGGCCCAGGCCAGTGGCCCAGTGGCCCAGGCCCAGTGGCCAGTGGCCCAGTGGCCCAGTGGCAGGCCCAGTGGCCCAGGCCCAGGCCCAGTGGCCCAGTGGCCAGTGGCCCAGTGGCCCAGTGGCCCAGTGGCCAGTGGCCCAGTGGCCCAGGCCCAGGCCCAGTGGCCCAGGCCCAGGCCAGGCCCAGTGGCCAGGGCCAGGCCCAGTGGCCCAGTGGCCCAGTGGCCAGTGGCCCAGGCTCCAGTGGCCCAGGCCCAGGCCAGGCTCAGTGGCCAGTGGCCCAGTGGCCAGTGGCCAGGCCCAGTGGCCCAGGCCAGTGGCCCAGTGGCCCAGTGGCCAGTGGCCAGTGGCCAGGTGGCCCAGGCCAGGCCCAGGCAGGCCCAGTGGCCCAGTGGCCCAGTGGCCCAGGCCCAGGCTCCAGTGGCCCAGTGGCCAGTGGTGGCCAGTGGCCTCAGGCCCAGTGGCCCAGTGGCCCAGGCCCAGGGCCAGTGGCCCAGTGGTGGGCCCAGGCCAGTGGCCCAGGCCCAGGCCAGTGGTGGCCCAGTGGGTGGCCAGTGGCCCAGGGCCCAGGCCCAGGTGGCCCAGGGCCAGTGGCCCAGTGGCTCCAGGCTCAGGCCCCAGGCCAGTGGCCAGTGGCCCAGGGCCAGGCCCAGGCCAGTGGCCAGGCCCAGGCCAGGCCCAGTGGCCAGTGGCCCAGTGGGTGGCCAGGCTCAGGTGGCCCAGTGGCCCAGTGGCCCAGTGGCCCAGTGGCCCAGTGGCCCAGGCCCAGTGGCCAGGCCCAGTGGCCCAGTGGCCAGTGGCCCAGGCCAGTGGCCAGTGGCCCAGGCCCAGGTGGCCCAGGCCCAGTGGCCCAGTGGCCCAGTGGCCCAGTGGCCCAGTGGCCCAGTGGCCCAGGCCAGGCCCAGGCCCAGTGGCCCAGGTGGCCCAGTGGCCCAGTGGCCCTCAGTGGCCAGTGGCCCAGTGGCCCAGTGGCCCAGTGGCCCAGTGGCCAGGGCCCAGGCCCAGTGGCCCAGTGGCCCAGTGGCCCAGGGGCCCAGTGGCCCAGGCCCAGGTGGCCTCAGTGGCCCAGGCCCAGTGGCCCAGTGGGCCTGGCCCAGGGCCAGTGGCCAGTGGCCCAGGGCCCAGTGGCCAGTGGCCCAGTGGCCCAGTGGCCCAGGCCCAGGCCCAGGCCCAGGCCCAGGCTCAGGCTCAGTGGCCCAGGCCCAGGCCCAGGCCCAGGTGGCCAGTGGCCCAGTGGCCCAGGCCTCAGGGCCAGTGGCCCAGTGGCCCAGGCCCAGGCCAGTGGCCTCAGTGGCCCAGTGGCCCAGTGGTCCAGTGGCCCAGTGGCCCAGTGGCCCAGTGGCTCAGGCCCAGTGGCCCAGGGCCAGTGGCCAGTGGCCCAGGCCCAGGGCCAGGGCCAGTGGCCCAGTGGCCCAGTGGCCCAGTGGCCCAGGCCCAGGCCCAGTGGCCCAGGCCCAGGCCCAGGTGGCCAGTGGGGCCAGTGGGCCAGTGGCCCAGTGGCCAGTGGCCCAGGCCCAGTGGCCAGGTGGCCCAGTGGCCCAGGCCCAGGCCCAGTGGCCAGTGGTGGCCCAGTGGCCAGTGGCCCAGGCCCAGGCCCAGTGGGCCCAGTGGCAGTGGCCCAGGCCCAGGCCAGTGGCCCAGTGGCCCAGTGGCCCAGGCTCAGGCCCAGTGGCCCAGTGGCCCCAGTGGCCCAGGGCCCAGTGGCCAGTGGCCCAGTGGCCAGTGGCCAGGCCCAGGCCCAGTGGCCTCAGTGGCCAGGCCCAGGCCAGGCCAGGCCCAGGCTCAGTGGCCCAGTGGCCCAGTGGCCCAGTGGCCCAGTGGCCCAGGCCCAGGCCAGTGGCCCAGTGGCCCAGTGGCCCAGGCCCAGTGGCCAGTGGCTCAGTGGTGGCCCAGTGGCCAGGTGGCCCAGTGGCCCAGTGGCCCAGTGGCCCAGTGGCCCAGTGGTGGCCAGTGGCCCAGTGGCCCAGGCCAGTGGCTCAGTGGCCCAGTGGCCCAGTGGCCCAGGGGCCAGGTGGCCCAGGCCCAGTGGCCCAGTGGCCCAGTGGCCCAGTGGCCCAGTGGCCCAGTGGTGGCCAGTGGCCCAGTGGCCCAGGCTCAGGGCCAGTGGCCCAGGCCCAGGCCCAGGCCCAGGCCAGTGGCCCAGTGGCCAGTGGCCCAGTGGCCCAGTGGCCCAGTGGCTCAGGTGGCCCAGGCCCAGTGGGCCAGTGGCCAGTGGCCCAGTGGCCCAGTGGCCCAGGCCAGTGGCCAGTGGCCAGTGGCCCAGGTGGCCCAGTGGTGGCCCAGGCCCAGGCCCAGTGGCCCAGGGCCAGGGCCCAGGCCCAGGCCCAGGGCCAGGCCCAGGCCCAGGCAGGCCAGTGGCCAGTGGCCAGTGGCCCAGGCCAGTGGCCCAGGCCCAGGTCAGGCCCAGTGGCCCAGTGGTGGCCCAGTGGCCCAGTGGCCAGGGCCCAGTGGTGGCCAGTGGCAGTGGTCAGGCCCAGGCCAGTGGCCCAGGGCCAGGCCCAGGCAGGCCCAGGCCCAGGCCCAGTGGCCAGTGGCCCAGGCCCAGGGCCCAGGGTGGCCAGGCCAGGCCCAGTGGCCCAGTGGCCCAGGCCCAGGCCCAGTGGCCCAGTGGCCCAGGCCCAGTGGCCCAGTGGCCCAGTGGCCCAGTGGCCCAGTGGCCCAGGCCCAGGCCCAGTGGCCCAGGCAGTGGCCAGTGGCCCAGGCCAGGCCCAGTGGTCAGGGCCAGTGGCCAGTGGCCAGTGGCCAGGCCCAGGCCCAGTGGCCCAGTGGCTCAGTGGCCCAGTGGCCCAGTGGCCCAGTGGCCCAGTGGCCCAGGCCCAGGCAGGCCAGTGGCCCAGTGGCCCAGTGGCCCAGTGGCCCAGGCCCAGGCCCAGTGGCCAGTGGGCCCAGTGGCCCAGTGGCCCAGTGGCCCAGGCCCAGGCCCAGGGCCCAGTGGCCCAGGCCCAGGCCCAGGGCCAGTGGCCCAGTGGCCCAGTGGCCCAGTGGCCCAGTGGCCCAGGCCCAGTGGCCCAGGCCCAGGCCCAGGCCCAGTGGCCCAGTGGCCCAGTGGCTCAGTGGCCCAGGGCCCAGTGGCCAGGGCAGGCCCAGGCCTCAGTGGCCAGGCCCAGGCCCAGTGGCCCAGTGGCCCAGTGGCCCAGTGGCCCAGTGGCCCAGGTGGCCCAGTGGCCCAGTGGCCCAGTGGCCCAGTGGCAGTGGCCAGTGGCCCAGTGGCCCAGGCCCAGTGGCCCAGTGGCCAGTGGCCCAGGGCTCAGTGGCCAGGTGGCCCAGTGGCCCAGTGGCCCAGTGGCCCAGTGGCCAGTGGCCCAGTGGCCCAGTGGCTCAGTGGCCCAGTGGCCTCAGGCCAGTGGCCCAGGCCCAGGCCCAGGGCCCAGTGGCCCAGTGGCCCAGTGGCCCAGGCCCAGGCCTCAGTGGCCCAGGCCCAGTGGCCCAGGGCCAGGCCCAGGCCCAGGGCCCAGGCCCAGGCCCAGGCCCAGTGGGTCAGGCCCAGGCCAGGGCCAGGCCCAGTGGCCCAGTGGCCCAGTGGCCCAGGCTCAGTGGCCAGTGGCCCAGGGCCCAGGCCCAGTGGCCCAGGCCCAGTGGCCCAGTGGCCCAGGCCCAGTGGCCCAGTGGCCCAGTGGCCCAGGCCCAGGCCCAGGCCAGGCCCAGGCCAGGCCCAGGGCCAGGTGGCCAGTGGCCCAGGCCCAGGCCCAGGCCCAGGCCCAGGGCCAGGCCCAGGCCAGGCCAGTGGCCCAGGCCCAGGGCCCAGTGGCCCAGGCTCAGTGGCCAGTGGCCCAGGGCCCAGTGGCCCAGTGGCCCAGGCCCAGGGCCAGTGGCCCAGTGGCCCAGTGGCCCAGGCCCAGGCCCAGTGGCCAGGCCCAGGCCCAGGCCCAGGCCCAGGCCCAGGCCCAGGCCCAGGCCCAGGCCCAGGCCCAGGCCCAGGCCCAGTGGCCCAGGTCAGGCCCAGGCCCAGGCCCCAGGCCCAGGCCAGTGGCCCAGGCCAGGCCCAGGCCCAGTGGCCCAGGTCCAGGCCCAGTGGCCAGGGCCAGGCCCAGGCCAGGCTCAGGCCAGTGGCCCAGGCCCAGGCCAGGCCCAGGCCCAGGCCCAGGCCCAGGCCCAGGCCCAGGCCCAGGCCCAGGCCCAGGCCCAGTGGGCCAGGCCCAGGCCCAGGCCCAGGCCCAGGCCCAGGCCCAGGCCAGGCCAGGGCCAGGCCCAGGCCCAGGCCCAGGCTCAGGCCCAGGCCCAGTGGCCCAGTGGCCCAGTGGCCAGTGGCCCAGGCCCAGGCCCAGGCCCCAGGCCCAGGCCCAGGCCCAGGCCCAGGCCCAGTGGCCCAGTGGCCCAGGGCCCAGGCCCAGGCCCAGGCCCAGGCCCAGGCCCAGGCCCAGGCCCAGGCCAGGCCAGGCCCAGGCCAGTGGCCAGGGCCAGTGGCCCAGGCCCAGGCCCAGGCCCAGGCCAGGCCCAGGCCCAGGCCCAGGCCCAGTGGCCCAGGCCCAGGCCCAGGCCCAGGCCCAGGCCAGGCCCAGGCCCAGGCCCAGGCCCAGGCCCAGGCCCAGGCCCAGGCCCAGGCCCAGGCCCAGGCCAGGCCCAGGCCCAGTGGCCCAGGCCCAGGCCAGGCCCAGGTGGCCCAGGCCCAGGCCCAGGCCCAGGCCCAGGCCCAGGCCCAGGCCCAGGCCCAGGCCCAGGCCAGGCCCAGGCCCAGGCCCAGGCCAGGCCCAGGCCCAGGCCCAGGCCCAGGCCCAGGCCCAGGCCCAGGCCCAGGCCCAGGCCCAGTGGCCCAGGCCCAGGCCCAGGCCCAGGCCCAGGCCCAGGCCCAGGCCCAGGCCCAGGCCCAGGCCCAGGCCAGGCCCAGGCCCAGGCCCAGGCCCAGGCCCAGGCCAGGCCCAGGCCCAGGCCCAGGCCCAGGCCAGGCCAGGCCCAGGCCCAGGCCAGTGGCCCAGGCCCAGGCCCAGGCCTCAGGCCCAGGCAGGCCCAGGCCCAGGCCCAGGCCCAGGCCCAGGCCCAGGCCCAGTGGCCCAGGCCCAGGCCCAGGCCCAGGCCCAGGCCAGTGGCCCAGGCCCAGGCCCAGGCCCAGGCCCAGGCCCAGGCCAGGCCCAGGCCCAGGCCCAGGTCAGGCCCAGGCCCAGGGCCCAGGCCCAGGCCAGGCCAGGCCCAGGCCAGGCCAGGCCCAGGCCCAGGCCCAGGCCAGGCCCAGGCCCAGGCCCAGGCCCAGGCCCAGGCCCAGGCCCAGGCCCAGGCCCAGGCCCAGGCCCAGGCAGGCCCAGGCCAGGCCCAGGCCTCAGGCCCAGGCCCAGGGCCCCAGTGGCCCAGGCCCAGGCCCAGGCCCAGGCCCAGGCCAGGCCAGGCCCAGGCCCAGTGGCCAGCCCAGGCCCAGGCCAGGCCCAGGCCCAGGCCCAGGCCCAGGCCCAGGCCCAGGCCCAGGCCCAGGCCCAGGCCCAGGCCCAGGCCCAGGCCCAGGCCCAGGCCCAGGCCAGGCCAGGCCAGGCCCAGGCCCAGGCCAGGCCAGGCCAGGCCCAGGCCCAGGCCCAGGCCCAGGCCCAGGCCCAGGCCCAGGCCCAGGCCCAGGCCCAGGCCCAGGCCCAGGCCCAGGCCAGGCCCAGGCCCAGGCCAGGCAGGCCAGGCCCAGGCCAGGCCCAGGCCAGGCCCAGGCCCAGGCCCAGGCCAGGCCCAGGCCCAGGCCCAGGCCCAGGCCCAGGCCCAGGCCAGGCCAGGCCAGGCCCAGGCCCAGGCCCAGGCCCAGGCCCAGGCCCAGGCCCAGGCCCAGGCAGGGCCAGGCCCAGGGCCAGGCCCAGGCCAGGCCCAGGCCCAGGCAGGCCAGGCCCAGGCCCAGGCCCAGGCCCAGGCCCAGGCCAGGCCCAGGGCCCAGGCCCAGGCCCAGGCCCAGGCCCAGGGCCCAGTGGCCAGGCCCAGGCAGGCCAGGCCCAGGCCCAGGCCCAGGCCAGGCCAGGCCAGGCAGGCCAGGCCCAGGCCCAGGCCCAGGCCCAGGCCAGGGCCCAGGCCCAGGCCCAGGCCCAGGCCAGGCCAGGCCCAGGCCCAGGCCCAGGCCAGGCCCAGGCCCAGGCCCAGGCCCAGGGCCCAGGCCCAGGCCCAGGCCCAGGGCCAGGCCCAGGCCCAGGCCCAGGCCCAGGCCCAGGCCCAGGCCCAGGCCCAGGCCCAGGCCCAGGCCAGGCCCAGGCCCAGGCCCAGGGCCCAGGCCCAGGCAGGCCAGGCCCAGGCCCAGGCCCAGGCCAGGCCCAGGCCCAGGCCCAGGCCCAGGCCCAGGCCCAGGCCCAGGCCAGGCCCAGGCCCAGGCCCAGGCCCAGGCCCAGGCCCAGGCCCAGGCCCAGGCCCAGGCCCAGGCCCAGGCCCAGGCCCAGGCCCAGGCCCAGGCCCAGGCCCAGGCCCAGGCCCAGGCCCAGGCCCAGGCCCAGGCCCAGGGCCCAGGCCCAGGGCCCAGGCCCAGGCCAGGCCCAGGCCAGGCCCAGGGCCAGGCCCAGGCCCAGGCCCAGGCCCAGGCCCAGGCCCAGGCCCAGGCCCAGGCCCAGGCCCAGGCCCAGGCCAGGCCAGGCCCAGGCCCAGGCCCAGGCCCAGGCCCAGGGCCAGGCCCAGGCCCAGGCCCAGGCCCAGGCCCAGGCCCAGGCCAGTGGCCCAGGCCCAGG
>CM071929.1:69726390-69806591 GCA_016081115.2 Rehmannia glutinosa | reverse complement strand
GCGATGAAAATGGGCTAGTGGGGACCCGGTCAGCCAACCCCTATTGAAGGTGTGCCACCACCGCCCCAACGGTGAACCATCAATTGCAACTTGGTAGGGAGTTTGGAGACGAGTAACCCCACTCCAAGTCACTCGGTGGTGCGCCCGGTGGGGAAACTCCCTCCACTGCGAGCAAGGTCGGAGGATCTTTGCAGATGACTCCACAAAGAATGTAGGAGGCGAAGCAAAGAACACTCAAACACAAGAAGAAAAACAAGTTGCCATCAACGAAGCTCGAGGCGATTGAGCGTCTGCCGTTTGAGGTGCCAATCGCTCTCTGCAGCTAATGACGTCGTCGATGCGATCGAGGCACGGAAGGAATGTACTGGGAGTTAACACTGGCGATGAAAGCGCAATCCATGGGGTTGAGACTCCAATGGATGCCATGTAGAAGACCCTAAGACAGGTGACTTTGTCGAAAGGGAAGACAAGGCCTCGCGCAAAGAGAGATTTCAGCGGAGGAAATGAAGGCCCGGGAGGTTGAGACTTCCTGGGTAACACACCAAGTA
The DNA here is from genome assembly GCA_016081115.2 of Rehmannia glutinosa. NCBI lineage: Eukaryota > Viridiplantae > Streptophyta > Magnoliopsida > Lamiales > Orobanchaceae > Rehmannia > Rehmannia glutinosa. The sequence continues at coordinate 69,806,043 of CM071929.1, read as the reverse complement.
GAGAACATCCCTCCCGCAACCATCGATCCATCCGAAAAGGAGATCGGCGCACTTCATGATTCCCGGACAACCACGATGTCACCTTTCCGGGATCGGGCGAAGAAAGAAGAAGCCGAGTCAACCCCATGACAAATCCAAAAGACTCACGGTGCGGATGTTCCGGCACGAGCAAGTCGATCCCAAGACTACTCGTCGGACCTTTAATTTTGATGATGAGCCACCAATGGAAATCTCATCATCGTCCGATGACGCCCGATAAGGCCGAGGACGGTCTACTCAAAAGGAGAAATCATTTGAGACCAAGCCAGAGGCATTAAGACAGTTGAGGCTCGCAAGCCGAAGTCTCTTCGCACCACAAAACCCCAACCGGTGGCCTTTGCTCCCGCACCTCAAGCTACGGTGGATCGATTCCCAAAAGAACTTCACGCCCACCGCTTATCATCGAACAAATCCCCGGATGGCGGTGATGAATCCTTTGTGGAATCTTTCCCTTTCTCACTTTGGAGATACCGAGAACTCCACGAAGAGTCGAAAATGAGCAAGCACGCTATCACAGACCGCCTCTGTTTTTCACTCAGGCACCATTGTTCGGCCGACTTCGATTTCGACATTGTATGGCCATCACCGCAATGTATGAAGAATCATTTGAAACGAGAAGTGTTCAAGGCACTCTTTCTTTGAAGTTGAAAAGATGGAGAGGCATCGCCTCCTTGGATATGCGCTGGACAATGAGATGCCAACCTACGGTGACTTGAGAGGCATCACGGTCGAGGATAAGGGAATGGTGGCACAAAGAAAGCTGACAATCAATGCGTGTGGAACAGTGAGATACTTGAGACAATTATTCAACAAGCTCTTTGGTGTGGAGAGTGAAAATGTTGATGCGAAAGCGAAGGCTCGGGGAACACATTGACCATATGCGCGAAGCTCACCGCCGAGATCAAGGCTGCTGCGTGAGCGAGGCAATGCAAATGATATACAGCGTTTGGAAGAACACATGACAAGAAAATTCAGCCTTCTCATGGTGAGATGAAGCCGATTTTCGAGAATCCAACGCTACTCGATGTCAATTCAAAAAGATACAACGCAAAGAGACTTGAAGCAAAATTCAACGATCGGAAGACTCGACTTCATGCTTGCCAAAGATGTTCCCCTGGGGTTCCTCTATCCTTTGATGATGCCAAAAAAGGGGAAGAGGAATACCTTAAAGCAAAAAGACAAAATCAAGTTTTGAAAAGAAAGGAGCGGTGACAAGGAACATCCGAGAAGGGAAAATCAGTTGAGGAAATTTTGAAATCGAAGAAAGGAAAATCTTGAGGGGAAGGATCAAAGAATATGACCTTGATGATTGCACAAACCCCCCCAACAGGTCTCCACTGGTGACATTATAAGCGGCAAACTCCCGTGACTCTGCCACTCCAACACTCTGCTTTGTATCTATGGTCGAGAAGAGAAAAGAAATTGAAGCGAGGGGATGAAGGAGGTGGAAGGAAGAATGGATGCCAGGGTGATGAACATTTTGAAAGAACACGGAGGCATTCGATTGTGAGAGACACGTATGCCATTTCGAGATGTCGGGACAGAGCCAAGATCGAGTTGACGAATTCAAAATGCTCGAATCGAAGGATATTTTGCAAATATGTCCTTGGCTCAAGCTTGGGACTGTCTCGGGAAAAGGGTCTCACATTATGTGAAGAAGGCAGACAGGCAGACAACAACCAAATGATCACTCTGCTTTGGTCACTCCACTGGGCACTCATTTGGAAAGAAGAAGGCCCTTAAAGACAAAGATACGCCCCAGAGGTAGAGGAAGAAGCGGCGGTGGAGGAAGAAGCTTGGACCTAGGCCTCGCCCAAGAATATTGAATACGTAGATCCGGGAAAGAAAGGAGGGATCTCTTTGGGGGCTTGACCATGTGGCGAACTTGCAAGTGGCTAAAACCACGCCGAGTATGCAAAAAGGATAGAAGAAGAAAACAAGAGACAAACTCGGCTATGGCGGAGAGACAGGGAAAGAATAAGGAAAGATGAAGCGCCGAGGAAGGCATATGAGAAGAAAAGAAGGCGGTGATGACGAGAAGAAGAGAAGAAGAGAAGAAGATCTTGATCAAGATGAAAGAAGGAGACAACGAAGGAGATGAAGTGTTGTCAGCCCAACCCTTCGTGTATTTTATATGTAAATACATACAATGTAAGTCTTACGTAATAATGCTATAAATTTTTTGACAATTACATACTACGATACACCTTGTTGATTGTGTAAAGTACAAGAATGATATGATCAATAAAAAGATTGATTATGTGCATACATTCTATGTCAATACACTATCTCAGTATGTATCTTTGTTATTTGCATCTTTGTATGATTTAAGTTTTGGCATCATCAAAAAGGGGGAAATTGTTAGGAATTCTATTGTTTAGATTTTGATGAATGCCATGTAAAACTTAGAATAGAAAGTTGGCTCCCCAATTCTTGCTTTGAAATGTATTGTAACAATTAGAGTGGCCAAAAGGTGAGTTAAGTCGCCTACGCTCCAACTTGCAAGAAGACAAGCGTAGCTTGAAGGAAAACTCTGTGAGAGGCATTTGAGTACACAAAGAGAAGATGACAGAACTCGATCAAGAAGAAGCGGTGAGATGCGGTGAGTGGAACATCGGTCAAGTCAACTCAAGAGAAGCCAAGTCTCAAGCCAAGTGGTGGAAGAGTCATCCAATGATTGGCGACTCTAAGTCACCGGGAAAGCGAGGAAATGCGTCAAGTCGAGATAATCGTAAAAGAACCGTTGCCGAGAAATCAAGAGATTTACTTAAACAAGTAATATCTCCATACTACCTTTCTTGGAGTGCTCGGTCGAGAAGCGTGCAAAAGAAATGAACCAATGGGAAGCACTACACCGTGTCGTAACTACGAAAAAGGTGATAAAACATTTCATACGAGGAAATGGCAATTCCAAGAAGCGCATACCAACGATCGCAAAGTGATTTTCAAAAATGAGCCTATCTCTTCAACGGGCAAATTTTTGAAAGTTCACTATAAAAATTTGAGGAGTTTGTTTGAGAAAAGGATGAATGACACACGTGAGATATACAAGCTTATCAATAATCTGAAACAATCTCAATCCTCAAGCCTACATCTCGAAGTACATCAATCCAACACTTACCCGTGAAGGAAAGAGAACTTCAATCGAGTTGAAGAGGAAAATATCGAAAACAAGGGGTCTACATTCCAAGAAGGATTGTAGAAAGGTTCAAGGTGAACCAAGTCTTAAGCTTTTGGAGGGCTTCGTGATCAAATCCAAAGTGCTTGAGCAAGTGAGTCAGTAGTAGCAAGGCGGGCCTTGCCTGTGAAGAAGGCGAGTCGCACGAGAAGCCGGTGAGTGATCAAGGCGTCTCAGTCGAGTCCCAAAGGATCAAGTCATTTGTTGTGATCAAGACTTGTATCTGGATATTACCACTTTGTAAACCGATCATTACTTAGTGGATTCCTCCGGGGAGTTGGAGAAGAGAGGAGTAGAAGAATTACCCCATCTTGAACCTCTATAAAAACTTTCTTGTGTCATTTACATTTCAAAGCATTTAAATTTCGCACTTTTAATTGCTTATATCTGTTTGATAAATTTGCTATCCATTTGATAATCTACAAGTACTAAATCAAGTCAGTAAAAACTTGCTTAATCAAACTTAAGGGTGTTAAGTCTTCCGCTGAAAACAAAACCACAATTTGAGTCAAATTATAGCCAACAACGGTTGAGTTACTCTACTAACAACTCATTGAGTCATTGAGAGATTAACTCTCTTGAGTGACTAATTCGATTGTCCATCAAGGACATTTGGTGTGTAGAACTCGTAGATTTAAAAGGCCTAAATCGAAAATTTGGTAAGGTTTATTCAACCCCCTTCTAAACCTTACACTTACACCCCTTGGGACCTACAATATGATATTGTTCCTTTCATTTTGGAGGAACCGCACACACGGATCACACACGAGGCACTTGAGTTTCTTGGTCCCCTGCTTGATTTTATGGTTTATGCGGATGGAAAGGAATAGTGTCAAGCATCGACAAATTCCTTTCTTGGCATCTCACATTATTTGGCGGTGGAGCGGTATCTACGGATCATTGTTTGGTCGCGTCGACCCCATCAGTTGGTCCGGATGCTTCCCCTCTTGTTGGCTTTTTGCGGGGAGTGCTCCACCACGGGTTCCACGCAGCCGAGGATGGTGATTTGGCGAGCTCCTCGGCTCCATCGATCAAGCCGAACACGGATGGTTCGTTTGATCCTGGCACATTGATAGGCGGGCGGAGGGGATTGATACGGGATCATTTGGGCGGACTTATGTTGGCGTTTCACGATTCCTTCCGGGCGGTGTCTAGCTTTCATGCCGAGCTACTAGCGCTTGAGATGGGATTGCGGCATGCCCGACGATCTCACTTGATTTGGATCGAGTTGGGCGCAATGGGCGATGGTCACCACGATCACCACAGTGGCCTTGGCTCTTGGCGGAGTTCAAAGATACACCGACTCGCATTCGGAACATCTTGAGGACCTTCGACTCGATTTCCCACATACAGAGAGGAAATCGACCAACAGATCACCTAGTGGCTTTGGGGGCGGGCGCTTGCCTTGGCGTCATATTGTTGATGAGGGCACGGCCTCACCACCTCCTTGCGCTCATTCGGATGGACCACGGTGGGATATCCGAGCTTGATTTTCATAGATCATTGGTTCTCCTTGTATTCTCTTGATATAGCATAGATGTCGTAGTGATAGGCGTTTTGATTTTTGATTCTTCCTACAGTAGCAGGACATGACATTGTATGATACCTTGTTTATTTGATATACAGGTAGGGGATCACGCCTCAATCCCCACCCTCAGGGGTGTTATTTTAAAAAAAAAAAACCCTAAACCCTAAACCCTAAACCCTGAACCCTGAACCCTAAACCCTAAACCCTAAACCCTAAACCCTAAACCCTAAACCCTAAACCCTAAAACCCTAAACCCTAAACCCTAAACCCTGAATGGTGCCATTTGGAACGATGCTCTTATCCCTACTATCTCTATATTCCTTTGGCGTCTCCTTCGTAATCGTCTTCTGTGGATATCAAGCTTCGTGCACGTGGCACTTCCCTTGCCTCACGTTCTTTGGTGTTGCTTGAATAATCCACACTCGTCTCCTCAGTCGAATCTATCCCTCACCTCTTTTTGATGAATGATCTTTGTTCGATCCGTGTGGAATCACTTTTTCCTTGGTTTGACACTACACTTCCACACACCACCGATATGATATTGTTCCTTTCATTTTGGAGGAACCGCACACACGGATCACACACGAGGCACTTGAGTTTCTTGGTTCCTGCTTGATTTTATGGTTTATGCGGACGGAAAGGAATAGTGTCAAGCATCGACAAATTCCTTTCTTGGCATCTCACATTATTTGGCAGGTGGAGCGGTATCTCCGGATCCTTGTTTGGTCGGCGTCCGAGCCCATCAGTTGGTCCGGATGTTTCCCTCGATTGGCTTTTTGCGGGGAGTGCTCCACCACAGGTTCCACGCAGCCGAGGATGGTGATTTGGTGAGCTCCTCAGCCCCCTCGATCAAGCCGAACACGGATGGTTCGTTTGATCCAGGCACATTGATTGCTGGCGGAGGGGGTTTGATACGGGATCATTTGGGGAGACTTATGTTGGCGTTTCACGGTTCCTTCCGGGCGGTGTCTAGCTTTCATGCCGAACTACTAGCGCTTGAGATGGGATTGCGGCATGCCCGGCGATTCTCACTTGATTTGGATCGAGTTGGGCCAGCGGCGGTGGTCACCACGATCACTCCGGTGGCCTTGGCTCTTGGCAGGTTCAAGATACCCCGATTCGCATTCGAAACATCTTTGAGGACCTTCGCACTCGATTTCCCACATACACAGAGAGGGGAATCGACCCAGATCACCAGCGTAGTTGGGAGACGCCGCCCCTGGCGATCACTTTGTTGATGAGAGCACGGCTTCTCACCACCTCCTAGCGCTCATTCGGATGGACCAGCTGGGATACCCGAGCTTCAGATTTTCATAGATCATTGGTTCTCATTGTACTCTCTCGATATATCATAGATGTCGTAGTGATAGGCGTTTTGCGTTTTGTTTTTTGATTCTTCCCGTCAAAGGACATGACATTTGTATGATACTTTGTTTATTTGATATACAGGTAGGGGATCACGCCTCAATCCCCCACCCTCCGGGGTGTTATATTGATTAAAAAAAAACCCTAAACCCTAAACCCTAAACCCTAAACCCTAAACCCTGAACCCTAAACCCTAAAAACCCTAAACCCTAAACCCGAAACCCTGAACCCCTAACCCTTAACCCTAAACCACTAAACCCTAACCCTAAACCCTAAACCCTAAACCCTAAACCAAACTTGGAGGGGGCAAAATGCTCTGCCCTCTCTCACACACTAGCACACACTTTTTTCACACACACATGCATTGTTATTCACGTTTGAGCCGATTTTGCACGGATTGTTCAAGCATTCTTTCATTCTGAGGGAGTTTTAGATTCTGTTTTCATACCCTTTGTTCTTGTTTTTCGTTTTTTCGTTTTCTTTTCTTAATCTTTGTTAGGATTCCATTTTTTCTCACCGTATTTTCTTGTTTTCTCCCACTGTGCTCAGGTTTCCACCGCCATTTATGGCGGATTTTAGCTCATGCCCGCCGGATTCCCAAACCCCAAAGCTTGGGTCATATGCAAATGTGACTGCTTCTTGCTCTAATCGCTCTAATCTTCCGTTTGATCCCAAGAGAGTCGTTCCACTTGGCACCCACCAGGTTAGAGATGGAAAGCAGGTTCTTGGTTTTTCTTCATCGGAGAATGATCGTCTTGCAGCGTCTTGGAAACTCACCTTGATTGGAAAATTTTCGTTCGCGATCCCTCACCCCAAAGGAATTGATTCTGGATTCTCTGCGTTGAACTTGAAGGGGCCATTCTCCTGGAGCTTTGCGAATCCTTCACATATTATCATCAAATTACAGCTTGAGGAGGACTTTAATAAGTTATGGATGGGTACTCTTTGGTCGTTGGGGGACTGCCCGATGCGTGTGTTCAAGTGGACACCTTCATTTAATCCGAAAACGGAAGCCCCTCTCGCGCCAGTCTGGATTCGTCTTCCGGGTTTGCCTATACATTTTTTCGATCATAACGCTCTTTTCGCTATCAGCAACATTATAGGTACGCCTCTTCAAGTGGACTCTCTCACAGCCTCTCGGTCCCGATTGTCTATGGCACGGATTTGTATTGAACTGGACTTGTTAAAAGAGAGAATTGAAGAGATTCTGCTTGAGTTTGATGACACTTCACAGGTTCAAAAGATTATATATGAAAGGATTCCGGATTATTGTACGCATTGCAAGCATATTGGACACTCTGTTGAGGGATGCTACATGAATGGGAATGTAACTCGTCCACCACCACCTGTTAGGCGCCCTTCCACAATAGAAGGTTCTGATGGATTCGACTCTAAGGGGTTAAGTGGAAATATGGATAAGTCTAGGGGTGCTAAGGGTATTTTGAAGACCTCAGGGACAGAAAACCCTAATTCCTCTCGGGGTGCTAATAGAGTTGTTCCTCAAAATCAGGAATGGATAAAGGTCAATAAGAAAGGACCAAGAGAAACGGGATTGGTTTCAAAGGAGCTTCAAAAATTAGCCAAGCATTCGAAACATACCTATTTTGAGGATAGTCTCTCACACGCAGAAGGATACGGCAATAATCGTTTTTTGAGTTTGGCTAATAGTGATGATCAGACACCTGATACATTACCTCAATTAATTAATGGCTCTGATCAGGGTTTTGCTTCTCACGTGGACGATCGGACGGACTCCAGTATTGTGGCAAATAAACCAGTTGGCGACGTGGCATTTGTATAAAACGGGAGTGTTTGACAACTGTCAGAAATCCCAACATAATGGGCGACAACTCGTGCTTAATTACAAGTCTTGAGAATGCAGCCAGCATTCCATCTGATGTTAATGGATCTCCAAAGTGTATCTCACATTCCAATCCTCCTTTGTCCTCTTTTGAGAAGAATATACATACGCATGGGATTTCTGATAAGACTTTAAGGGCCACTAATTCTTGTTCCATGGGTCCACCTTTTTTCAATAATAATCAGGCTCACAGTTCTTATTTGGAAAATCCTCCGTTTAGACCTCAACATTCGCCTGATAATATGGATGTGTCAGCACGCGTGATAAAGGGGGGTAATTGTGGTGCATTATCTGTCAATATTCCCCATAAATTTTCGCAACCAGCAACCCACTTGAAGAGTTACATTGGTCAACCTTGCTCTAATGGGAATTTGGGTCCCACTGATACAACTTTTAATGCTACAAAGATGGGAGATGACAACAACTTTATTAAAGAGACAAATTCTCTCTCCTCCTCATCACCATTAGGGACGGCCACATGTGGTGTTGGCCCAAGTGCTTTTTTGCTTTCTTTGACTCATTCATCTTGCTTGGCCCCACCACACAACCAATTCTCCACTCCATCCGTCCACAATCTCCACAACTTGGCGCCACATGATCACTTGAACTTTAATTGTTCCCTTAATGGGATTCCAAGTGGGCCCACGCCCATATCTCCTCAAAAGGAAGTGGATTCCCTCCAGCACACTTTGGAATTTGACACAATTAACAAGAATAGCCCATCCCCCTTTTTTTCCCCATGCGTCGCCCCCCCCATGGTAGTGGCCCCCAATGTTTGTTTGTCCCCTTTGCACTCTCCAGCTAATAACCTCATTTTGGACCCACCACACCACTCCCACTCACACAAAAGCATCAAAAATGACTCAATTCCTCTACCCTCTTCACGTGTAGCGCCAATCAAGGATGTGGGGCCAAGTGTTGTTTTGTCTCCCTTCTTTATCTCAGCCTCTACCACCAACCTGGACCCACCGCGACACCCCCCATCATCTCCTCACGCGTCGCACATCCCGGTGAAAAAGCCGCCTGATAACTTGGACCAAATTTGTTCCTCTTATGGAACGACACATGGGCCCACGCCCATGTCTTCACATGGAAAAAAGTTGGAAAACTCCCTGCTGCCTATGGATGTGTACGGCAACAACATGATTGGGCCAACCAATTTGGGCCCAGATTTTTCTCACCCTCTAATTAATAAAGCAGGCCTTGATTTTCAAAAAGCCCAAGAACAAGTTGACCAGCCGCGTCTAGCGTATCCAGGGCGAATCGTTACCTTAATGAGGCCCAGGTTTTCTCAAGTACTCGGCCCAATCCTCGCTTGTTCTTGACGGGTCCGAGTCCAGCTCACGTCACCTCATTTGATTTGCGGCTCCAATTCTAGCCCAAACATAATAGTGGGCCAAGCCCAGTCCGCTGAGTCCTACTCCTTGGTTCCAGACCACTCCGAGGCTGACGACAATACCATTAATTCGGAAGTTGGGAAAAATGACACAACATTGTCTAAACAGTTGAGAAAAAAGAAAAAACTCGGGGTTGATAAAATTCCAAAGTTCCCCAAAAAGAGCACTAAGTCGAGCAAAGTTGTTCATACATTTCTCACTAAAGGAGGAGGGCCACAACCTCAGAATCGATCAGGTGTTTCTAAATCCTCTTCTCATTCTACTTGTTAATTATGTCGATTAAATTCTTAACGTGGAATGTGAGGGGTATTGCTAATCCGGGTAGTCAACGTCATTTGCATACGTTAATTTCTCGCCATATATTGCCTTTTGTTGCGCTTTTAGAACCTATGACTTTGCCAGAGTTTAGTTTCTATTGTCGTAGATTTGGCTTTGATAATGGGTTGAGTAATTGTTCTAATCATATTTGGATTATGTCTGCTGCTCATTTACATTTTGACATTCTGGTTGATCATGCACAACTGTTGCACTGTAGGTTGACATCTGCTTTGTTGCCTCAGCCTATTTATTTGACTTTTGTGTATGCTAAATGTGATAGAGTAGCTAGATATGATTTGTGGGATACCTTGCGCGAGATTGCGATTAGTATGGAGGGGTTACCCTGGCTTGTTAGTGGTGACTTTAACATTTTTTTGCATGATCACGATAGGATTGGTGGTAATTCTGATAGGTCTGATGAGATGTTAGATTTTGCTTTTATGGTTGCGGATTGTGAATTATTTGATGCGGGGTGTGAGGGGTCTATCTTTACGTGGGCTAGAGGTGGGCTTCAGGAGAGGCTTGATAGGGCTTTGTATAATGAACACTGGGCTGATGTGTTTACTTCTTCTGTTGTTACGCATTTATCTCGTGTTCGCTCCCGATCATGCTCCTTTACTCATATCTTGTCGGTTTGTACCGCATGTGCCTCGTTCTTCTTTCCGATTTCAAAGATATGTGGATACGTTACCATACTTTTTGGTTGTCAAGGAAGCATGGGGCATCCCCTTTGGTTGTTTTGGAATGAGAAGCTTGCAGCACAAGTTGAATAGGGTCAAGCGCGGACTCAAGATTTGGAATCACCAGGCGTTTGGTAATGTTTTTGATCGGATTAGACTGGCTGATGAGGCGGTTTGAGCTTCAGTGTATATGATAGTGATCCATCTCCGACTCATCGGACTGAGCTACATCGTTGTGTGGCTGAGTACAAGCTTCGCTTGAAAATGGAGGAGGATTTTTGGCGCCAGAAAGCTGCAGTTAAGTGGGCAGTCGAGGGGGAGCGCAACACTAAGTTTTTCCACGGATTTGTTAAGCAGAAGCGGTGTCGCGCTAGGATCCACTCGATTGACGATGATGGGGTGACGATTGCACATGATTTTGAGATTCGGAAGTCGGCAGTTTAGTTTTTTCAGTCTTTATTGACTTCTGACTTGGAGTATCTGACTCCCCCTGTCGATGAGTTCTTTCCCCGACTTCCTGATTCCGTTGATCTTGATGGACTTTGTGCTATGCCTACGGCTCAGGAGGTTCGCGATGCGGTGTTTGGGATTGATCCGTCTAGTGTTTCGGGGCCTGATGGATTCTCATCGTTGTTCTTTCAAAGACCTTTGTTGGGATTTCGTCGAGGACCGGATGTCGAGGATGCGGTGGTTGACTTTTTCTCGGGAAATCTCATGCCATCCACGTTCACGGCTACATCCATAGCTCTCATCCCGAAGGTTCCTCACCCTCGGAAGTGGGTGATTTTCGCCGATTAGCTACAGCGTGGACGAATAAGATTATCTCGAAGATTATGAAGCGGTTGGTCTCGATTCGCCGCCCTTGATTGTGTCGCCGAATCGAGTGGTTTCACACCGGTCGTGTCATTTCGGATAACATATTGCTCGCAGAGCTTATCCATGATATCACCTTGCCACGGAGATTCCTAATGTGGTGATGAAGTGGATATGGCTAAAGCTTATGATAGGGTGTAGTGGGATTTCTGTGATACTGACTATGATTCACATGGGCTTCCCGTTCGGTGGATTGATATGGTTGGCGATTGTATTGAGCACTCGTGGCTTCTCTGTCTGGTTAATGGTATCCTTACGGATATTTTCCTTCGACTCGGGATCTGCGGCAGGGGATCCTCTATCTCTGCTTTGTTTGTTCTCGCGGCGGAGTATTTATCCCAGGATTGATTCCACTATTAGCCGACACCGAGATATGATTTATCGGACGCGACGAGGTTTTTCGGTGACGATCGGCCTATCCGATGATGTGGTTATCTTCACGAGGGCGTCCGAGGATGGTTTGGTCACGTTGAGACACTTTTTGGAGCACTATTCCTACTCTTACTCGGGCGGTGGTTAGTGTGCGAAGAGTAGTTTCTTTTTGGCCCCACGTTACATTGACGGGTGGGAGCACATGGTGCACGAGCTGACTGGCTTCGTCCGCGATGACTTGCCGATGACTTATTTGGGTGTCCCTTTGTTCAAGGGGCAAATGACGAAAGAGCTCTTCCTCCCGTGATTGAGGATGTTGGATAGAGTTGCGGGGGTGGTCGATCGGCACTGTCCTTTGGTGGTAGGCTTGCTCTTGTTCGAGCACGCTAATGGCCACTCCGTTGCATATTCTTGGTCATGCGGCCGCCAAAGACGATTCTTCATCGGTTGGAGCAGATCATGGCTAGATTCTTACGGGGCTCCTACGCGGGACAGAAGAAGACTCACCTGGATTAGTTGGGATGATATACGCCACCCTATTTCGAGGTGGTTTGGGTGCGTCGACTTTTCGATATTGCCGACGCTTGATTACAAGTCTGTGGTGGAGGTTACGTGAGGGTCATTCTCTTTGGGCCCAATTCCGATCGGCAAGTCTTGTTACAATGGGCTTGTCTCCTGTAGAGCCCTCAGAACACATAATGATAGCCATCGGTGCGGGCGTTTGAGGCGGGTCGGTATTCGGGCCCAGGAGCGGATTTTTGGTCTATTTGCAGTGGTAGCCGGGTCGAACGGGGATGATATTTGGTTTGGCCACAAAGCCGCTTTGCGGATCATTGTTTGGATCGACCTTTGGGACACATGACTGTTGATTGGTTTATTCGCGATGGTGTGTAGGATCGGGATAGATTGCACAGGTCTTGGTCTCCGGATGTGGGCTTCGAGAGTCTCATTGAGGATATATCGGGGTTCCGATTCTCTTGGGTCCGAGGATATCATGCGGTGGATGTTTACCTCTCATGGTGGGTTCTCTATGTCTTTCGCTTGGGATTCTCTCCGGGGTAGAAATGCTCGTAACCTTTCGAATGGTGCCATTTGGAACGATGCTCTTATCCCTACTATCTCTATTTTCCTTTGGTGTCTCCTTCAATCGTCTTCTGTGGATATCAAGCTTGAGGCACGTGGCACTTCCCTTGCCTCACGTTCTTTGGTGTTGCTTGAATAATCCACACTCGCGTCTCCTCAGTCGAATCTATCCCTCACCTCTTTTTGATGAATGATATCGTTCAGTCCGTGTGGAATCACTTTCTTCCTTGGTTTGACACTACACTTCCACACACCACGATATGATATTGTTCCTTTCATTCGGAGGAACCGCACACACGGATCACACACGAGGTACTTGAGTTTCTTGGTTCCCTGCTTGATTTTATGGTTTATGCGGACGGAAAGGAATAGTGTCAAGCATCGACAAATTCCTTTCTTGGCATCTCACATTTTTGGCAGGTGGAGCGATATCTCGGATCCTTGTTTGGTCGGCCCGAGCCCATCAGTTGGTCCGGATGTTTCCCTCTTGTTGGCTTTTTGCGGGGAGTGATCCACCACGGGTTCCACGCAGCCGAGGATGGTGATTTGGCGAGCTCCTCGGCTCCCTCGGATCAAGGCCGAACACGGATGGCTCGTTTGATCCGGCACATTGATTCTTTGGCGGAGGGGATTGATATGGGATCATTTGGGAGACTTATGTTGGCGTTTCACGAGTTCCTTCCGGGCGGTGTCTAGCTTTCATGCCGAGCTACTAGCGCTTGAGATGGGATTGCGGCATGCCCGAGTTCTCACTTGATTTGGATCGAGTTGGACGCACGGCGGTGGTCACCACGATCACTTCGTGGCCTTGGCTCTTGGCGGAGTTCAAGATACCCCGATTCGCATCCGGAACATCTTTGAGGACCTTGACTCGATTTCCCACATACGAGAGGGAATCGACCGGCAGATCACCTAGCGAGTTGGGAGTCGCCGCCCTTGGCGATCACTTTGTTGATGAGAGCACGGCTTCTCACCACCTCCTAGCACTCATTCGGATGGACGGTGGGATACCCGAGTTTCAGATTTTATAGATCATTGGTTCTCATTGTATTCTCTCGATATAGCATAGATGTCGTAGTGATAGGCGTTTTGATTTTTGATTCTTCCCGCTGTAACGGGACATGACACTGTATCATACTTTGTTTATTTGATATACAGGTAGGGGATCACGCCTCAATCCCCCACCCTCCGGGGTGTTATTTTTAATAAAAAAAAAACCCTAAACCCTAAACCCTGAACCCTAAACCCTAAACCCTAAAACCCTAAAACCCTGAACCCTGAACCCTAAACCCTAAAACCCTGAACCCTGAACCTTAAAACCTTAACCCTAAACCCTGAACCCTAAACCCCCTAAACCCTAAACCCCCTAAACCCTAAACCCTAAACCCTAAACCCTAAACCCTGAACCCTGAACCCTAAACCCTGAACCCTGAACCCTGAACCCTAAACCCTGAACCCTAACCCCTAAACCCTAAAACCCTGAACCCTGAACCCTAAACCCTAAACCCTAAAACCCTAAACCCTAAACCCTAAACCCTGAACCCCTAAAATTGGGATACCTTGCGTGAGATTGCGATTAGTATGGAGGGGTTACCCTGGCTTGTTAGTGGTGACTTTAACATTTTTTTGCATGATCACGAGAGGATTGGTGGTATCAGCGATAGGTCGGATGAGATGCTTGATTTTGCCTATATGATTGCGGATTGTGAATTATTTGATGCGGGGTGTGGGGCCTATCTTTACGTGGGCTAGGCGGGCTTCAGGAGAGACTTGATAGGGCTTTATACACATGAACACTGGTGATGTGTTTACTTTATCTGTTGTTACGCATTTCTCTCGTGTTCGCTCTGATCATGCTCCTTTACTCATATCGTGTCAGTTTGCACCGCATGTGCCTTGTTCTTCTTTCCGATTTCAGCATATGTGGATACGTCACCATACTTTTTTGCAGGTTGTCAAGGAAGCATGGGGGCATCCCACTGGTTGTTTTGGAATGAGAAGCTTGCAACACAAGTTGAATAGGGTCAAGCGCAGACTCAAGATTTGGAATCACCAGACGTTTGGTAATGTTTTTGATCGGATTAGACTGGCTGATGAGGCAGTTTTAGTGGCTCAGGCTGTTTATGATAGTGATCCGTCTCCGACTCATCGGGCTGAGTTACATCGTTGTGTGGCTGAGTATGAGCTTCTTTTAAAAATGGAGGAGGATTTTTGGCGCCAGAAAGCTGCTGTTAAGTGGGCAGTCGAGGGGGAGCGCAACACTAAGTTCTTCCACGGATTTGTTAAGCAGAAGCGGTGTCGCGCTAGGATCCACTCGATTGCGATGATGGGGTGGCGATCACGCAGATTTCGAGATTGAGTCGGCGATTCGATTCTTTCGATCTTATTAACCGACTTGGAGTATCGACTCCCTGTCGATGAGTTCTTTCCCGCTTCCGATTCCGTTGATCTTGATGGACTTTGTGCTATGCCGACGGCTCAGGAGGTTCGCGATGCGGTGTTTGGGATTGATCCGTCTAGTGTTTCGGGGCCTGATGGATTCTCATCGTTGTTCTTTCAAAGACTATTGGGATTTCGTCGGATCGGATGTCGAGGATGCGGTGGTTGACTTTTTCTTGGGTAATCTCATGCCGTCCACGTTCACGGCTACATCTTTAGTTCTCATTCGAAGGTTCTCACCCTCGGAAGTGGGTGAGTTTCGGGCCGATTAGCTGTGTAACGTGACGAATAAGATTATCTCGAAGATTATGAATGCGGTTGGTCTCGATTACGCCTTTGATTGTGTCGCCCGAATCGAGTGGTTTCACACCGGTCGTGTCATCTCGGATAACATATTGCTCGCGCAGAGCTTATCCATGATATCGGCTTAGCCACGGATATTCCTAATGTGGTGATGAAGCTGGATATGGCTAAAGCTTATGATAGGGTGCAGTGGGATTTCTATATACTGACTATGATTCACATGGGCTTCCCCGTTCGGTGGATTGATATGGTTGGCAGCTGTATTGAGCACTGTGGCTTCTCTGTCCTGGTTAATGGTATCCCTTCTGGATATTTTCCTTCGACTCGGGGACTGCGGCAGGGGGATCCTCTATCTCCTGCTTTGTTTGTTCTAGCGGCAGAGTATTTATCCCGAGGATTGGATTCCACTATTAGCCGACACCGAGATATGATTTATCGGACGAGACGAGGTTTTCCGGTGACGCATCTGGCCTATGCTGATGATGTGGTTATCTTCACGAGGGCGTCTGAGGATGGTTTGGTCACATTGAGACACTTTTTGGAGCACTATTCTGCTACTTCTGGGCAGCTGGTCAGTGTACAGAAGAGTAGTTTCTTTTTGGCCCCACGTTACATTGACGAGTGGGAGAACATGGTGCACGAGCTGACTGGCTTCGTCCGCGATGACTTGCCGATGACTTATTTGGGTGTCCCTTTGTTCAAGGGGCAAATGACGAAAGAGCTCTTCCTCCCTGTTATTCAGAGGATGTTGGATAGAGTTGCGGGGTGGTCGCATCGGCACCTGTCCTTTGGTGGTAGGCTTGCTCTTATTCGGAGCACGCTAATGGCCACTCCGTTGCATATTCTTCAGGTCATGCAGCCGCCAAAGACAGTTCTTCATCAGCTGGAGCAGATCATGGCTAGATTCTTCTGGGGCTCCTACGCGGGACAGAAGAAGACTCACTGGATTAGTTGGGATGATATCTGCCACCCTATTTCTGAGGGTGGTTTGGGGTTGCGCCGACTTTCTGATATTGCTGACGCCTTCAGTTACAAGTTGTGGTGGAGGTTACGTGAGGGTCATTCTCTTTGGGCCCAATTCCTGATCAGCAAGTACTGTTACAATGGGCTTCTGTCTCCCTGTAGAGCCCCTGTAACACATAATGATAGCCATCAGTGGAGGCGTTTGAGGCGGGTCGGTATTCGGGCCCAGGAGCGGATTTTTTGGTCTATTTGCAGTGGTAGCCGGGTCAGCTTCTGGGATGATATTTGGTTTGGTCACAGGCCGCTTGCGGATCATTGTTTGGATCGACCTTTGGGACACATGACTGTTGATTGGTTTATTCGCGATGGTGTGTGGGATCGGGATAGATTGCACTAGGTCTTGGTCTCCAGATGTGGGCTTCCTGAGAGTCTCATTGAGGATATATCCGGGGTTCCGATTCTGCTGGGGTCTGAGGATATCATGCGGTGGATGTTTACCTCTCATGGTGGGTTCTCTATGTCTTCGCAGGATTCTCTCAGGGGTAGAAATGCTCGAGTAACCCTCGAATGGTGCCATTTGGAACGATGCTCTTATCCCTACTATCTCTATTTTCCTTTGGCGTCTCCTTCGTAATCGTCTCCTGTGGATATCAAGCTTGAGGCACGTGGCACTTCCTTGCCTCACGTTCTTTGGTGTTGCTTGAATAATCCACACTCGTCTCCTCAGGTCGAATCTATCCTCACCTCTTTTTGATGAATGATCTTTGTTCGATCCGTGTGGAATCACTTTCTTCCTTGGTTTGACACTACACTTCCACACACCACCGATATGATATTGTTCCTTTCATTCTGGAGGAACCGCACACACGGATCACACACGAGGCCCTTGAGTTTCTTGGTTCCCGCTTGATTTTATGGTTTGTGCCGGGACGGAAAGGAATAGTGTCAAGCATCGACAAATTCCTTTCTTGGCATCTCACATTATTTTCCAAGGTGGAGCGATATCTTTGGATCCTTGTTTGAGTTGGCGTCACGAGCCCATCAGTTGGCGGATGTTTCCCTCTTGTTGGCTTTTTGCGGGAGTGCTCCACCACGGGTTCCACGCAGCCGAGGATGGTGATTTGGCGAGCTCTCGGCTCCTCCCGGATCAAGTCGAACACGGATGGTTCTTTTGATCCGGCACATTGATTCTTTGGCGGAGGGGATTGATACGGGATCATTTTGGCGAGACTTATGTTGGCGTTTCACGAGTTCCTTCCAGGCGGTGTCTAGCTTTCATGCCGAGCTACTAGCGCTTGAGATGGGATTGCGGCATGCCCGACAGTTCTCACTTGATTTGGATCGAGTTGGGACCAGCGGCGGTGGTCACCACGATCACTCGGTGGCCTTGGCTCTTGGCGGAGTTCGACATACCCGATTCGCATTCGGAACATCTTGAGGACCTTGATTTGATTTCCCACATACACAGAGAGGGGAATCGACTTAAGAAGATCACCTAGCGAGTTGGGAGTCGCCGCCTGGCAGCGATCACTTTGTTGATGAGAGCACGACTTCTCACCACCTCCTAGCGCTCATTCGGATGGACGGTTTGTGGTACCCAAGCTTCAGATTTTCATAGATCATTGGTTCTCATTGTACTCTCTCGATATATCATAGATGTCGTAGTGATAGGTGTTTTGCGTTTTGCTTTTTGATTCTTCCCGCTGTAACGGGACATGACACTGTATGATACTTTGTTTATTTGATATACAGGTAGGGGATCACGCCTCAATCCCCCACCCTCCGGGGTGTTATTTTGATAAAAAAAAAACCCTGAACCCCTAAAACCATCTGAGCCCATCAGATTGGTCTGGATGTTTCCCTACTGTTGGCTTTTTGTAGGGGAGTGCTCCACCACAGGTTCCACGCAGGCCGAGGATGGTGACTTGGCGAGCTCCTCAGCTCCCTCAGATCAAGCTGAACACGGATGGCTCGTTTGATCAAGGCACTTTGATAGCTGGCGGAGGGGGATTGATACGGGATCATTTGGGCAGACTTATATGCCGAGCTACTAGCGCTTGAGATGGGATTGCGGCATGCCCGACAGTTCTCACTTCAGATTTGGATCGAGTTGGACGCAGCGGCGGTGGTCACCACGATCACTTCTGGTGGCCTTGGCTCTTAGCAGGTTCAGCATACCCTGCTTCGCATTCGGAACATGCTAAGGGACCTTCAGTACTCGATTTCCCACATACACAGAGAGGGGAATCGACCAGTTGATCACCTTGCAGAGTTGGGAGCTGCTGCCCTTGGTAGTCACTTTGTTGATGAGGGCACGGCTTCTCACCACCTCCTAGTGCTCATTCGGATGGACCAGCTGGGATACCCGAGCTTCAGATTTTCATATATCACTGGTTCTCATTGTACTCTCTCGATATATCATAGATGTCGTAGTGATAGGCGTTTTGATTTTTGATTCTTCCCGCTGTAACGGGACATGACATTGTATGATACTTTGTTTATTTGATATACAGGTAGGGGATCACGCCTCAGTCCCCCACCCTCCTGGGTGTTATTCTGATTAAAAAAAAAACCCTGAACCCCTAAACCCTGAACCCTAAACCCTAAACCCTAAACCCTGAACCCTAAACCCTAAACCCTAAACCCTAAACCCCAAAACCCTAAACCCTAAACCCTAAACCCCAAAACCCTAAACCCTAACCCTAAACCCTGAACCCCGAACCCTAAACCCGGAACCCTGAACCCCGAACCCTAAACCCGTAACCCTAAACCCTAACCCCTAAACCCTAAACCCTAAGCCCCCTGAACCCTAAACCCTAAACCCTAAACCCTAAACCCTAAACCCTAAACCCGAAACCCTAAACCCCTAAACCCTAAACCCTAAACCATAAACCCTAAACCCTAAACCCTGATGATGATGTGGTTATCTGGGTTTTCTGGTAACACATTTGGCCTATGCTGATGATGTGGTTATCTTCACTAGGGCGTCCGACGATGGCCTCAAATCACGTTGAGGCACTTTTCGGAGCACTATTGCACTCTTACGGCGGTGGTCGGTGTTGGAAGAGTAGATTCCTTTTGGCCCCACGTTACATTGTGGTGGGAGCACATGGTGCATGGTGGCAAGGCCGTCGTAATGACTTGCCAATGACTTATTTGGGTGTCCCTTTGTTCAAGTGACAAATGACGAAAGATCTTTTTCACCGGTGATTCGAGAGGATGTTGGATAGAGATTCTTTGGGTGGTCGAGATCGCATCTGTCCTTTTGGTGGTAGGCTTGCTCTTATTTGGAGCACGCTAATGGCCACTCAGTTGCATATTCTTCATGTCATGCAGCCGCCAAAGACAGTTTTTCATCAGTTGGAGCATATCATGGCTAGATTCTTCTGGGGATCCTACGCGGGACGAAGAAGACTCATTGGATCGATTGGGATGATATACGCCACCCTATTTCCGGGTGGTTTGGGTTTTGCGCGCCGACTTTCATCGATATTCCGACGCCTTCAATTACAAGTTGTGGTGGAGGTTACGCGAGGGCCATTCATTGTGGGCCCAGTTCTTGATCAGCAAGTATTGTTACAATGTGTTTTCGGTCTCCCTGTAGAGCCCCAGTAACACATAATGATAGTCATCAGTGGAGGAGACCGAGCGGGTCGGTATTTAGGCCCGGGGAGCGGATTTTACGGTCCATTGGCGCGTAGCCGGGTCGATTTCACGGGATGATAATTGGTTTGGACATAGGCTGCTTGCGGATCATTGTTTGGATTGGCCGTTGGGACATATGACAGTGGATTGGTTCGTTTGTGATGGTATGTGGGATCGAGATAGATTGCACCAGGTCTTGGTCTCCAGATGTGGGCTTCTTGAGGGTCTCATTGAGGATATATCCGGGGTTTCGATTCTGCCGGGGTCCGAGGATATTATCGTTGGATGCTTACCTCTCATGGTGGGTTCTCTATGTCTACGCAGGATTCTCTCCGGGTAGAAATTCTCGAGAACCTCTGTCTAGTGCCATTTGGAACGATGCTCTCATTCCTATTATTTCTATTTTCCTTTGGCGCCTCCTTCGTAATCGTCTCCTGTGGATATCAAGCTTGAGCACGTGGCACTTCTCTTGCTTCACGTTCTTTTGTTGTTGCTCGCATAATACACATTCTTCTCCTCAGGTTGAATCTATCCCTCACCTCTTTTTGATGAATGATATTGTT
Organism: Rehmannia glutinosa; assembly: GCA_016081115.2. NCBI lineage: Eukaryota > Viridiplantae > Streptophyta > Magnoliopsida > Lamiales > Orobanchaceae > Rehmannia > Rehmannia glutinosa. Next base: position 69,785,436 of record CM071929.1, on the reverse strand, counting down.
GATCCGTGTGGAATCACTTTCTTCCTTGGTTTGACACTACACTTCCACACCATTGATATGATATTGTTTCTTTCATTTTGGAGGAATCGCATACCACGGATCACACACGAGGCACTTTGAGTTTCTTGGTTCCCCGCTTGATTTTATGGTTTGTATGCGGGACGGAAAGGAATAGTGTCAAGCATCGACACCTTCCTTTCTTGGCATCTCACATTATTTGGCAGGTGGAGCGGTATCTCGGATTCTTTTTTGGATCGGCGTCGAATCAGATTAATTTGCGGATGCTTCCATATTGTTGATTTTTGCAGGGGAGTGCTCCACCACACAGTTCCACGCAGGGAGGATAGTGATTTAGCGAGCTCCTCGGTTCCTCGGATCAAGAACGCCGAACACGGATGGTTCGTTTGATCCAAGAAAAAACACACCGATAGGCTGGTGGAGGGGATTTATTCGAGATCATTCGGGCGACTCATGTTGGCGTTTCATAGCTTATTCCAGGCGGTGTCAAGCTTTCATGCCGAGCTATTAGCACTTGAGATGGGATTGCGGCATGCCCGACAGTTGTCACTTCAGATTTAGATCGAGTTGGATGCAGCAGCAGTGGTCACCACGATCACATCTGGTGGCCTTGGCTCTTGGCAGGTTCAGCATACACTGATTCGTATTCGGAACATCCGAGGACCTTCGATGATTCGATTTCCCACATCCACGAGAGAGGGGAATCGACCAGCAGATCATCTGGCCGAGTTGGGAGTTGCTGCCCTTGGTAGTCACATTGTTTATGAGGGCACGGCATCCCACCATCTACTATCTCTTATTCGGATGGACCAAGGATGGTTTAGGGTTTAGGGTTTAGGGGGTATCCCAGCTGGTCCATTCGAATGAGCGCTAGGGGGTGGTGAGAAGTCGTGCCCTCATCAACAATGTGATCGCCAAGGGCGGCTCCCAACTCGCTAGGTAATCTGTTGGTCGATTCCCTCCCCGTGTATATGGGAAATCAAATGCGAAGGTCCTCAAAGATGATGTTCGAAATGCGAATCGGGGTGTCTTGAACTCGCCAAGAGCCAAGGCCACGAAGTGATCGTGGTGACCACCGCCGCCGCATCCAACTTGATCCAAATCTGAAGAGAAAACTGACGGGCATGCCGCAATCCCATCTCTAGTGCTAGTAGCTCGGCATGAAAGCTAGACACCGCTTGGAAAGAACAATGAAAAGCAAACATGAGTCTTCCCGAGTGATCACGAATCAATCCCCCTCCGCCAGCAATCAATGTGTCTCGATCAAACGAACCATCCGTGTTCAGCTTGATCTGAGAAGACTGAGGAGCTTGCCAAATCACCATCCTTGGTCTGCGTGAAACCTGTGGTGGATCATTCCCCTGCAAAAAACTCACTGTAGGGAAGTATCCAGACCAATCCAAAGGGCTCAAACGCCGACCTGAAACAAGAATCCAGAGATACCGCTCCACCTGCCAAATAATGTGAGATGCCAAGAAAGGAAGGTGTCGATGCTTGACACTATTCCTTTTCGTCCAGACAAACCATAAAATCAAGCAGGGAACCAAGAAACTCAAGTGCCTCGTGTGTGATCCGTGTGTGCGATTCCTCCAAAATGAAAGGAACAATATCAAATCAGTGGTGTGTGGAAGTGTAGTGTCAAACCAAGGAAGAAAGTAATTCCACACGGACTGAACAATATCATTCATCAAAAATAGGTGAGGGATAGATTCGACCTGAGGAGATGAATGTGGATTATTCAAGCAACAACGAAAGAACGTGAGGCAAGGAAGTGCCATGTGCACAAGTTTGATATCCACAGGAGACGATTACGAAGGAGGCGCCAAAGGAATATAGAGATAGTAGGAATAAGTGCATCGTTCCAAATGGCACCATACGAGAAGGTTCGAGCATTTCTACCCCGGAGGAGAGAATCCAGCGAAGACATAGAGAACCCACCATAAGAGGTAAACATCCACCGCATGATATCCTCAGACCCTAGCAGAATCGGACCCCGGATATATCCTCAATGAGACTCTCAAGAAGCCCACATCTAAAGACCAAAACCTGGTGCAATCTTTCGCGATCCCACATACCATCCCTGATGAACCAATCCACCATCATATGACCCAACGGCCGATCCAAACAATGATCCGCAAGCGGTCGATGCCCAAACCAAGTATCATCCCAGAAACTAACACGGCTACCACTGCCAATAGACCAGAAAATCCGCTCCTGGGCACGAATACCGACTCACCTCAAGCGCCTCCATTGATGACTATCATTATGAGTTACAGGGGCTCTAAAGGGAGACAAAAGCCCATTGTAACAATACTTGCTGATCAGGAATTGGGCCCAAAGAGAATGGCCCTCACGTAACCTCCACCACAACTTGTAACTGAAGGCGTCAACAATATCTGAAAGTCAGCGCAACCCCAAACCACCCTCAGATATAGGGTGGCAGATATCATCCCCACTGATCCAGTGAGTCTTCTTCTGTCCCACGTAGGATCCCCAGAAGAATCTAGCCATGATTTGCTCCAACTGATGAAGAACTGTCTTTGGCAGCTGCATGACCTGAAGAATATGCAACGGAGTGGCCATTAGCGTGCTCCGAATAAGACCAAGCCTACCACCAAAGGACGGATGCCGATGCGACCACCCAGCAACTCTATCCAACATCCTCTAAATCACTAGGAGGAAAAGCTCTTTCGTCATTTGCCCCATGAACAAAGGGACACCCAAATAAGTCATCGGCAAGTCATCGCGGACAAAGCCTGTCAGCTCATGCACCATGTGCTCCCACCCGTCAATGTAACATGGGGCCAAAAAGAATCTACTCTTTCCGAACACCGACCACCGCCTGTAAGAGCGAGAATAGTGCTCCAGAAAGTGCCTCAACGTGACGAGGCCATCGTCGGATGCCCTAGTGAAGATAACCACATCATCAGCATAGGCCAAATGTGTTACCGGAAAACCCCGTCGCGTCCGATAAATCATATCCCGGTGCCATCTAATAATGGAATCCAATCCCTGGGATAAATACTCTACCGCCAGGACAAACAAGGCAGAAGATAGAGGATCCCCCTACCGCAGTCCTCTAGTCGAAGGAAAATATCCAGAAGGGATACCATTAACCAGAATAGAGAAGCCGCAGTGCTCAATACAGCTGCCAACCATATCAATCCACCGAACGGGGAAGCCTATATGAATCATAGATGTATACAAGAAATCCCATTGCACCCTATCATAAGCTTTAGCCATATCCAGCTTCATCACCACATTAGGAATCTCCGTGGCTAAGCTGATATCATGGATAAGCTCCTGCGCGAGCAACATGTTATCCGAGATGACACAACTGGGTGTGAAACCACTCTGATTCAACGATACCATCAAAGGTAGAATTGAGATCAACCGCGCATTCATAATCTTAGAGATAATCTTATTCATCATGTTGCACAGGCTAATCGGCCGAAACTCAGTCCACTTCCGAGGATGAGGAACCTTCGGAATAAGAACTATAGTTGTAGCCGTGAACGTGGACGGCATGAGATTACCCGAGAAAAAGTCAACAACTGCATCCTCAACATCCGGTCTTACGAGATCCCAACAGTGCTGAAAGAACAACGATGAGAATCCATCAGGCCCCGAAATACTAGACGAATCAATCCCAAACACCGCATCGCGAACCTCCTGAGCCGTCGGCATAGCACAAAGTCCATCAAGATCAATGGAATCAGGAAGCCGGGGAAAGAACTCATCAACAGGGGGAGTCAGATACTCCAAGTCAGAAGTCAATAAAGACTGAAAGAACTGAACTGCCGACTTCCAAATCTCATAATCCTATGTGATCACCACTCCATCATCGCCAATTGAGTGAATTCTAGCGCGACACCTCTTCTGCTTAACAAATCCATGGAAAAACTTAGTGTTCCGCTCCCCCTCGACTGCCCACTTGACTGCAGCTTTCTGGCGCCAGAAATCCTTCTCCATTTTCAAATGTAGCTCGTACTCAGGCACACAATGATGTAGCTAAGCCCGATGAGTCAGAGATGGATCACTATCATATACAGCCTGAGCCACTGAAACTGCCTCATCAGCCAGTCTAACCCGATCAAAAACATTACCAAACGTCTGGTGATTCCAAATCTTTAGTCTGCGCTTGGCCCTATTCAACTTGTGCTGCAAGCTCCTCATTCCAAAACAACTAGTGGGATGCACCCATGCTTCCTTGACAACCTTTTAAATTTTCAAGTAGTGATGGTAGGAGTCTCTAAAATTGGACCTTCTTCTTCAAGCTCTAAACCCCAAGACTTATCTCCTTAGTTCAGCCCCTAAGTGATTCAAAATCCATAATTTAAGGTTAAAATTTGGGATTTAAGACTTAGAAAATAATATGTACAAAAAATAAAAATTGTTCTCTACTTATCTTTTGACTTGTAGATAATTGAAGTCTTCTAAAATACCATTTGAAATCGAGTTTTCTTCACTTAGCTTCTTCTTCCTTCCAAAACTCATGGCTTCTTTTTTTCGCTTTCCTCAGCCAATCAACACCAAAAAAATGAAATTTTGTGATGCTATCTTGATACTCCAATATCAGCTACTAGCTCACGTACGGTTGTCTTACTAGAATACCCCAAAGCACTTATAGTATTAATTAGTCAACCTTTAAATGATAGATTATTTTTTATGAAAAGTAGCTCTTAAAAAAGAAATTTGGAAGGCGAGCAGACTCATGTTGGCGTTTCATAGCTCATTCCAGGCGGTGTCGAGCTTTCATGCCGAGATTTTAGCACTGGAGATGGGATTGCGGCATGCCCGACAGTTGTCACTTCAGATTTGGATCGAGTTGGATGCAGCGGCAGTGGTTACCACGATCACATCTGGTGGCCTTGGCTCTTGGCAGGTTCAGCATACACTGATTCGTATTCGGAACATGCTTAGGGACCTTCAGTATTCGATTTCCCACATCCACATAGAGGGGAATCGACCAGCAGATCATCTGGCCGAGTTGGGAGGGGAGCTGCTGCCCTTGGTAGTCACATTGTTTATGAGGGCACGACGTCCCACCATCTACTATCTCTTATTCGGATGGACAAGCTGGGATATCTGAGCTTTAGATTTTAGTTCTCATTGTATTTTTTAGATATCTCATCATGATAGTCTTTCTAGATATCATAGTGATAGGTTATTTGTTCTTTGATTTTCTCCCGCCGTGATGGGACATGACATTGTATGATATCTTGATTATTTGATCTACAGGTAGGGGATCACGCCTCAATCCCCCACCCCTTGGGATGTTATTTTGCGATAAAAAAAACCCTGAACCCTAAACCCTAAACCCTAAACTCCTAAACCCTAAACCCTTAAACCCTAAACCCTGAACCCTAAACCCTAAACCCTAAACTCTAAACCAACAAAAGATTTTGCTTTCTTATTTGAAAAGCTTCGACGGTGGGTTGAAAAGGAGAGACCAAAGTTTTTCTTCAAAAATTCCTCTTAATCTTCACCAATCTATCATCATCTCAAACCTATTTTAAAACATATATAATATCACCAAAAGAACCCACTTTCTAATTTTGTCTTCCAATATGAATACACATGAAGGTCTAATTCTTACTTATCCTTTTGCATTTAGCCGTGAGCTTTGGAAAGCAAAGAAACCATATTTTTCCTTCCAAATTTCTTTTTTAAGAGCTACTTTTCATAAACAATAATCTATCATTTAAAGGTTGACTAATTAATACTATAAGTGCTTTGGGGTATTCTAGTAATACAACCGTACGTGAGCTAGTAGCTGATATTAGAGTATCAAGATAGCATCACAAAATTTTAGTTTTTTGGTCTTGATTGGCTGAGGAAAGCGGAAAAAAAAGGCATGAGTTTTGGAAGGAAGAAGAAGCTAAGTGAAGAAAACTCGGTTTCAAATGGTATTTTAGAAGACTTCAACTATCTACAAGTCAAAAGATAAGTAGAGAACAATTTTTATTTTTTGTACATATTATTTTCTAAGTCTTAAACCCCAAATTTTAACCTTAAATTATGGATTTTGAACCACTTAGGGGTTGAACTAAGGAGATAAGTCTTGGGGTTTAGAGCTTGAAGAAGAAGGTCCAATTTTGGAGACTCCTACCATCACTACTTGAAAATTTAAAAGCTTGTCAAGGAAGCATGGGGGCATCCCACTGGTTGTTTTGGAATGAGGAGCTTGCATCACAAGTTGAATAGGGTCAAGCGTAGACTCAAGATTTGGAATCACCAGACGTTTGGTAATATTTTTGATCAAGTTAGACTGGCTGATGAGGCAGTTTCGGTGGCTCAGCTGTATATGATAGTGATCCGTCTCCGACTCATCGGGCTGAGCTACATCATTGTGTGGCTGAGTACGAGCTACGTTTGAAAATGGAGGAGGATTTCTGGAGCCAGAAAGCTGCAGTCAAGTGGGCAGTCGAGGGGGAGCGCAACACTAAGTTTTTCCATGGATTTGTTAAGCAGAAGAGGTGTCGCGCTAGAATTCACTCGATTGACAATGATGGAGTGGTGATCACATAGGATTCTGAGATTCGAAAGTTAGCAGTTCAGTTCTTTCAGTCTTTATTTACTTCTGACTTGGAGTATCTGACTCTCCATGTCGATGAGTTCTTTCCCCGGCTTCCTGATTCCGTTGATCTTGATGGACTTTGTGCTATGCCGACAGCTCAGGAGGTTCGCGATGCAGTGTTTGGGATTGATCCGTCTAGTGTTTCAGGGCCTGATGGATTCTCATCATTGTTCTTTCAGCACTGTTGGGATCTCATCAGACCGGATGTTGAGGATGCGGTTGTTGACTTTTTCTCAGGTAATCTCATGTCGCCCACGTTCACGGCTACGATTATAGTTCTCATTCGAAGGTTCTCATCCTCGGAAGTGGATCGAGTTTCGCCGATTAGCCTCAACGCAACGTGATGAATAAGATTATCTCTAAGATTATGAATGCCGGTTGGTCTCGATTCTGCCTTTGATTGTGTCACCGAATCAGAGTGGTTTCACACTCGGTCGTGTCATCTCAGATAACATATTGCTCGTGCAGGAGCTTATCCATGATATCAGCTTAGCCACGGAGATTCCTAATGTGGTGATGAAGCTGGATATGGCTAAAGCTTATGATAGGGTGCAGTGGGATTTCTTGTATACAGCTATGATTCATATGGGATTCCCCGTTTGGTGGATTGATATGGTTGGCAGTTTGTATTGAGCATCGCGCTTCTCTGTTCAGTTAATGGTATCCTTCCTCGGTTTTCCTTCGACTAGAGGATTGCGGCAGGGGGATCCTCTATCTCCTGCCTTGTTTGTCCTGGCGGTGGAGTATTTATCCCAGGGATTGGATTCTATTATTAGACGGCACCGGGATATGATTTATCAGACGCGACGGGGTTTTCCGGTGACGCATCTGGCCTATGCTGATGATGTGGTTATCTTCACTATGGCGTCCGACGATGGCCTCGTCACGTTGAGGCACTTTCTGGAGCACTATTCTGCCACTTCTGGGCAGCTGGTCAGTGTTCAGAAGAGTAGATCTTTTTGGCCCCACGTTACATTGACGGGTGGGAGCACATGGTGCATGAGCTGACAGGCTTCGTCCGCGATGACTTGCCGATGACTTATTTGGGTGTCCCTTTGTTCAAGGGGCAAATGACGAAAGAGCTTTTCCTCCCAGTGATTCATAGGATGTTGGATAGAGTTGCTGGGTGGTCGCATCGGCATCTGTCCTTTGGTCGTAGGCTTGCTCTTATTCGGAGCACGCTAATAGCCACTCCGTTGCATATTCTTCAGGATATGCAGCCGCCAAAGACAGTTCTTCATCGTTGGAGCAAATAATGGCTAGATTCTTCTAGGGATCCTACGCGGGACAGAAGAAGACTCACTGGATCATTTGGGATGATATCTGCCACCCTATTTCTGAGGGTGGTTTGGGGTTGCGCCGACTTTCAGATATTGCTGACGCCTTCAGTTACAAGTTGTGGTGGAGGTTACGTGAGGGCCATTCTCTTTGGGCCCAAATCCTGATCAGCAAGTATTGTTACAATGGGATTTTGTCTCCCTGTAGAGCCCCTGTAACTCATAATGATAGTCATCAGTGGAGGCGCTTGAGGCGAGTCGGTATTCGTGCCCAGGAGCGGATTTTCTGGTCTATTGGCAGTGGTAGCCGTGTTAGTTTCTGGGATGATACTTGGTTTGGGCATCAGCCGCTTGCGGATCGTTGTTTGGATCAGCCGTTGGGTCATATGATGGTGGATTGGTTCATCAGGGATGGTATGTGGGATCGCGATAGATTGCACCAGGTCTTGGTCTCTAGATGTGGGCTTCCTAAGAGTCTCATTGAGGATATATTTGGGGTTCCGATTCTGCTGGGGTCTGAGGATATCATGCGGTGGATGTTTACCTCTCATGGTGGGTTCTCTATGTCTTCTCGCTTGGGATTGTCTCCGGGATAGAAATGCTCGTAACCTTCGTATGGTGTCATTTGGAACGATGCTATTATTTCTACTATCTCTATATTCCTTTGGCGCCTCCTTCGTAATCGTCTTCCTGTGGATATCAAGCTTTAGGCACGTGGCACTTCCCTTGCCTCACGTTGCTGTTGTTGCTTGAATAATCCACATTCATCTCCTCAGGTCGAATCTGTTAGATAAATGTTTTTATCATGATTTTGATGATTTTGTTCAAATGGTTTTTATACCAAAACAATGTCCCTAAATGTTGTCCCAATACTTCCGATCGATCTAAAATGTTTTTACTATTTTTTGGAGTATTTCTTGGAGTTTATTTTCGATTTAAAATTGGACAACACTTTTGTTTCAGGCTCGACCGGTCGCCCTATAGGGCAACCCGTACCTGAGTTGAGTTTTGAAACAGAAAATGGGACGTAAGAAAAAATGGGCAGGGCGACCGGTCGACCAGGTGGGCGACCGGTGTGGTCGACCGGTCGACCGGTGAGCGACTGCACGCAAGTTGGATTTTTGTTCCGACTTCTCTCGCAGAAAAACGCAATGGCAACCGGTCATACCGAGGCGGCACGGCCGCACCCCTTCGACCGGTCCCCTGTGTAAAAATTCGAGAATTCAATTTCAATCTTATCTCTGCGACGACGGTCGAACCCATGTTTGACAAAGAAACTATCCGCTATGCGTTTTGCATGACTTTTCCTATTTTGTGGGATTGATTTCTAACAGCTATATTGATGATTTTAAATGGTTTCTTTTGCAGCAAATCACTCCCCAAGGAGGAGCCAATGTCTGAAATCAAAGCCAAGACCTCTCCTATAAATAGAGGCTTCATTCAAACAACAAGATACAACACAATATACAAGCAAAAGAGCATACAAAGCAAACACTTTCATATATCTTGTTGTATTAGCCTAAGCACTTTCACTTGCACAAATTTGAGGTCTAGGCTTTCAATTCTTGATTACACTTGTACTCATATTGTATCAATCATTATTGAGTTGTAATCTTGATTTTGGTCATCATTCAACACAAGACATCCTTGTGAGTATTCTTGTGGTAAGAATACACTTGGGTGATCTAGGTGATAGGTGTTTGAAGGTTGTGGTAATCTTCAAAGGTGTTGTAAAGAGGTTGTGGTAATCCTCAAGGTGTTGTAAGAGGGTTGTGGTAATCCTCAAGGTGGTGTAAGAGGATTGTGGTAATCCTCAAAGTGGTGAAGGAGGGTTGTGGTAATCCTCAGGTGTTGTATTAATTTTTGGTAAATTAATAAAATCTTTTCTTTCTTTTTAAAATCCATCCCTGAGATACTTGGGGTGGTAGAGGATTAGGCCCTAGGTGGGTTGAACCTCTTTAAATCGACGAGTGTTGTTTTATTTCCGCATTTACATTCTCGTCTTTGGTTGATTATTCAAAAAGAGGGCAAAATCGAAAAACCGAGATAATCTATTCACCCCTCTAGATTATCGTAGCCACTTGGACTAACAAGTGGTATCAAAGCCAAACTTTGGCTAGCTCGTTCGAGTAAAGAGGAAAGATCCATGGCTACGAATGACGCTTATCTCACCACCGGCGCCTCCACCAACAAGCCACCATTGTTCGACGCCAACAACTACGCATTTTGGAAAGACCGTATGGAGTGCTTTTACAAGGGTGCGGATTTGACATATGGAATGTGGTTGTTGAAGGAGTTGATCAACCAACCAAGAAAATGGAGGATGGCACCTTGGCTCCTAAACCTTTCAAGGAGTTCGATGAAAATGACAAGAAGGCTTTCTCTCTAAACGGTAAGGCCTTAAATATTTTGCATTGCTCACTTACCGCCACCGAGTACAATCGCATACGAGGCATAAGGTCGGCACATGAGGTTTGGGAAAAATTGAGACTATATATGAAGGGACAAAGAAGGTCAAGCAAGCTAGAAAGACCATGCTTGTTAAAGACTTTGAAAACTTTAACATGTATGATGGTGAAAGCATTTCCAAGATGGTGGAAAGGCTTGACAACATTGTCAATCCTCTTGTGGCCCTCGGTAAAGTCATCTCCGAAGAAGACAAGGTGACTAAGGTATTGAATGCTCTTCCGGCTCATGGTCCGAAAAGGTGACGGCAATCACGGAAGCACAAAATCTTGAGACACTCAAGTTTGACGAGCTCATCGGGAACCTCCTCATCTATGAAGTCTATCTCAAGGAGAGGAAAAATACCAAACCATCCATCAATCAATCGGGTATGCAAAATATTCCTAAAGGTCTTGCTTCCTCTTCTAATAATGCATACTATGATAATGATGATGATGATGAGGAGACGGCCGCACTTGTTCGAAAATTTGCAAAATTTGTGAATAAGAATAAAGCAAGAAAACCAAGAGATAATGCTTGCTTTAAATGCGGAAACCCGGGCACTTCATTGCCGATTGCCCAAAGCTCGATGAAGAGGAGCAAAAGAAAAGGAAGCCTTTTACAAAAAGAAGGCTCTAAATGCGGAAGTCAAAACATGGGATGAACTACTCAAACAACCGATGAGGAAGGAGAAACCGAACACGGTCTCATGGCTATAGACAATGAAAAACAATGAGGTACACTCAAATTCTTCTACTTCCTCCATAGTTGATGACTTGCAATGTGATTTTGATGAATTGCAAATTGAGTTTCAAAATTTAATCGTTAAATACAAAAATTTGAAAAAGGAGCATAAGGAGATTAAGATTGAAAAGGAAAAATTATTTACCTCTTATGAATCTTTAGACAAAGCTCATGCTCTTACTCTTACTAGAATTCATTCTCTTGAAACCGAAAAGGAATCGCTCACAAAAGATATTGAATGTTTGAAAAATGACGTGCATCGTTTCAACATAAGTACGGATAAAGTCACAAAAATTTTAGATGCACAAAGAGGTGAGCATTCCAAATCGGGACTTGGTTATAAGCCATTTCAAAGTGTTTTTAAGAAAAATAATCAAGGTCCGACTTTTGTACGTGCCAATAATTATAATACTCCTACTTGTTTTTATTGTGGCAAAGTTGGACATTATGCTAATAATTGCAAATTGAGAAATAGCTCAAGACATGTTTGGAGACCCAAAGGTCTCAAGACTAACCCCATGGACCCCAAAATTATAGGGTACCTAAAAGAAATGATTTTGTAGGTAATAGGGGCTATAACAACCATGGAGGATTCGAAATGGCTCGTGGACAGCGGATGTTCACGCCATATGACCGGGAGGAGAGAGCTTTTACCAACATCAAGCTCCAAGAAGAGGGTATGGTCATGTTCGGCAATGGCAAAGGAAAAATTCTTGGAAATGGAGAAATTGGTAACTCTTCTTTCTCTCTTTGTAATGTTCTTTTAGTAGAAGGGCTTAAGTTTAATTTGATAAGTGTTAGCCAACTTTGTGATTCAAATTATGATGTTTCTTTTAATAAAGAAAAATGCCTTATTCTTAAAAATGGTAATATTATTTGTGAAGCAAATAGAAAAGGCAATCTTTACAAAATTTGTACTAGTGATTTGGTTAGTCAAAATGTTTCTTGTCTTGTCGCCAATAATGATTTAACGAGTTTATGGCATAGGCGACTCGGACATGTTGGATACAAAAATTTGAAAAATATTTACAAAAACCAACATGTAAAAGGACTACCCAAATTGAATTTTGAAAATCTTGGCTTATGTGACACTTGTCAAAAGAACAAATTAGTTAAGAGTAGTTTTAAGCCCAAAAATGAAATTTCCACTACCAAACCCCTACAATTGCTTCACCTTGATTTGTATGGGGATATTGGTACGGCTAGTCTAAGTGGAAAACATTACACCTTTGTTATTGTCGATGATTTCTCTAGATATACTTGGGCACTTTTTCTTGCTAATAAAAGTGATGCCGTTAATGAGTTTGTTAAGTTGTGTAGACTTATTGAGAATGAAAAGGAAGATACTATTAAGTCTATTCAAGTGATCGAGGTGGAGAATTTGATGGTGAATTTAGAGTCTTTTGTGAAACCAAGGGGTATGCACATAATTTTTCGGCTCCAAGGACACCTCAACAAAATGGTGTAGCCGAAAGGAAGAATCGGACGTTACAAGAAATGAGTCGGTCCATGCTCAATGAATTTTCTCTTCCAAAATATTTTTGGGCCGAAGCCGTAAGTACCGCTTGCCATGTCATTAATCGAGTTTATATTCGTCTCTAAAATGAATAAAACTCCATATGAGCTTTGGAAAGGAAGAACTCCAAATATTAGTTATTTCAAAATATTTGGATGTAAGTGCTTTATTTTGAATACTAAGGATCAATTGGACAAACTTGATCCTAAGGCCGATGAAGGGATATTTATGGGATATTCAACAAAAAGCAAAGCATATCGGGTTTACAATAAGACTAGTGGAGTTGTTGAAGAATCCATCCATGTTAAATTCAATGAAGCTTCGGGAGTTGAAAGAATTCCTAATGATGAAAGTGATGAGGAAGATATTATTGAACAAATTGTTCAAATTGATAATCAACCGTCTACATCAAATGATCAACCGTCCACTTCAAATGGTCCTCAAGAAGATAGAGGTGATATCTCGGATCTTCCCGTTGCATTGAAATTTAAGGGAGATCACCCAAAAGATCTTATTATTGGTGATCCTCTTGATAAAGTAATGACTCGAAGGAATTTTGCCGAGAAAGCTCTTATATCTCAAAAAGAGCCTAAAAATGCTAAGGAAGCTATTGAGGATGAAGATTGGTTTTGGAAATGCAAGAGGAGTTGAATCAATTTGAAAGAAATGATGTATGGGAATTAGTACCTTGTCCTCCATCTCAAACAATTATTGGTACTAAATGGGTATTCGGAACAAACTTGATGATCAAGGCAACATTGTTCGAAATAAGGCAAGGTTAGTAGCTCAAGGGTATTGTCAAGAAGAAGGTATTGACTATGATGAAACTTTTGCACCCGTAGCACGTTTAGAAGCTATTCGTATTTTACTTGCCTATTCTTGTTTCAAAAATTTCAAACTTTACCAAATGGATGTTAAATCCGCTTTCTTAAATGGTATTATTCAAGAAGAAGTCTATGTAAAACAACCTCCGGGGTTTGAAAATTTTTCTAGGCCTAATGATGTTTATAAACTTAAAAAGGCTTTGTATGGTTTAAAACAAGCACCCCGTGCATGGTATGATAGACTTAGCTCTTTTCTTTTGCAAAATGGTTTTACAAGAGGTAAAGTTGATACTACACTCTTTGTTTTTGAAAAAGGGCAAGATTGTTTACTTGTGCAAATTTATGTTGATGATATTATCTTTGGTGCTACTAATGAATCTTTGTGCAAGAAATTCTCCAAGTTAATGCAAGGTGAATTCGAGATGAGTATGATGGGGAGCTAAACTTCTTCCTTGGACTTCAAATTAAGCAATGCCAAGAAGGTATTTATATTTCGCAATCAAAGTATACAAAAGAACTTTTGAAGAAGTTCGGCATTGAAGAAGGAAGAACCGTCTCGACTTATGGCAACCAATGTCAAAATTGACAAAGATGAAAAAGGCAAGTCGGTTGATGAATCCAAGTATCGAGGTATGATTGGTAGTTTACTTTATTTAACCGCTAGTAGACCGGACATTCTTCATGCCGTATGCCTATGTGCTCGTTTTCAAAGCAATCCCAAAGAATCTCATATGAGTGCCGTTAAAAGGATTTTTCGATATTTGAAAGGCACCATTCAATATGGCTTATTTTATCCAAAGAATGAAAATTTTTCTTAAAGGTTATAGTGATTCTGGACTATGCGGGAAATATTGATGATCGGAAAAGTACTTCCGGATCATGTCAATTTTTAGGCGATTGCCTAGTTTCTTGGTTTTCAAAGAAGCAAAATCGTGTTTCTCTTTCAACGGCCGGTTTAATATATTTCCGCCGCATTTTGTTGTACTCAACTTCTTTGGATGAAACAAACCTTAGCGGATTACAAATGCTCTTTTGAAAACGCACCTATCTTTTGTGATAATGTATCCGCTATAAATATTGCTCAAAACCCGGTTCATCATAAACCGTACTAAACATATTGAGATTCGACATCATTTTCTAAGGGATTGTGTTTCAAAACGAAAAATTGAGATATCGTTTGTGCCATCTCAAGATCAATTAGCGGACATTTTTACAAAACCGCTAACTTCCGAGACTTTTGCATCAATACGAGCTCGGTTAGGCATAATGCATATTGAATGAGGTCTACGTTTGCATTTTGCATGTTTTTAAAACTTAGGGGCGAAAAATCGGATTTTTGGTTGAAAATTCGGATTTTGAAAATTTTGTCAAACAATGGTGAAGAGGTTGAGGGCAACCGGTCGCCCTCAACGCCGACGGTCGCCCTCAACCACGCAGGTCGCCTAAGCCATTTTTTGGTTTAAAATCTTTCTGTCTTCAGCATTAGACATATTCACTCATTTTGGCCATTTTTCGTCCCCTTTGCCAAATGCACACTATTGTCACTCAAAATTGATTTTTATGCATTCCATTTATTTCTTGGACCTTATATAGCATGTTTATCATCATCATTGCTCATCTTTTCCGATCAAATGGTAAGAATTTTCCTTACTTTGCTCAATGGGTTGAACCTCGAGTTTATGGCCTTTCTTGTATATTACTTGATGAAATTATTTTATGATCATGATGAGCTTAGTTGATATGCTGTATTGTATGATGATTGGTATAATTTGGTGATAAAATTTTTTGGCTTGATTTATTTACAAGGGCTTTATACAACTCTTTTTATTTTTCACGCCCACAATGTGTTCGATGCAATGTTTCAATGAAAATTTCAACTTCTACATGATTCTTTCGCTTCCAAAAGTCTTCTATACTCATTGAGATCATGTTTTGGAAAATAAAACGAGCGTATGAACTCTTTATGATACATTTCTCCCATTTTCCTTGGTTTTTAAGCCTAAAATTGCTCAATGGTTGATAAATCGTCTCTTTGGCGCACTTTGATATATTTGTATGATGTTTTTATTGTCCTCACATTCTTTTTGATGATTCCAAAGGGGGAGAAACAGGAAAATGGCTCGTTAGCTCAAAGAAGCTAATAAAAGCTCGAAATAGAAGCTATAAGCTATGGCTTGTTTAGGCCATAAGTTGTGAAGAAAACTTAGTCCAATAGTTGTTTTATGGACTTGTTTTATGGACTTGTTTGCATGGACATTAAGTATTTGTGACAGGGGGAGCTTCTAAGCTCATGAAGTTATTGTTTATTTTGTAAAAGCTTGTGCTTCTAGCTTATGCAATATTTCTTCTTAATGTGCTTGTTGATAGGGGGAGCTTTTGTAAAATGTTTTTAAAACGGATAGTTTACTCTTAAACTAGGAAAATTATTTTGTTTTTCGAAATCGCCCTCTTGAAAATTGTTTTGGTTTGTAATCATCAAAAAGGGGGAGTTTGTTAGATAAATGTTTTTATCATGATTTTGATGATTTTGTTCAAATGGTTTTTATACCAAAACAATGTCCCTAAATGTTGTCCCAATACTTCCGATCGATCTAAAATGTTTTTACTATTTTTGGAGTATTTCTTGGAGTTTATTTTCGATTTAAAATTGACAACACTTTTGTTTCAGTTTCGACTGGCCGCCCATATAGGGCAACCCGCACTGAGTTGAGTTTTGAAACAGAAAATGGGACGTAAGAAAAAATGGGCAGGCGGCCGTCGACAGGTGGGCGACCGTGTGGGTCGACCGGTCGACCGGTGAGCGACCTGCACTGCAAGTTGGATTTTTGTTCCGCACTTCTCTGTTTCGTAAAAACGCAAGGGCAACCGGTCACGGTGAGGCGACGGTCGCACCCCTTCGACCGTCCCCCCTGTGTAAAAATTCGCAGAATTCAATTTCAATCTTATCTCGCGACCGGTCGAACCCCATGTTTGACAAAAGAAACTATCCGTTGCGTTTTGCATGCTTTTCCTATTTTGTGGGATTGATTTCTAATGACTATATTGATGATTTTAAATGGTTTCTTTTGCAAAGCAAATCACTCCCCAAGGAGGAGCCAATGCCTGGAAATCAAAGCCAAGACCTCTCCTATAAATAGAGGCTTCATTCAAACAACAAGATACAACACAATATACAAGCAAAGAGCATACAAAGCAAACACTTTCATATATCTTGTTGTATTAGCCTAAGCACTTTCACTTGCACAAATTTGAGGTCTAGGCTTTCAATTCTTGATTACACTTGTACTCATATTGTATCAATCATTATTGAGTTGTAATCTTGATTTTGGTCATCATTCAACACAAGACATCCTTGTGAGTATTCTTGTGGTAAGAATACACTTGGGTGATCTAGGTGATAGGTGTTTGAAGGTTGTGGTAATCTTCAAAGGTGTTGTAAGAGGGTTGTGGTAATCCTCAAGGTGTTGTAAGAGGGTTGTGGTAATCCTCAAGGTGGTGTAAGACGATTGTGGTAATCCTCAAAGTGGTGAAGGAGGGTTGTGGTAATCCTCAGGTGTTGTATTAATTTTTGTAAATTAATAAAATCTTTTCTTTCTTTTTAAAATCCATCCCGGAGATACTGGGGTGGTAGAGGATTAGGCCCTAGGTGGGTTGAACCTCTTTAAATCGACGAGTGTTGTTTTATTTCCGCATTTACATTCTCGTCTTTGGTTGATTATTCGAAAAAGAGGGCAAAATCTGAAAAACCGAGATAATCTATTCACCCCCCCTCTAGATTATCGTAGCCACTTGGACTAACAGAATCTATCCCTCACCTCTTTTTTATGAATGATATTGTTCAGTCCGTGTGGAATCACTTTCTTCCTTGGTTTGACACTACACTTCCACACACCACTGATATGATATTGTTTCTTTCATTTTGGAGGAATCGCATACACGGATCACACACGAGGCACTTGAGTTTCTTGGTTCCCTGCTTGATTTTATGGTTTGTCTGGACGAAAAAGGAATAGTGTCAAGCATCGACACCTTCCTTTCTTGGCATCTCACATTATTTGGCAGGTGGAGCGGTATCTCTGGATTCTTATTTCAGGTCGGCGTTTGAGCCCTTCGGATTGGTCTGGATGCTTCCCTACAGTGAGTTTTTTGCAGGGGAATGCTCCACCACAGGTTTCACGCAGACCAAGGATGGTGATTTGGCGAGCCCCTCGGTCTCCTCAGATCAAGCTGAACACGGATGGTTCATTTGATCGAGATACATTGATTGCTGGCAGAGGGGGATTGATTCGAGACCATTCGGGCAGACTCATGTTGGCTTTTCATTATTTTTTCCAGGCGGTGTCTAGCTTTCATGCCGAGCTACTAGCACTGGAGATGGGACTACGGCATGCTCGTAAGTTTTCTCTTCAGATTTGGATCGAGTTGGACGCAGCGGCGGTGGTCACCACAATCACTTCTGGTGGCCTTGGCTCTTGGCAGGTTCAGCACACCCTGATTCGCATTCGGAGCATGCTGAGGGGCCTTCAGTATTCGATTTCCCACATACACAGAGAGGGAAATCGACCAGCAGATCACCTAGCGGAGTTGGGAGCCACTGCCCTTGGCAGCCACATTGTTAATGAGGGCACGACTTCTCACCACCCCCTAGCGCTCATTCGGATGGACCAGCTGGGATACCCGAGCTTCAGATTTTCATAGATCATTGGCATTCATCGTACTCTTTCAATATTTCATTATGATAGTCTGTATAGATGTCGTAGTGATAGGATTTTTGCTTTTTGATTTCCTCCCCCCTTGACCGGACATGACATTGTATGACAATTTGATTATCTGATCTACAGGTAGGGGATCACGCCTCAATCCCCCACCCTCCGGGGTGTTATTTTGTTAAAAAAAAACCCTTGAACCCTAAACCCTAAACCCTAAACCCTAAACCCTAAAACCCTAAACCCTGAACCCTAAACCCTAAACCATAAACCCTAAACCATAAACCCTAAACCCTAAACCAAAAAACTTTTGAGGGGGCAAAAATGCTCTGCCCTCTCTCACACACTAGCACACACTTTTTTCTCACACAAAAATTTTGTCCCCCTCCTTTCTTGCTTTTCTTTGATTTTTCTTGATTTCATCCATTTTTGGTGATTCTCGTGGATTAATCTTGTGTTTTTTCGATTTAATCCATTTTTTCTTTTTTCTTCGGTAATTTTTTGTTTTTTGGTTAAATCTTTATGGCGGATTCTGGGAGGCTTTCGCCGGAAAATTCATCTTCGAAGCCAAGATCTTTTGCACAGGTGGCGGGGGCTTCAAGTTCAAACCCAATTAATCTTGCTTTTGATTCGAAGAAGGCTAATCTGATTGGTACTGCAATTTTGAAGGATGGGAGGAAGGTGTTGGATGTGTCAAGATCCGAACATGTTCGATTAGCTTTGGCATGGAATCACACTCTGATCGGTAAGTTCTCTTTTGCGATTCCTTCTCCGGGTAGCATTAATAAGGGATTTGCTGATTTAAATTTGAAGGGACCTTTTAATTGGAGTTTTTCTACCTCCTCGCATATCATCATGAAATTTGATCTCGAGGAGGATTATCAAAAAATTTGGATGGGCACGATCTGGAGTTTTGGAGACTACCCGATGCGTGTCTTTAAATGGACGCCAGCTTTTAACCCGAAAGAAGAAGTTCCGATTACTCCGGTTTGGATTCGATTGCCAGGCTTACCAATTCTTTTTTTTGATTATCACGCCTTATATACGATTTGTAAAGAGATTAGGAATCCTCTCCAAGTGGATTATCCGACTGATCGTAAGATAAGGCTATCATTCACACGAGTTTGTATTGAACTCGATTTGTTGAAAGATAGAACGCAGGAGATTGTTCTTCAATTTGATGGAGTAGTTCATGAACAACGAATTGTGTATGAGAAGGTTCCCTCTTATTGTTCCTTTTGCAAACATATCGGACATGGGATCGAATATTGTTACATGAACGGGAATAAGCCTAAACCTCCACCTCTTGTTCGACGTCCACAGCAAGCTCAAAAGGAGGGTGAAATTCGAATCCCTGCTGCACGACAAGAACATCCTCATGATGATGCTAGAAACCCTAATGCACACAAGGGATCGATGGAGAATACTGACCCAAACCCGAACCAGGTTTTTGGGTCAAATCTTGGCCCAATTAAGCCTGACCCGGCCTAGTAGATGTTATATTGGAAAGAGGTGAAGAAGAGAAACCCTCAATCTACGGGATTCTTGAATAAATCGATTATTGAAGCTGCCTCTAAATCAAATCATATTTATTTTAATGAGATGTTTGAAGACGTCCGAGATTTGGGTTCTAGTTCGAATCAATTCAATATTTTGAATACCTTGGAAAATGAGGTATTAAATCAAGATATTTCCAAAAATAAAAGTGTCACTGCAGGTGGTCGAAATTCAGTCCAGATTCAAAGGCATGCAGGGGTTCATTCTGATAACGATTTAGAGGGATTTGCGGATGACGAGAGTAATTTTGGGACTGATTGTGCGGATTTGGAGATGGAATCGGAGGAATTTGAGCTTGAGGATAGGTTGGATATTAATTTGGAGGCAACAGATAAGGAAAATAAGGAAGGTGGTCCTAAAAAATTGGGTTGTTATTCCCAAAATTTTCGAAAATCACAAAAAGATTTGGGTTTGGATTCAAATTCGGATGATGAGAGTAAATTGGGCGATCAAATTGATTTGGATAGGGATGCTGAATTCGTGGGAGAAGATGGAGATAATGGGCAGATTTTGATGGATACTACTAATTATGGGGCTTTGACTTTGGAGGAAAATAAGGGATATGAGATAGCTTTGCATGGAAATTATTCCCATGCAAAATCCCCTTCGATATCTGGCCACCATTTGGGCTCCAAAGAAATTGGTTGTAGGTCCCAAGGGGTGTGAGTGTAAGGTTTAAAATGGGGGTTTGAATAAAACTTACCAACTTTTCAAATTAGTCCTTTTAAATATTCAGAGTTAATACTTCACAAATGTGTCCTTGATGGACAACTAAGTTAGTTAATCAGCAGAGTTAGTCACTCAACAAACTCGACTGAGTTGTTGATAGAATAACTCAGCTGTTTTGACTAAAGACTTAACTCTACTATGATTTGTTTTCAGCGGAAGACTTGACACCCTTGAATTTGGTTAAGTTTCTTTTAATACTTAGTTTTAGCACTCAGTTGATTATCAATTGGATAGCAAATTTATCAACAGATAAAATAAGATGCGTAAATTAAAGTCTTTGAAATGTAAATGACACAATAAGTTTTTATAGAGGTTCAAGATGGGGTAATTCTTCTACTCCTCTCTTCTCCAACTCCCGGAGGAATCCACTAAGTATTGATCAATATACAGAGTGGTTAATAAATCGTATACAAGTCTTGATCACACGGTGACTTGATCCTTTGGGACTCGGGCCCGAGATGCCTTGGTCACGCACCTGGCTTCTCATACGACTCGGCCTTCTTCACAGGCGCAACCGCTTTGCTACTACAAAAGCCCACTTGCTCAAGCTTCTTGGATTTGATCACAAAGCCCTCCAAAACTTGAGACTGGTTTGACCTTGAACCTTCCTACAATCCTCCGTGGAATGTAGACCCTTGATTCTTCAAAAATTTCCTCTTCAACTCGATTGAAGTTATCTTTCCTTCACGGTGAGTGTTGGATTGATTTCTTCGTAATGTAGGCTTAAGGATTGATCTTGAATGATTTGAGAATATCTTAGGTTACAGATTCAAATGTTTGCTTGAATGTTCGTGGTTCAGTAACCTTCTCTCGAGTTATTCCTCGGCCTTTTATAGTGATCTTTCAAAAATATGCCCGTTGAAGAGATAGCTTATTTTTGAAAGTCGATTGTGGTCGTTGGCTTGTCTTGTTGCGATCCTTGGAATTTCCATTTCCTCGTATGAATGATTCTTCGCCTTTTCAGAAAGTTCGACATGGTGCGTGCTTCCCATTGGTTTATTCCTCTTGCACGCTTCCGGGAACTAAGCACTTCAAGAAAGGCAGATGGAGGTATTACTTGTTTAAGTATTTCTCTTGATTTCTCGCGGCAACGGATCTCTTCCGATTGTCTTGACTTGATCGCATTTTCTTCACATCCCTGTGTGACTTCGAGTCGCCTTCCAATCATTTGATGACTCTTGTCACTTCGACCTTGAGACTTGGTTGTCTTGAGTTGACTTGATCGATACTTCAATCAGTTGATCTCATTTTGCACCTTCAACGAGTTCCCATCTTCTCTTCTTTGCCATACTCGGTTGTCTTACAAATGAGTCTTCCTTCTAGTCTCCGGTTATTGTCTTTGCATGTTTAGCATAGCCGATTTAACTCACTTGACCAGCCCTATCTATTACAATGCAGTTTACAACAAAAATGGGGTGCCAACTTCCTATTCTAAGTTTTACATGGCATTCATCAAAATCTACAAAATAATTTCCCAACAATTTCCCCCTTTTTGATGATGCCAAAACTTAAAACATTCATACAATTATTTAACAAAGAAAGATACATACGATAAAATGTAGAACCACATAATGTATGTTTAGAATCGATCTTTTATTGACCATAACATCCTTGTTCTTTACATAGCTGTTTACAGAGTGTATCAGAGCTTAAGCCAAAAAAAAAATAGTATCAGAGCTTAAACGGGGCTTAGACTAACCATGATGTTCTATATCTACTCACGTATAGAAATTGCATAATTTTATTCAATGTCTGAAGACTTACATAAAGTGTATTTACATAGTAAAATACATGAAGGGGTGGACAAAGAAGACTTCATCTCCTTCACGCTCCTTCTTTTGTCTTCTTGACTTTGTCATCTTCGACCTTTTCCTTTTCTTCTCATCTTCACCGCTTTCTTTTTTTTTCATACGCCTTCCGGCAAACTTCATCTCTTCTTAGTCTTTCTTGTCTTTCCTCCCATAGATGAGTTTGTCTTTTATTTTCCTCTTCAATTCTCTTCACATACTCAACATTGTTTTTAGCCACTTGCAGATTGGCTACTTCACAATCAAATTTCAATAGATCCCTCCTTTCTTGCCTCGGATCTATGTACTCAATGTTTTTGGGCAGAGATCTAGGTCCGAAACCTCTTCCTCCACCATCGCTTTCTTCCTCCGCTTCCTGGGCGTGTATTGTCTTGGGCCTTCTTTTTTCAAATTGAGTGACTAGCAGAGCG
Organism: Rehmannia glutinosa; assembly: GCA_016081115.2. Classification (NCBI taxonomy): domain Eukaryota; kingdom Viridiplantae; phylum Streptophyta; class Magnoliopsida; order Lamiales; family Orobanchaceae; genus Rehmannia; species Rehmannia glutinosa. The sequence goes on along the minus strand of CM071929.1, from coordinate 69,762,822 downwards.
ATTTAGTGGTTTGTCGTCATAGTTAGCTTCTTCACATAGTGTGAGACCTTTTTCCCAAGATAAATCTCGTGCTTGAGCCATGGACATGTTTGCGAAGTAACCTTCGAGATGCGAGCGTCTTGAATTCATCACAGATCTTGGCTCCGCTCCCGGCATCTAAAATGGCATAGGTGTCTTTGTCTATTGAATGCCTCCATGTTGTTTCGTAATATCCGTAACTCCGGGCATTCATCCTTCCTTCCACTTCATCCATCCAGTTTTCAATCGTCTTTCTCTTTTCACCATTGGTACAAAGCAGAGTGTTGGAGTGGCGTAGTCACCGGAGTTTGCCGATAATGTCGGTTGCCAGACAAGACCTTGTTGGGGATTTTAGCAATCATCAAGGTCACATCTTTCGAACCTTCCCCTCAAGATTTCCCTTTCTTCTCTCTTATTACTTCTCAATCGTCTTTCCCTTCACAGCTTGCTTCCTCCTTCTCGCCTTCGGATCCCTTCAGTTGCTTTTTTAGGTATTCCTCTTCCCCCTTTTTGGCATCATCAAAGGAGAGAGAAACCCCCGAAACAAGCTAGCAAGCAAGAAGTCGAAGTCTGGGCTTGATAGTTGAGTTCGTCAATCTGCATGAGTAAGCCGCACGAAACTCGAGTGGGTGGCGTTGGATTCAGTTGCTACCAACTTCATCTCGGCCCATGAGGAGATCAATTTTCGATCCATATTCTCTTCCACACGCAGAGCTCATTCTTATTATGTTCACACAAATGACTTTGTCTCGTAGTATGAGATTCATGCATTTGTTCAATGTGTTCTTGCAATTTTGTCTTTGCATCAAGATTCTCGCTTGGACTAACAACTTATTGAACAATGTCCGAAATATTGAGCTTGTTCCACACGCATTGTTTTTGTTGTTGCCACCACTCACGGATTTCGACTATTATGCCTCTCAAATCGCCAGTGAGGTTGGCGCCCCCGTTATCCAACCTCATGTCCAGTGAGGCCTGGTGCCTCTCCATCCATTCAATTTCAAAAATAAGGCTTTGAACACCTCCGAACTTCGCTTGTTGCCTCTGTTTCACCGACGCCAAGCAAAGCCACAAAGTCATAGTCACCGGAACGATGGTGTCGATGGAATGACAGGATCGTCCGGGAAGCGCCGATATCTTTGTCTCCGATTCTTCGGGGAGGTCGTGTACCTCCGAGAGAAGGGAAATGATTCTATGAAAGGATCATCACGCGCAATCAAATTTGTTCAATGATAAGTGGTGCTCGTGAAGTTCCTGTGGAGTCGAACGCCGCAGCTTGGGAGCTCGCGCAGGTGGACTGCTTTCACCTGGGGTTCATTGTAAAATCGACCACTTTGCCGAGCCTCACTGTGTTTAACAGCCTTTCGTCGGTCTCAATTGGTTTTTCCAAATGAGTTGATCTGGTCTCGGCTTTATCGAGCGTTATTGGACGATGATGAGATTTCCATGGGTGGCTCATCATCAAAGTTTAATGTTTGGCGAGTACTCTTGAGGTCGATTTACTCGTGGTTGGAACATCCTTAGCTGAGTCTTTGGGATCGACCACAGGGGATGACTCAACTTCATCGTCTCCTTCCGATCCCCGAAAGATTACATCAAGATTATCCCCGGGAATCGTGAAGAGCACTTACCTCCTTTTCTCGATGGATCAATGATAGCGGGGAGGGATGTTTTGTGCTTGATTTCTCTACCCGGGAAGTCTCAACCTCCGTTGGCTTTCATTACCTCCTACAGTCTCAATCGCAGCCGAGGCTTGACATCTCTTTTCGACAAAGGTCACTGCCTTGGGGTCTTCGAGGTGGCATCCATTGAGTCTCAACTCCATGGATTGCACTTTCATCGCCCAGTGTTAACTCGGCGATTCCTTCTTGTGCCTCGACGCGCATCAAAGATCATTAGCCGCAGAGTTGGCACTTCACCGAGACAATCACAATCGCCTCGAGCCTTGTCGCTGATAACTTGCTGTGTATTTTGTGATTGTTCCTTCTCCACTTTGCCTCCTAAATTCATTGTGGAGTCACCGCAAAGATCCTCCGACCTTGCTACAAATGGATGGAGTTTCTCACCGGGCACACCACCGAGTGACTTGGAATCGGGTCACTCGTCTCCGGACCATTTGTTCCCAACGAGTATTCGGTAGTTGGGGCAGGTGGTAAGACACCTTCATTAGGGGTTGGTTATTTGGGGTCCCCACTATCCCGCTTTCATCGCCATTTGTCTTAACACCTTCCTCCGAATGAGCTGGTGAAATGGTGGCAGCAACAACAGTGGCAATATGTTGCACCATGGATTTATTTAAACTAAAAGAAAACAATTAAAAAAAGACAAATTAAAACTAAGCTGGATTAAATTTTGGAGAAAAAGATTTGGAAGAAAGTCTAGGATTATGGATTCATCTCATCAAACTTGCAAGCAGGATACCAATTAATTGATCATGCGGTTAACAAATATAACAAACATGTAAAAACTAGGCCTAGGTCTGATAACTTTCGTATTCACAGATTAGGGCTATCCCAACATAATTTGCTATTTTCATTAAACCTAAGGTTAGATAATACATTTTTGATTCATATCTAACCCCCGAATAAATTTAGTCTAGAATAATATCTTCTCTCGATCTCAATTATTCCCCCAAAACAATCAAAAGTTGATCAGACAATCAATTATCAAATAAAGCAATTTATCCAGGAAAGCAGATCAATTAATCAATACTCATGCTTGTTTGTTTGAATCAAATCATCCTAATCCTAGAACAAGGAAATTAGTTCATGCTTGGGGATGGGATCATAATCTCAATTGAAGGAAAAAACAATCATAAACATGATCATGCAACAATAATAATCACCCAACAATTGAAATTAGACAAAATAGATGAAGAAATCTTACTCTTTGATTAAAAAGCAAAAATAACTTCAAGCGGGAAGAATCCAAGCAATCACAATGTTGAAAACAAGAGAAAAATACCAAAAACTAAAGTATAGAAGTGCTATGAATGAGAGTGTACGAAATTATGGATCCCCAAGGGCTATTTATAAGCCTAAGCCTATACAAGGTGGAAGAATCCAAAAAGGAAAGGGAAAATCGGATTTAAAATTCTAGAAACATCTCCAAAAAATTCCTCACAGAGTTGCGCTGGGCCACAGCAGGACCCTCACAGATTGTTGGCCAAGGCAGCCTTGCTCTTGGCGCGCGCAAGATTGCGCCCGTCACGCGCTTAACGAAGGCGCTGGCCTCGCGCAGAGTTGCGCGGCGCGCGCATTTACGCTCAATTTTGACGTTACGCCACAACAAGAAGCATTACGCGCAGGCGTAGCGATTCGCTGCAAAATGCATAAACTCTCAAAAGATCCAACCATCAATCGCCCATAATGTCCGTTTGACCGCTTTTTTGTCCGCTTTTAAGTTCTTTTATGAAAACCTACTAAACAACCAAAAATACCATACGTAATATATGACAATATAAAATGGGACGAAAAGACACAAAAATACGAACACTCATTCATACAAAAATATAGAAATCACGCAAAAATTCACACACAAAAACATATAAAACACACCACTCCCATAGATCTATTTCCACTGTGATTTGGAGGACTCTCCCGGTCCCTTCATCATTCTTTGCTCATGTAGATTCTCGACTCTTGCATTGCTTGCCGTGACGATTTGCAAGTCTTCGTGGGCAAAGAACAGGTCCAGATCTCATCACTTGATGATAGGACATCAAGGTGAGGGTGTGTATGATCGGTGGTGCCGGTGAGAGGGCAGATGATGGCCTTCTCACGTGCCTCTCGCTGGCCCTCACCGCTTTAGCCCGTTCGTTTTCTTTTTTGAATCGGGCAGATATTGATGCAATTATCTCATCAAGGGCTTGCAAGATCGTGTCCACCTCAAGAAACTTGAAGAGTTCTTCTTCCTCAAAGAATGAACTCGGATTTTCAAACCGCACTGATAGGCTCGCCTTTCATTTTCCACTCGCAGCGATTTTGGATGTCCGGATACAATGGAGAGTACATGATTACATCGTCTTCATCATTCTCTTATCGGCCCTCATTTATGTGTATTAAGGGTAGCAGATTTCGCCGCCGACACCTCGCAGCCTCTCATTATGCATGTGGAGAAACAGCCCTATCAACAGTGATTCGCTTGTCTCCCATTCCTTGTTCCTCGCTTGTTTCGTTTACACTGGTCTTCGAGTTGCCTCTCTCCGACGGGTATCTTCTCCATTGAGTGGTCGACTCACCGGGTTTGTCAAGCTCGAAATGCTTGAAAATTTTTCTTCTTCTTTTTTTGTTTGTACCAGGGATTTCTGGTTCGGATAAGGTTTCTTCGAGTCCTGGGCAAGTGGGGGCGGTCGTTGTCTTCTTCTCGAGGAGCCGCCGTCTTGGCTTATCGTTCTCCTTTTCTTGATGACCGGATAAGGTATTTGAGATTCCTTCTCCATCAAGGGCAGGGGCAGGAGACACGGTGCGGGGGCAGTGGTGACGGGCAGGGCAGGAGTAGATTTCTTTTTCTTTGTCGCAGGGGCAAAGAATCTTCTTAGCACTGCAGAGGAGATCTTTTTCTTTGGTGGAGAGGAGACAACAGATCTTCAGTGGTCACTGATTCCCCTCACTGTGACGCCTCTCTCTTAGCGTAGGCTCTCTTCTCGCGCCAGAGAGGTTTGATCTCAACATCCTCTTGTTTACATGGAACGCTTTCCATGTCAAAGAGGGACTCCTTTACTTTCCATCACCGCCAATCACCAGGCCGTATCCTAGGGAACCTCCAAACGCTCAATCCTCCTTGAAGGATTTGTTCAACATTCTCGCGTAGTCCGGTCGATACAAACTCAGCCTAGCCACTTTCTCGTTCTTCAATGATCGCAGCCATTACGATCAACTTTGCTTTGGACGGTGGTCAAAGCCGCCAAATTTGATATCTATGCATTTGGCAACGATGTCCAAAGAATTTGTGGTAGTCCTCCTTCAAGCCTCTTATTAGTTTGTGGTAGACTACTTTCTCAAAGATGGTCGGACTTGGCTACTTCCTTCCAAGTTAAAGTCAGTCAACACCGCCTTCATTAATTTCCGACACTCCTTCCGTTGGTAACAGCAAAGTTGTTCTCGCCAAATCCTTCGATGTAATGATGAACTCCTTTCCCTCGAACAGAGGACTTGATGCCCTCATCGTGAACTCCCGCGTTTCACGAGAATCGCGCGACCTCTTCCACATAGGTCATTGAAACTCCAACATCGAAACGGTTTCAAATTTCGTGACGTTTCCAATTTCTCAAAGAATCTTCTTCACTAGGGTGTCGTTGGACCCTGTTTCACCATACCATCGAAATCCACAAGAGACCGGTGTGGATTTGCTTTCCTAGCTTGACAAAATCATGAGTGGATGCCATTTCTCGATTTTACCGAACGAAACTTTAGAAAATGATCCGAATATTGAAAGGGTTTTGAGAGAAAATTTTTCTTTTGCTTTCGAGAGAGAGATGAACAGCTTTTTGGTAAAGTGAGAGAGAAACGGATTTAAATGGTTTAAGTATGGTTCATGAAAGGATGTGCGGGTGGTTTTTTGAAATGTGATCAAAATCAACGGCTTAGATCTTGCACGCCGATTTGCATTTAATGTCTCGTATTTAATGCGGCAACATTTATATCCAATCATAAGCTTGGTGTGCGCTTTTGCCTCAGACACGCCATAATTATGCCGACGCTATTCTTAAAAACATTCTCGCTTAGTAAAAATGATCGCGTTTTTGTCACTTTGCTCATAAATGACTCAACCTTGTCCCTTAGCCGATTTAACTCTTCTCTCCTCGCATGTAAATACTCACCGTCATCTAACTCGCACAAACTATCTTTCCGATACGAATGATTCACTTAGCCTGATTTAAAAGTTCAGCTCTTTTTCCTCTTTTTCGTGTTTCATTTCTTTTCTTTGAGTCTTCCGAGTGTCAACTCACCAATTAATCCTAACTCATGCTTGAGTTCTTAAAATCTTGACTCACATAATGGTTTTGTGAATATGTCACCAATCGCTTATCGCTTGAAATATATTCCAAGGTGATGTCCTTCTTTTCAACATGATCTCTTATGAAGTGATATCTCGACATCGATATTCTTTGTTCTTGAGTGCAACACAGATTCTCGAGTGATTGCACTGCACTTGCACTTGTGTTATCACACATGATTGGAATTTCCTTTTCTTCAACTTCATAGTCTCTCACTTGCCTCATCCATAGGACTTGGGCACAACAATCGCCCGCAGCCTATGTATTCTCGTCACCTGTGGAGGTGGCTATTGAATTTTGCTTTTTGCTAAACCAGAAATTAGCCTATTTCCAAGCATTTGACATGTGCCTCGAGGTGCTCTTTCACAACTCTACATCCAAAGATAGTCGTAGTCCAATATCCAATTAGCTTGAATCCACCTTCCTTTGATACCATAAGCCAACTTCTTGGCTTCCTTTCAAATATCTCAAGATCCTCTTGGTCGCAAAGCTATATGGCTTTCTTTTTGGAGCAGATTGAAATCTTGCACATACACCTACGGCAAAGGTGATGTCCGCCCGATTGTCGAAGATAGAGCAATGATCCAATAAGTGCTTTGTATCTTGTTTGATCTACGACTTGCCATCCGCATCCATGTCCATTTTGATCGATGTATTCATTGGTATTTTTATCAAGACTTTTCTTCCATACCAAATTTCTTCATTAAATCTCTCGTGTATTTTGTTTGACTTATGAAGGTTCCATCTTTCACTGTTTCACTTGGAGTCCAAGGAAGAATGCGCCTCTCCCATCATGCTCATTTCGAATTTGCTTTGCATGAGGTTTGAAAATTTATCACACAGCCTTCTTGTTTGTGGATCCAAAATCCACATATATTTGAACAAGCAGTATGCTCTTCCTGTCTTGAATTCTGAAGAGTGTTCTATCCACTTTTCCTTTTGTGAATCCATTCTTAGTCAGGAATTGTGATAATGTATCATACCATGCTCTGGGTGCCTGTTTTAATCCATATAGAGCTTTCTGGAGTTTGTATACCTTATCTCCAAGAGTCTTCTGCTCAAATCCTGGAAGTTGTTCAACATATACTTCTTCTTCCAACAAACCATTAAGGAATGCACTCTTTACATCCATTTGATATACAATAAAGTTCTTGTGATCTGCATAGGCAAGAAACATCCTTATAGCTTCCAATCTTGCTACAGGGGGCAAATGTTTCATCAAAATCTATCCCTTCTTCTTGGCAATATCCTTTGGCTACCAATCTTGCTTTGTTTCTTACCACAGAACCTTCCACATTCATCTTGTTTCTGAATACCCATTTAGTGCCAATAACATTTTGATGGGTAGGTCTTTGAACCAGTTCCCACACATTATTTCTTCAAACTGATTCAGCTCTTCTTACATGGCTTGAATCCAATGTGTGTCATCCAATGCTTGTGACACATCTTTAGGCTCTATTTGTGAGATGAAGCAGGTAAACATTGCTTCTTGTTGAGTTCTGGATCTTGTTTTGACACCTTCTCTTACATCTCCAATGACTAGTTCTCGTGGATGGTCTCTCACCATCTTACATCAAAGTTGGAGTAAGTTAGCCGGATTCACTGCCTTCCGCAGATTTTCCAACTGTTTTTGAGACTCGCCTATCTCATCTTCATCCTGGGTTTATAATTCCAGCCTTCAGCCTTCAAAGATAGGGACTCTTCTCGCATGGTTGGTTGATTCAACTTATCACCGATTCTTCAATGTCTTCTCCATTTACATTCGCTCATCAAACACCACATGAATGGATTCCTCTCAGAACCATTGTCCTCTTGTTGAGTACTCAGAGGTTTTGCTTTCAAACCGAGTATCCCAAGAAGATACCTTCATCACTTTAGCATCAAAAGCCTTTAAATTATCTTTGCCATTGTTATGGATGGAGCATTTGCATCCAAATATTCTAAAATATGCAAGATTTGGCTTTCTCCCCGTCCAAATCTCATAGGGAGTCTTTGTCAATCGTCTGCTTATCATGCATTTATTTTGAGTATAGCATGCCGTGGTTTATTGCTTCACCAAAATCTTTTAGGTAGCCCCGTCAGCCTAACATGGTCCTTGCCGCTTCTTTGAGAGTTATATTCCTTCTTTTCGCAACTCCATTCTCATTGTGGAGTCCTTGTCCGCAGATAATTCATGACCAATACCATTTTCAATACAATATCGAAGTTATTATACCATTTACAAACTCGCCTCCTTCACGATCTTATTTTGATAATGGTTTGACTTTTCTCATTTTGAATCCTCTTCATCACCGTGGTAATTTCAGAGAGTTTTTTTCTTCTTACACATGAATATTGTCCATGTATATCTTGAGTAGTCATCTACTACCACCAAGGTGTATTTCTTCCCACTTATGCTAGCTGGTTCAACTGGACCAAATAGATCCATATGTAGCAGATGCAATATTCTTGTTGAGGATTGACATGTCTTTTCTTTTAATGATGATTTTATTTGTTTTCCCTTCTGACATGCATCACATATACTCTCCTCCTTATATACTGAGTCTGGAAGACCTTCCACAAGATTGCTTCTGGCAAGCTTGTTAATTGTTTTGAAATTCAGGTGACTCAGCTTCTTGTGCCACATCCAACTTGATTCGGTTGTGCTCTTCGCTAGTAGACAAGTGCTTGGTGTTGCAGTTGACCAATCTACCACATACATATTCTTTTGTCTGCATCCTTGCAACACAACTTCATTTGATTCATTATCCTTGATTTGGCATATACCCATGTTAAATTCAACATTATAACCCTTGTCACAGAGTTGGCTGATGCTTAGCAAGTTGAAGTTGAGTCCTTCAACATATGCAACATCCGTGATTGTTAATCCATTTTTCTTGATGGATCCAATGCCTCTTATTTCTCCCCGAGCTTCATTTCTCCAAATATGACTTTTGCATCTCTCGACTTCCTTGAATTTTGACAGATTTTTCTTGTTTCTCGTCATATGTCCGGGAATAACCACTATCCATGTACCAGGTTCCTTGGCACTCACTGCTCCTTGAACCCGCAAACAAGGAAATTAAGTTTTACGCACTCCATACTTGTTTGGGTCCCGAGGGGTTAGTATTGTAAGATGATCCAACCAACCTATAGCCAAATGGTTTGACTCTAAGGGGTTGCCATCTATCGCTGCCATAATCATAATTAATTTTGGCAAATTTCTTGGGATTCTAGGTTCATACAAATGTCTCTTTTGTCCGTATGCCCGTATACGTGTTTTAGCAATTGCCTTCTTTTGGGTAGTTGTGATATCTCCGAGTGTAGTGCCTAGGTGCATATGTGTGTCGATGAAAGCTCTTATACCTTTGGAATGGCCTTTGCCTGAGTTCTAGGCCTTTGCCATTTTGGCTTATATTCCATAGGTCTTTGCCGATAGTTCACATTATTCCAATCACCGCTTGGGTACTTTTTACCATTCCCTTCATATGTGTTTCTTTTAAAGAACTTCTGGGGTTTTTGGTAGCTCTGCTTTCTTCTTTACGAGTATCTCCTGCTTGGAGTTTGCCGAGGAACTCGGGCCGGATTTTTTTCTCGCTTGTCCTCTCAAAGACTCTCAATCGGGCCGTTTTCCTTTTCCTTTATAGCCAAGCCCAGCTTTGCTTGTGATTGTGCTTTGAATAAATGTGTGTGCACCTTTTGAGTTTTGGATTTTTGAGATACTTCATTACTTGAAGATCCTTTTTCCAAAATAACTTTTGAGCTTAACATAGCACAGAGGAATTAAATCCTAATCCTGCCTTGTCTCCATATTCTCTTTGACTCATAATAAGATCATCCAATGATTTAGATGCCTTAGTGAATGAGGCAATCACTTTTTTGAGGTCATTCTCTCTTTTTCTATAGCAGCTTATCTCGCTATTAGCTTAGCATTTTCAAATTTCTAGACTTTCATTCTCATCGCCTATTTGACTTAGTGGTACTCGGCTACCCTCCTTAGTCACCGTGAGTTTGGCATTTGAGTAGGTTGTTTTCCTCATTTAGTAGTGTGTGTGAGGATTTTATGTGAACACAGCTTGATTATCAATTGATGGCAAATTTATCACAGAGTTAAATAAATAAGATGCAGAATTAAAGTGCTGAAATGTATATGACATGATAAGTTTTTATAGAGGTTCAAGATGGGGTAATTCTTCTACTCCTCTCTTCTCCAACTCCCCGGAGGAATCCACTAAGATTGATCAAGATATGAGTGGTAAATAGTCCGATACAAGTCTTGATCACACACCACTTGATCCTTTGGGACTCGGCCCGAGATGCCTTGGTCACGCACTGCTTCTCGCACGACTCGCCTTCTTCTTCAAAGAGCAACGCTTTGCTACTACAGCCCACTTGCTCAAGCTTCTTGGATTTGATCACGAAGCCCTCCAAAACTTGAGACTGGTTCGACCTTGAACCTTCCTACAATCCTCCGTGGAATGTAGACCCTTGATTCTTGAAAATTTTCCTCTTCAACGATTGAAGTTATCTTTCCTTCACAAATGAGTGTTGATTGATTTTCTTCGTGAATGTAGGCTTGAGGATTAATCTTGAATGATTTGAGAATATTTTAGGTTACGCTTCAAATGTTTTCTTGAAATGTTCATGGTTCTCGTAATCTTCTCTCGAGTTATTCCTCGCTTTTTATAGTGATCTTTCAAAAATCGCCCGCCTGAAGAGATAGCTTATTTTTGAAAGTCACTTGTGGTCGTTGGCTTGTCTTGTTGCAGTTCCTTGAATTGCCACTTCCTCGTATGAATTATTCTTCACTTTTCGTAGTTCTAACATGGTGCAAGTGTTTCCCATTGGTTTATTCCTTTGCACGCTTCTCGGGACTAAGCACTTCAAGAAAGGTAGTATGGAGGTATTACTTGTTTAAGTAATTCTCTTTGATTTCGTGCAATGGATCTCTTTCACTTGTCTTGACTTGACTACATTTTCTTCACATCCCCAGGTGACTTCGAGTCGCCTTCCAATCATTTGATGACTTTCATTACTTCAACCTTGAGACTTGGCTGTCTTGAGTTGACTTTGACGGATACTTTACTCACCGCATCTCGCTTGCACCTTCAACGAGTTCCGTCCTTTCTTTCTTTGCCATACTCACTGCCTTGCAACGGAGTCTTCCTTCTAGTCTCCAATTGTCTTCTTGCATGTTTTAGGCGTAGCCGATTTAACTCCTTGACCATTTCTATCTATTACAATGCAACTACAACAAAATGGGGTGCCAACTTCCTATTCTGTTTTACATGGCATTCATCAAAATCTATGAAATGATTTCCCAACAATTTCCCCTTTTTGATGATGCCAAAACTTAAAACATCCATACAATTATTTAACAAAGAAAGATACATACAGACAAATGTAGAACCACAAAATGTATGTTTAGAATCGATCTTTATTGATCATAACATCCTTGTTCTTCACATAGTCAAGCATGAGTGTATCAAAGATTAAACCAACAAAAATGTATCGAGTTTAACCGAGGCTTAAGCTAACCATGACAATGTCCTATGTTTACACAAGTATAGAGTTTGTACAGCTTTTTTATATAGTATATGTAAGACTTACATAAAATGTATTTACATAGTAAAATACATGAAGGGGTGGACAAAGAACACTTCATCTCCTTCGCTTCCTCCTTCTTTCATCTTCTTCACTGTCATCTTCTCGATCTTCTTTTTCTTTTTCTCATCTTCAGCTTGCTTTCTTCTTCTTTTTTTTCATACGCCTTCCGGCAGCCTTCATCTCTTCTTAGTCTCTCTTGTCTCTCCTCCCATAGCCGAGTTTGTCTTTTATTTTCTTCTTCAATTCTTTTCACATACTCAAGATTGTTCTTAGCCACTTGCGATTGGCTACTTCATCAAAACTAGCCCAAGAGATCCCTTCTTTCTTGCCTCGGATCTATGTACTCAATGTTTTTGGGCGTAGATCTGGTCGAAACTTCTTCCTCCACCATCGCTTCTTCCTCTACCTATGGGCGTGTATTGTACTCGGGGTCTTCTTCTTCCCACTGAAAGTGACTAGCGGAGTGACCAAAGCAGAGTGATCGCTAGTAGTCGTCGTCGTCACGCCTTCTTCACATAGTGTGAGACCCTTTTCTCAAAGATAAGTCCTGTGCTTGAGCCATGGACATGCTTTGCGAAGTATCCTTCGATGCGTAGCGTTTTAAATTCATCAACCGATCTTCGCTCGCTTCCGCATCCGAGATGGCATAAGTGTCTCTCGCTTCACCGAATGCCTCCATGTTGTTTCGTAATATCCATAACTTGGGCATTCATCCTTCCTTCCAGCTTCCTCCATCCTCGCTTCAATCAGTTTTTCTTTTTCAACCATTGGTACATTAGAGTGTTGGAGTGGCAGAGTCATCGAGAGTTTGCCGATAATATCACTGTGACAAGACTTTGTTGGGGTTTTAGCAATCATCAAGGTCACATCTTTCGATCCTTCCTCAACAGACTTCCCCTTTCTTTTCTTTTAATACTTCCTCACTGTTTTGCCTTCACAATGCTTCCTCCTTCTCAAATTCAGATCCCTTCGCCGCTTTTAGGTATTCCTCTTCCCTTTTGGCATCATCAAAGGAGAGAGGAACTCCCCTGAAACAAACTAGCAAGCAGAAGTCGAAGTCCGCTGATAGCCGAAGTTCTCGCTTCGAATCGCGCGGATTATGCTGCGGCAAAACTCGAGCGAGTAGCGCTGATTCACTTTAATCAATCTCATCTCAGCCATGAGAAGGCTGAATTTTCGATCCATGTTTTCTTCCATACGTAGGAGCTCATTCTTATTTTGCTCACGCAGCAGCCTTTATCTCAAGAAAGGTGAGATTCATGCATTTGCTCAATGTGTTCTTTCAATTTTGTCTTTGCATCAAGATTCTCTCGCCGCACCAACAACTTGTTGAACAATGTTCTCAAATATCTAGCTTGTTCCACACGCATTGTTTTGCCGTTGCCACCACTCCCGACTCGACTATTATGCCTCTCAAGTCGCAGTAGGTTGGCATCTCTCGTTATCCAGCCTCATGTCCATAGAGGCCTGGTGCCTCTCCATCCGTTTAACTCAAGCAAATAATGCTTTGAACACCTCCCGAACTTTAGTCTGTTCCTCTGCTTTCACCGACGACAAAAAGCAGGCCAAAATCATAGTCACCGAACGATGGTATCTCGATGGAATGACAGATCTCGTCTGTGGGAAGCGCCGAGATCTCTTTTTTGACTCTTCAGGGAGGTCGGGTACTCCAGAGAGAAGGGAAATGATTCTACAAAGGGATCATCACGGGCAACCGGGATTTGTTCAATGATGAGTGGTGCTTGTGAAGTTCCTTGTGGAGTCGAACTCGCCGCAGCCTTTGGGAGCCGCGCGCAGTTGGACTGCTTTCACTGGGGTCTCGTTGTAGAAGTTGACCAGCCTTTTGCCGAGCCCTCACTGCCTCAACAGCCTTCGCCAGATCACCGGTTTTTCCAAGTGAGTTGCCGATCGTCCTCGCCTTATCGTGGCGCCATCGACGATGATGATATTTCCATGGGTGTCTCATCATCAAAGTTGAAAGTTTGACGAGTAGTCTTGAGGTCAAACTTACTCGTGGTTGGAACATCCTCACCGAAGTCTCTTTGATCACCACAGTGGGATGACTCACCTTCATCGCTCTCCTTCCGATCCGTAAAGGTTACATCAGATTATCCGGGAATCGAAGCGCACTTATCTTCTTTTTCTCGATGGATCAATGATAGCAGGAGGGATATTCTATACTTCAGCCTTCTTTACTCCCCGGGAAGTCTCAACCTCCCCGTTGGCCTTCATTACCTCCTCCAGCCTCAATCAGCGAGGTCTTGACATCCCTTTCGAAGCTGTCACTGCCTTAGTGGTCTTTCATGCGGTGGCATCCATTGGAGTCTCAACTCCATGGATTGCACTTTCATCGCCTGCAGTGTTAACTCCTGTGGCTATTCCTTCTTGTGCCTCGATCGCATCGCGCAGGCCATTAGCCTTCGTAGCTTGGCACTCACCGAGAGAGCCTCAATCGTCTCGAGCCTTGTTGATGATAACTTGTTGTGTACTTTATGTTTGTTCCTTCTCCACTTCGCCTCCTAAATTCATTGTGGAATCACCGCAAAGATCCTCCGACCTTGCCGCAGCTGGGAGGAGTTTCCTCACCGCCACACCAAGCGACTTGACTTGAATGGGGTCCGCTGGGGGCAGGTGGTAAGACACCTTCATTAGGGGTTGGCTCGACGGGGTCCCCACTATCCCAGCTTTCATTGCCGCCTCCTTAATTCCTTCTTTCCGAGGAGCCGGGAAGTGGTGGTAGCAACAACGGTGGCAATATGTCGCACCACTCCCATTGGGTCTATCTCCACCGTGTTTTGAGGACTCTCCTCGGTCCTTCCATCATTCTTTGCTCATGAAGGATTCTCGATTCTTGCATTGCTTTCTCGATTTGCAACTCTTCGGGCAAAGAATAGGTCTAGATCCTCATCACTTTCTCGATAGGACGCCAAAGTGAGGATGTGTATGTTCAGGTGCCGGTGAGAGGGCAGATGTTGGCCTTCTCACGTGCCTCGCGTCCTCACCGCTGCTTTAGCCCGTTCATTTTCTTTTTCAATTTCCAAGATATTTATGCAATTATCCTCGCAAGGGCTTGCAAAGATCGTGTCCACCTCAAGAAATCAAGAGTTCTTCTTCCTCAAAGAATGAACTCTGGATTTTCAAACCGCACTCTAGATAGGCTCAGCTTTTCCATTTTTCCACTCTCGCAGACGATTTTGGATGTCCGGATACAATGGAGAGTGCATGATTACATCGTTCTTCATCATTCTCTTTGCTGGCCCTCGCTTTCCATGTATTAAGGTTATCGACTTCGCCGCTGACACCTTCAGCAGCCTCTCGTTACAGGTGGAGAGACAACCCCGTTAACAGTGATTTGGTTGTCTCAATCGTTTTGTTCTCACTGTTTCGTTTACAAACTGGTCATCGAGTTGTTTCGCTGATCGGCCTCAAAGCAGATTTGGCGCTTTCATCAATCATTTTCGAGACTCCACTTCTCCATAGCCTCGGTATCTTCTCCACTGAGTGGTCGACAGACGGTTTCTCAAGCTCGGAATGCTTGAAAATTCTTCTTATTCTCCTTGTTTGTACCAGAGGGATTTCTGTTCTTGATAGAGTTTCTTCCGAGTCTTGGGCGGCGGGGCCGTGCCGTTGTTTTCTTCTCGAGGAGTCGCCTTCTTGGCTTATCAATTCTCCTTTTCTTGACGACATCAAGAAGGTATTTGGGATTCCTACTCACTGCGGCTCTAGGGGCAGACACACGGCTATGGGGGCAGTGTGACTACCGGCAGGGGCAGGAGCAAATTTGTTTTTCTTTGCCGCAGGGGCGTTAGCTTCTTAGCAACGCAGGGCAGCCTTCTTCTTTGGTGGAGAGAAGACAGCTTGTATCTTTAGGGTCGCTTGATTTCCCTCACTGATCGCTTTTCTTAGCGTAGGCTCTCTTCTCAGGCGCTGCAGAGGTTTGATCTCGAACATCCTCTTGTTTACATGGAACGCCTTTTCCATGTCGAAGAGGGACTCCTTTACCTCCATCACCGCCAATCACTGCATCGTATCCTAGGGAACCTCCAAACGTTCCGCCTCCTTGAAGGATTTGTTCCCAACGCTCGCAGAGTCCCGGCCGTGAGACAAACTCAGCCCAGCTTCACTTTCTTTTCTTCAATGATCGCAGCCATTATGATCAATTTTTGCTTTGGATAGCTTGGTCAAAGCCGCCAAATTTGATGTCTATGATTTGGCAACGATGTCCAACAATTTGTGGTAGTCCTCCTTCAAGATCCTCTTGTTAGTGGTAGACTATCTTTTCAAAGATAACGGTCTTGGCTACTTCCTTCCGAAAGCAAGCAGCCAAGTCAACATCAGCCTTCATTGATTTCTCGTGTTCCTTTCACCAGAATTTAGCAGTTGTTCTCGCCAAATCCTTGGCAAGAATGATAAACTCCTTCCCGGGAACAGAGGATTTGATCCCCTCATCGTGAATCTCAGCCGCTCACGTAGAATCGTGCGACTTCTTCACATAGGTCATCGGAAACTCCATCGCTTTAAATGGTTTTAGCCCAGACGCTTCTAGTTTTTCATCTTCTTTACGGTAGAGCTTCATCGACCTGCTTGACCATACCTCGAAATCCATGTAAGACTTCCATAGTATGTATTTACATAGTAAAATACATGAAGGGGTGGACAACAACACTTCATCTCCTTCACGCTTCCTTCTTTTTCATCTTCTTCAGCTTCACATCTTCTCGGTCTTCTTTTCTTTTTCTCATCTTCATCCGTTCTTCTTCTTTTCATATGCCTTCCGGCACCTTCATCTCTTCTTAGTCTCTCTTGTCTTTCCTCCCATAGTTGAGTTTGTCTTTTATTTTCTTCTTCAATTCTTTTCACGCATTTAGCATTGTTTTTAGCCACTTGCGATTGGCTACTTGGTCAAGACTCAGCCCAAGAGATCCCTCCTTTCTTGCCTCGGATCTATGTACTCAATGTTTTTGGGCAGAGGCCATGTCCTCAAACCTCTTCCTCCACCATTGCTTTTTCCTCTACCTCCTCGGGCGTGTATTGTATGGGGTCTTCTTCTTCCCACTGAGTGACTAGCGGAGTGACCAACAGAGTGATCGCCAGAGTCCGCCGCTCGCTCGCCTTTCTTCACATAACGTGAGACCTTTTTCCCAAGATAAGTCCCAAGCTTGAGCCATGGACATGTTTGCAAAATATCCTTCGCTTGTAGCGTTTTAAATTCATCAATCGATCTTGGCTCGCCCTTCCGATCCGAGATGGCATAAGTGTCTCGTTTAATGGAATGCCTCCATGTTGTTTCAAGATATTCATAACTCGGCATTCATCCTTCCTTCCACTTCCTCCATCCTTGCTTCAATCGCTTTTTTCTTTTCACCATAGACACAGCAGAGTGTTGAAGTGGCAGAGTCACTGGAGTTTGTCGCCGATAATATCACCGTGACAAGACCTTGGGGTTTGTGCAATCATTAGAGCGACATCTCCCGATCCTTCCCCTCAACAGATTTTCCTTTCTTTTTGCTCTTGAGACCTCGCTTGTTTTTCCTTTACGCTTGTTCCTCCTTCTCAACGCCGATCTCTTCACTTCTTTAAGGTATTCTCTTCCCCTTTTTGGCATCATCAAATGAGAGATGAACGCCTGGAAACATACTAGCAAAGCGTAAAGTCGAAATCACGATAGTCGAAGTTCTCGCTTTGTGTTTGCCGCGGAGTATGCAAAGACGAAACTCGTAACGAGTAGCGTTGATTCAACTTAAGCAACTTCATCTCACCATGAGAAAGTCAATTTTCGATCCATGTTTTCTTCCATACGCAGGAGCTCATTCTTATTTTGCTCATGCAAAGCCAGCCTTTGATCTCAAGAATGTGAGATTCATGCAAGTGCTCAATATGTTCTCTCAACTTGGTCTTTGCATCAACATTCTCACTTGCCATACCAATGTTTTATTGAACAATGTTCAAATATCTAGCTTGTTCCATGCGCGATCGCTTGTCAGCCGTTGCCACCACTCCTCGACATGACTATTATGCCTCTCAAGTCGCAGTAGTTGGCATCTTCGTTATCCAGCCTCATGTCCATCGAGGCCTGGTGCCTCCATCCGCTCAATTTCAGCAAATAATGCTTTGAACACCTCCCGAACTTCGCTTGTTTCTCTGGGGTACGGATACAAGGCCAAAATCATAGTCACCGAACAATGGTATCTAATGGAATGACAAGATCCGTCCGTGGGAAGCGCGAGATCTCTTTTTCTCGACTTTTCTCGGGAGGTCGGGTACTCCGAGAGAATGGAAATGATTCTACAAAGGAATCATCACGGCAATCGGGATTTGCTCAATGATGAGTGGTGCGTGAAGTTCCTTGTGGAGTCGAACCCGCCGCAACTTGGGGAGCTCGCGCATGGGACTCTGCTTCACCAAGTTAGTTGTGAAGTTGACCAGCCTTGTTGAGCTCGATCTCAACAGCCTTCGCCGGTCTCAAATTTAGTTTCTTAATTGAGTTGACTGGTCCTCGCCTTATTAGAAGCTGCCATCGACGATGATGAGATTTCCATGGGTGGCTCATCATCGATTGAAAGTTTGACGAGTAGTCTTCCTGAGGTGAGACTTGCTCGCGGGTTTGAACATCCTCACCGAAGTCTTTTTCGATACGGGATGACTCACTTCATCGCTTTTCTTCCGATCCCGTAAAGGTTACATCAGATTGTCCTGGGAATCGTGAAGCGCTTTTATCTCCTTTTTCGTGATAGATCAATGATAGCAGAGGAATGTTCTCATTTTTCGCCTTCTTTACCCCGGAAGTCTCAACCTCCCGTTGGTCTTCATTACCTCCTACAGCCTCAATCGCAATGAGGCTTGACATCCCTTTTCGACAGCTGTCACTGCCTTAGATCTTCTTCGGTGGCATCCATTCGAGTCTTAACCCCGTGGATTGCACTTTCATCGCCAGCAGTGTTAACTCCTGGGCTGTTCCTTCATGTGCCTCGACGCATCGCCAGCCGTCATTAGCCTTCGAGCGCTTGGCACTCACCGAGACAGCTTCAATCGCTCGATCTTCGTTGATGACAACTTGTTGTGTACTTTGTGTTTGTTCCTTCTCCACTTCGCCTCCTAGATTCGCTAGGAGTCATCTCGCAGATCCTCCGACCTTGCCGCAGCTGGGATGGAGGTTCTCCTCACCGGGCGCACCACCGAGTGACTTGAATGGGGTCACTGCCTCCAAACTCCCCTGCTTTATTCGAGTGTTCACCTATGGGGCAGTGTGGTAAGACACCTTCATTAGGGGTTGGCTCGATGGGGTCCCCACTAACCCGCCATCACCAATTCCCTTAGTTCATTCTTCCGAGTGAGCTGGGAAAGTGGTGGCAAAGAACAACGGTGGCAATATGTTGCACCACTCCCATTGGGTCTATCTCCACCTGTGTTTTGGAGGACTCTCCCGGTCCCTCCATCATTCTTTGTTTATGAAGGACTCGATTCGCGGCATTGCTTGCCGTGATTTGCAACTCTTTTCGGGGCAAAGAACAGGTCCGATCCTCATCGCTCGATAGACGCCAAGGAGAGGAAGTGTATGTTCTGTGGGTGCTCGGGAGAGGGCAGAGGCCGGCCTTCGTGACGCGTTTTCGCCTTTCCTTCGCTTGTCTCTCCTTCTCCTTGTCCTTGAAGATCCGCAAGATATCTGCGTGCTTTTCTTCATCCAAAGTGCTTGGACCACGTGGTCACTCCAAGGAAAATTCATCGTTCCTTATTCTTCTTTGATAAACTCAAAGCCGTTGGAACTGTTTCCTCGGATCGACTTAACTTCCACTTCCTCCACTCTCGCAGATGATTTTGGATGTCCGGATAAGGTTGGGATAGGATCATCACATTATCATCTCTACCAGCCTTCTTTCTTGTCGTCCCTCATTCTCGTGTGGATAGAAGGTAGCAAGCTCGTGCTCCATTCTCGTCACCGTCACAGGCAGGTGAGGGGGAGTGATGAGGATCTCGACCCCGTTGTCGCGCACGTAAGAGTTGCAAATGCAGCAAGCAATGCAAGAATCCGTAATCCTTCATGAGCAAAGAATGATGGAGGGACCAGAGAGTCCTCCAAAACACACCGGAGATAGACCCAATGGGAGTGGTGCAAAGATATTGCCACCGTTGTTGCCGCCACCACTTCCCCACCACTCGAAGAAGGAATTAAGGAATCGCAATGAACCGGGATAGTGGGGACCCCACGAGCTAACCCCTAATAAAGGTGTCTTACCACCGCCCCAACGGCTGAATACTCAGTGGGAAACAATGAGTCCGAGACGAGTGACCCCATTCCAACGCCAAATGAGGGGAAACTCCTCCACCGCAAAGAAGGTCGGAGGATGTCGCAACTGACTCCATAATGAATCTAGGAGGCGAAGTGGAGAAGAAACAAACACAAAGTACACAAAGAAGTTATCATCAACGAGGCTCGACAGCTTGAGATCGCCTCACCGAGGTGCCAATTGCTCAAGGCTAATGACGTTGCTAATGCAATGAGGCACGAAGCGAATGTACCGAGTTAACACTGGCAACGAAAGTGCAATCCATGGAGTTGAGACTCAACAGATGCCACCGCAGAAGACCCTAAGACAGCTTGACACTGCCGAAAGGATGTCCATGCCTCGCCATAGCTTGAGATCGCAGAGGTAATGAAGGCCAACGGAGGTTGAGACTTCCCGGTAAAGAAGTCAAGTACGTAACATCCTCCCGCTATCATTGATCCATCGTAAAAGGAGATAAGTGCGCTTCACGATTCCCGTGATAATCTTGATGTAACCTTTCGGGATCGGAAGGAGACGATGAAGCCGAAGTCATCCCGCGGATCGATCCAAAAGACTCACCGAGGATGTTCCAACCACGAGTAAGTCTCGACTCAAGACTACTCATCAAACTTTCAACTTTGATGATGAGCCACCCATGGAAATCTCATCATCGCCCTATGACGCTTCTAATAAGGCCGAGGACTACCAACTCACTTGAAAACCAAATGGGACCGACGGTTGCTGAGATACCGAGGCTCAAGCAAGCTAGGTCAACTTCACAACAGCACCACCAAACAGTAGTCCACTCGTGCAGTGTTCCCAAGTTGCAGCAGGTTCGACTCCACAAGGAACTTCACGAGCACCACTCATCATTGAACAAATTAACATGGTCCTTGCTGCTTCTTTGAGAGTTCTATTCCTTCTTTCTGCAATTCCATTCTGTTGTGGAGTCCTTCCTGCAGACAATTCATGACCAATACCATTTTCTATACAATATTGAGTTATTATACCATTGACAAACTCAGTTCCTCTGTCAGATCTTATTTTGATAATGGTTTGGCTCTTCTCATTTTGAATCCTCTTCATCAGCTATGGTAGTTTCTGTAGAGTTTCTTTCTTCTTACACATGAATATTTCCCTTCTGACATGCGTCACATATACTCTCCTTCTTGTATACTGAGTCTGGAAGTCCTTCCACAAGATTGCTTCTGGCAAGCTTGTTAATCGTTTTGAAATTCAGGTGACTCGCTTATGCCACACCGACTTGACTCACCAGGTTTTTTGCTAATAGACAGTGCTTGGTGTTGCAGCTTGACCAATCCACGACATACATGTTCTTTTTGTCTCCATCCTTGCAACACAACTACATTTGATTCATTATCCTTGATTTGGCATATACCCATGTTAAATTCAACATTATAACTCTTGTCACAGAGTTGGCTGATGCTTAGCAAGTTGAAGTTGAGTCCTTCATCATATGCAACATCTGTGATTTCTAATCCATTTTTCTTGATGGATCCAATGCCTCTTATTTCTCCCCGAGCTTCATTTCCTCCAAATATGACTTTTGCACCTCTGACTTCCTTGAATTTTGACAGATTTTTCTTGTTTCCTCGTCATGTTTCTAGAATAAACCACTATCCATGTACCAGGTTCCTTCGCACTCACTGCTCTTGAACCGCAATCAAGGAAATTAAGTTTTAGGTACCCATTCTTGTCCGGGTCCCGAGGGGTTAGAATTGTAAGATGATCCAACCAACCTATAGCCAAATGATTTGACTCTAAGAGGTTGCCATCTATCGTGCCATAATCGTAATTAACTTTAGCAAATTTCTTGGGGGTTCTAGTTCATACAAATTGCCTCTTTTGTTTGTATGCTTGTGTAGGTGTTTTAGCAATTGCCCTTTTTGGGTAGTTGTGATGTCTCTGAGTGTAGTGCCTAGGTGCATATGTGTGCTGATGAAAGCTCTTATACCTTTGGAATGGCCTTTGCTGAGTTCTAGGCCTTTGCCATTTTGGCTTATATTCCATAGGTCTTTGCTGATAGTTCACATTATTCCAATCAGCTTGGCTTGGGTATTTTCTACCATTCCCTTCATATGTATTTCTTTTATAGAACTTCTGGGGTTTTTGGTAGCTCTGTTTCTTCTTTACAGAGTATTTCCTGTTTGGAGTTTGCTGAGGAACTCGGCTGGATTTCTTCTCACTGCCCTTCTTAGCACACTCAATCGGCCGTTTTCCTTTTCCTTTATAACCAAGGCCGCTTTGTTTGTAATTGTGCTTTGGGATAAATGTGTGTGCACCATTTGAGTTTTGGATTTTTGAGATACTTCATTGCTAGAAGATCCTTTTTCCAAAATCACTTTTGAGCTTGACATAGCACAGAGGAATTAAATCCTAAGCCTCCTGCCTTGTCTCCACATTCTCTTTGACTCATAATAAGATCATCCAATGATTTAGATGCCTTAGTGAATGAGGCAATCACATTTTTGAGGTCATTTTCCTCTTTTCTATAGCGATTTATTTCGCTATTAGCTTAGATTTTCGCCTTCAAACTTTCATTCTCGTCACTATTTGACTTAGAGTACTCAACTCCTTAGTCACCGTGAGTTTTGGCTTTTGAGTAGGTTGTTTTCCTCATTTAGTAGTGTGTGAGGATTTAATGTGTTCAAAATCTTTCATCATTTTGCTTAATGAATCATAAAGATCGATGGGTGATTGTGTGTGTGTCATACCACTATCACTAGAATCGAGTGTGATGAGTTAGAGTGTACCTTATTGTAGGTCCCAAGGGGTGTGTGTAAGGTTTAAAGGGGGTTGAATAAACCTTACCAAATTTTCGATTTAGTCCTTTTAAATATTCGAGTTGATACTACATGCTTGTGTCTTGATGGACAAATCAATTTAGAAAACACAAGAGAGTTAATCTTCAATGCACTCAACCGAGCCGTTGATGGAATAACTCACCGTTGGCTCTAAATTAACTCGACCGTGGGTTTTGTTTTCAGCGGAAGGCTTAACACCCTTAAGTTTGATTAAGCAAGAGTTTAATGCTTGGTTTAGTACTTATAAATTATCAAGTGGATAGCAAATTTATCAAAGATATATAGGCAGTTAAAAATGCAGAATTAAAATGTCAAATGTAAATGACACAAAGAAAATTTTTATAGAGGTTCAAGATGGGGTAATTTTTCTACTCCTCTCTTCTCCAACTCCCCGGAGGAATCCACTAGGTAATGATCAGTTTACAAAGTGGTAATAGTCCAGATACAAGTCTTGATTACACAAATTGACTTGATCCTTTGGGACTCGGGCCCGAGACGCTTGATCACTCAAATGGCTTCTTTACGACTCGCCTTTCTTCGCAGGGCCGCTTTACTACAAGCCACTTGCTCAAGCTCTTGGATTTGATCACGAAGCCTCCAAAAGCTTAAGACTTGGTTCGACTTGAACCTTCCTACAATCCTTCGTGGAATGTAGACCCTTTTCTTCAAAAGTTTCCTCTTCAACCGATTGAAGTTCTCTTTCCTTCACAGTGAGTGTTGGATTGATGTACTTCGTAATGTAGGTTTGAGGATTGAGAATGTTTTAGTTTTTCTAATATGCTTGTTTATCTCACATGTGTGTCCTTTTTCTCAAACAAACTCCTCCTTTTTATAGTGAACTTTCAAAAATTTGCCGTTGAAGAGATAGCTTATTTTTGAAAGTTACTTGCAATAGCCGTTGGCTTGTCTTGTTGCGCTTCTTGGAATTTCCATTTCTCATATGAATTGTTCTTTCACCTTTTCGTAGTTCGACACTGTGGTGCTTCCCATCGTTCATTCCTTTTGCACGCTTCGGGACCGAGCACTCCGAGAAAGGTGGTATGGAGATATTACTTGTTTAAGTAAATCTCTTGATTTCTCGGCAACGGATCTTTACGCTTATCTCGACTTGATCGCTTTCCTTGCTTTCCCTGTGTGACTTAGAGTCGCCTTTCCAATCATGGATGACTCTTCCGTCACTTCAACTTGAGACTTGGCTTTTCTTGAGTTGACTTGATCGATGCTCCACTCACCGCATCTCACCGCTTCTCCAAAGAGAGTTCCCCGCCTACTCTTCTTTGCCATACTCACTTGTCTCGCAATGAGTCTTCCTTCAAGTCTTCGCTTGTCTTCAGATGCATGTTAGGCGAGGCCGATTTAACTCAGCCTTGGCCACTCTATTTATTACAATGCATTTTACAACAAGAATTGGGGTGCCAACTTTCTATTCTAAGTTTTACATGGCATTCATCAAAATCTAAACAATAAAATTCCTAACAATTTCCTTTTTGATGATGCCAAAACTTAAACCATTCAAAAATGCAAACAAAGAAAGATACATACAGATAGTGTATTGACATAGAATGTATGTGCGTAATCAATTCTTCTATTGATCATATCATTCTTGTTCCTTAACACAATCACATAAGGTGTATCGAGCACATAATTGTCTTCACAAAAATAAAGAATTTATAGCTTTATTACGTAAGACTTTATCATTGTATGTATTTACATAATAAAATACACGGAAGGGGTGAACAAAGAACACTTCATCTCCTTTGCCTCCTTCTTTCATCTTGATCAAGATCTTCTTTCTCTTTTCTTTCTTTTTCTCGTCATCGCTTGCCTTCTTTTTCTTTTCATATGCCTTCCCGGCAACCTTCATCTTTTCTTATTATTTCCTCGCCTCTCCTCCCATAGCCTGAGTTTGTCTCTTGTTTTCTTCTTCTATTCTTTTTGCATACTCTGCTAGTTTTAGCCACTTGCAAATTTGCCACTTGGTCAAGTTTCCAAATTTCAAAGAGATCCCTTCTTTCTTTCCCCGGATCTACGATTCAATATTCTCTGGGCGAGGCCTAGGTCCAAGCTTCTTCCTCCACTATCGCTTCTTCCTCTACCTCTCGGGCGATATCAGATCGGGGTCTTCTTCTTTCCAACTGAGTGACCACAGAGAGGATCACGTAGTGGCCGCTTGTCGCCTTCTTCACATAACGTGAGACCCTTTTTCCCAAGATAAGTCCCAAGCTTGAGCCATAGACATATTTGCAAAGTATCCCCGATTCGAGCGTTTTGAATTCATCAATCGACGCGTGGCTCGTCCCGACATCCGAGATGGCATAAGTGTCTCTCGCTTCACCGGAATGCCTCCATGTTCTTTCAAGATGTTCATAACCTTGGCATCCATTCTTCCTTCCACTTCCTTCATCCCCGCTTCAATTGTTTTTCTTCTCACCCATAGATACAGCAGAGTGTTGGAGTGGTAGAGTCACAGTGGAGTTTGTCGCTTATAATGTCGGGCCAGACAGACCTTGTTGGGGGTTTGTGCAATCATCAAGGTCACATCCGCTTGTTCCCCTCAACAAGCTTTCCTTTCTTTTTGTTTCAAGACTTCCTCACTGATTTTCCTTCTCACCGCTTCCTTTCTTCTCGCCTTCGGATTTAGCGCTTTAAGGTATTCCTCTTTCCCTTTTTGGCATCATCAAAGGATAGAGGAACCCTGGGAACATATCGCAAGCATGAAGTCGAAGCCTTCGATGGTCGAAGTTCGCTGAAGTCCGGCTGCTGTATGCAAGACGGAATTCGGATCGAGTAGCGTTGATTCTCAAATCGCTTCATCTCATGCCATGAGAAGGCTGAATTTTCTTGTCATGTGTTCTTCCAAACGCCAGAGATCATTTGTATTTTGCTCACGCAGCAGCTTTATCTCAAGCATGTGAGCTTCATGCATATGCTCAATATGTTCTCTCAGCCTTTGTTTTTGCATCAAGATTTTCAGCTTCCATACCAAGAAAGCCTTTTGAACAATGTCCTCAAGAACCGGACTTGTTCCACACGCATTGTTTGTGCTGTTGCCTACCATTCCCTTATTCTCGATCGCTATGCCTCTCAAGTCGGGCCTGTAGTGTTGGCATCTTCGTTGTCCCGCATGTCCAAAGAGGCATGATGCCTCTCCATCCGTCGACTCGCAAATAGTGCCTTGAACACTTTTGAATTTCACTGATTCTTTTGTTGCATACTGATGGCCATACAAAGATCAAAGTCATAAGTAAGAAACTGAACAATGGTACCAAGAGAAAATGGGAGCCGGTCCGTGATAGCTGCGGCGCTGCTTCATTCTTCTCGACTCTTCATGGAGTTCGGGTACTCTCCAGGGAAAAAGGAAAAGATTCTATAAAAGATTCATCACCGCCAACCGGGATCTGTTTCGACGATGAGCGATGCGCGTGAAGTTTTTTTTTGGGAGTCGATCTCGCCGCAGCCTTGAGGAGCTCGCAGCTGGTCTCTTGTTGAGCTGGTCTTGTTGTGAAGCTGACCTCGCTTGCCGATTGCCTCAACAGCCTTCGTTGGTCTCAAACTGATTTTTCCATTTGAGTAGATCGTCCTCGCCTTATCGGAAAGCCATCTGATGATGATGAGATTTCCATTGGTGGCTCATCATCAAAGTTAAAGGTTTGACGAAAGTAGTCTTGGGATCGACTTGCTCGGCTTGGAACATCCGCACCGAAGTCTTTTGATTCGCACGGGGACGATCAGCCTTCTTCATCGCTTTTGATCCCGTAAAGGTTACATCAGATTATCCTGGGAATCATGAAGTGCGCTTATCTCCTTCTCGACGGGTCGATGATAGCAGGAGGGATGTTCTCTACATCGCTTTTCTTTACCCCGGGAAGTCTCAACCTCCCGTGGGCCTTCAGCACTTTCCAATAGCCTTCTACCGCAGCCGAGGCCTTGGTCCTCCCTTTCGACAAAGGTGTCACTGCCTTGGGGTCTTCACTGGCATCCATTGAGTCGCAACCCCATGGATTGCACTTTCATCGCCTGCAGTGTTAACTCCCCGTGGTTGTTCCTTCATGTGCCTCGACCGCATCGCAGCCATTAGCCTTCTTCAGAGTAGCTTGGCACTCACCAAATGGGCCTCAATCGCCTCGAGCTTCGTTGATGGCAACTTGATGTTCTTCTTGTGTTTGTACTTTCTCTCCTTCGCCTCCTTGATTTGTTGTGGAGTCATCCGCAGATCCTCCGACCTAGCCGCAAAGGGAGGGAGTTTCTCACCGGGCGCACCACCGAGTGACTTTGAATGGGGTCACTGCCTCCAAACTCCCACTGCTTTGGGATTGAATGTTCACCAGCTGGGGCAGGTGGTAAAACACCTTCAATAGGGGTTGGCTCAACCGGGGTCCCCATTGTCCCAGCCATCGCCATCTCCTCATTGCCTTCTTCCGAGTGAGCCGAGAAGTGGTGGCAGCAACAACAAGGGCTATTTGTCAACCACTCCCATTGATCGACACCTGTGTTCGAGGACTCTCCTAGTCCCTCCATCAATCTTTGCTCGTGAAGGATTTCGATTCCTCGCAATGCTTGCCGTGATTTGCAACTCTTCTCGGGCAAAGAACATTCTCGATCCTCATCACCGCCCGAGAAGACATCAAGCGAGAGGATGTGTGTGTTCTGCGGGTGCCGAGATAGGGCGATGCTTGCGTTTTCTCACGTGCCTCGCTTCCTCGCCTTGCTTTTCTCTCCTTTTCCTTGAAAATGGGCAGATGTCTAAGCAGCTTGTTTCATCAAGTGCCGGAGCACGCTTTTAGTCCAAGGAAATTTAGCAGCTTCCTCTTCTTCTTCTATAAACTCAGCCGTTGAACTTTCCTCGACTTACTCAACTTCCATTTCTCCACTCACGCAGACGATTTTGGATGTCCGGGGTAAGGTGGGATAGGATCATTACATCACTATCCGCTCCAAAGAAAGTGTTCTTTTTGTGTTTCACTGTGTGAACTACAACAGCTGTTTCGGTTGCTTCTCACGATCGCATTCAGCAGACTTGGTTGTTTCATCAACTACATCCGAGACTCTACTTTCCAAAGAGTCTCCGGATTTGCTCTAGCCGAGTAATCGACTCACCTGGTTTCTCCAGCTCGGATCGCTTGATGATTCTTCTTCGTCTCCTAGTTTGTACTAGAGGGATTTCTCGGTTCGAGACGTGTCCTCTCGAGTCTTGGGCGGCGGGGCCTGCTTGTGTCTTTTTCTCGAGGAGCGGGCCGTCGTGGGCTTCTCGGTTCTCTTTTTTGACGATCGGAGAAGGTATTTGTGAGTCCTTCTCGATCGCTGCCGCAGGGCAGAGACACGGCTGCACAGGGTGTGATCACGGAGGGGCAGGAGCATGTTTGTTTTTTTTGCAGGGCAAAGTTAGCATTTTTCTTAGTAGCTGGGGCGCCTTTCTTCTTGGGTGGAGAGGAAACAACAGATCTTCAGTGGTCACCGATTCCCTCACCGGTGTCGCCTCTTCTGGCGTAAGCTCTCTCTCAGGCGCCAGAGAGGTTTGCTCAACATCCTCTTGTTAACATGGAATGCCTTCCCATGTCTAAGAGGGACTCCTTTCACTCCATTAGCCGCCAATCACTAGGCCATATCCTAGGGATCCTCCAAATGTGCCATCTTCTTTGAAGGATTTGTTCTCACGCTCGCAGAGTTCCGGTCAGAGACAAACTCAGCCTTAGCTTTATCTTCTTTTTCTTCGATGATTGCAGCAGCCATTAATCAGCTTTGCTTTGACGCTTGGTCAAAGTCGCCAAACTTGATGTCGACATTTGGCAACTATGTCCAACACCTTTGTGATAATCCTCCTTCAGCAGCCTTTTCTTGTTTGTCAGAACACTATTTTATCAAGAAAAGTCGCTTGGCTATTTTTTCCAAGCATCGCCGTGTTTACATCAGCCTTCGCATCTCTCGATGCTCCTTCCGGTAGTGAGCAAAGGGTCGCCCAAATCTCGCGAGATAGTCACCGCTTTCCGTGAATGATGACTTGATTCCTTCATCGTGAATCTCAAAGATTCACGAATTGTGCGACCTCCTCCACATAGGTCATCGGATATTCTAACGTTAGAAACGGTTTTAGCCCGGTCGCTTTCCAACTTTTCAGCGATTTTCTTCACTAGGGTGTCGCTTCGACCTGCTTTCACCATTCCGTTTAAATCCACCGTAGAGCCTGTGGATTTGCTTTCCTAACTTGGTAAAGTCATAAGTCGGTGCCATTTTTCAGGATTATATCAAGGAAAACTTGAGATTGACTTGAGATAGATAGGGCTTCGAGAGTATTTTGCCTTTGCTTTTGAGAGAAAGAGATGAACAGCTTTTAGAAGTGTGAGAGAGAAACGGATGAAAATGGTTTAAATATGGTTTGTGAAAGGACGTATGGGTGGTTTTTGAAATGTGATCGAAATCAACGGCTTGGATTTTGCATGCCTATTGAGCATTTAATGTCTCGATTTAACGCGGCAAAGATTTATATCCAATCATAAGCTTGGTGTAAAAATTTTTATGTCCGTACACATCATCATTATGCCGACGATTCCTTAAAACATTCCCGCTTAGTCAAAACGACCACGCTTTTGTCACTTTGCTCATAAGTTATTCATTTTATCCCTTAGCCGATTTATCTTTACTTCTCATAGTTCTTTGGCGACTCAACCTATCACCGACTTGTAGTCGTTTTTCCGACATAATTTGATTTATCGAGCCGATTGTTTTGCTTCTTTTTCACCCCTTTTCTGCTTCCATTTCTTCTTTGATTCGTCCGAGTGTCACCACCAATTAGTCCAACTCATGCTTGAGTTCTTCAAATCTTGACACATAATGGTTTTGTGAAGATGTCACAGTTGTTTATCGCTTGAGATATATTCCAGATGATGTCCTTCTTTTCAACATGATCTCTTATGAAGTGATATCCGACATCAATATGCTTTTGTTCTTGAATGCAACACAGATTTTGAGTGATTGCACTGCGACTTGTGTTATCACACATGATTGGAATTTCTTTTTCTCAATTTCATAGTCTTCTCACTGCCTCATCCATAGGACTTGGGCACAAACATCGCCGCAGTTTATGTATTTCGCTCACCAGAGGTGGCTATTGAGTTTTGCTTTGCTAAACCAGAAATCACTGCTTCCTAAAGATTTGACATGTGCCTGGTGTTTTTCCGCCCACTCGTGATCCAAAGATAGTCAACCAATAGCCAATTAGCTTGAATCCACCTTCCTTTGGTTACCATAGCCTACTTCTTGGCTTCCTTTCAAGTATCTCAATATTCTCTTAGCCGCCATATGGCTTTGGAGTAAGATTGAAATCTTGCACATACACCTACAAAGAAAGGTGATATCCGCCCGCTTTGCCGGAGATGAGCTTTTGATCCAATAAGTGCTCAGATCTTGTTTGATCTACAGTGCTTGAAATATCCGTATCCATGTCCATTTTAATCGATGTGTTCATTGGTATTTTTACGTAAGACTTTCTTCCATACCAAACTTCTTCATTAAATCTTTGGTGTATTTTGTTTGACTTATGAAGGTTCCATCCTTCAAATTGCTTCACTTGGAGTCCAAGGAAGAATGTCCCCTCCCATCATGCTCATTTCAAATTTACTCGCATGAGGTTTGAGAATTTTTCACACTTTATTTCTTGTTAGTGGATCCAAAAATGATGTCATCCACATATACTTGAACAAGCAAGATACTCTTTTTGTCTTGAATTTAAAAGTGTTATATCTACTTTTCCTTTGTGAATCCATTTTCGCTAGAATTGTGACAAGGTATCATACCATGCTCGGGTGCCTCGCCTAATCCATACAGGCTTTTTGAGTTTGTATACCTTATCTCCAAGAGTCTTCTCGCTTCAAATCCGGAGGTTGTTCAACATACACTTCTTCTTCCAATAAACCATTTAGAAATGCACTTTTACATCCATCCGATATACAATGAAATTTTGTGAGTCGATAGGCAAGAAACATCCTTATAGCTTCCAATCTTGCTACAGGGGCAAATGTTTCATCAAAATCTATCCCTTCTTCTTGGCAATATCCTTGGCTACTAGTCTTGCTTTGTTTTTACCACGTAACCTTCCTCGCTCATCTTATTCTCAACACCAATTTGGTGCCAATAACATTTTGATGTACGGGTCTTTGCACTAATTCCCATACTTTATTTCTTTTTCAAACTGATTACTTCTTCTTGCATAGCTTGAATCCATTTGTGTCGCCCAAGGCTTGTGACACGCCTTTGGGCTCTATTTGCGAGATGAAGCATGTGAACATGGCTTGTTGAGTTCGATCTTGTTTTGACACCTTCTCTTATATCTCCAATGACAAGTTCTCGTGGATGATCTCACCATCTTACATCAAAGTTGGAGAGGAGTTAGCCGATTACCGACTTGGGTTATCGTGGTCGCCTCCGTCAGAATCACTTAGCCGCAAATTCTCCACTGCTTTTTGAGATTAAGAATCTCATCTTCTTTCAATTGATGATTCCAGCCTTCAAGATAGGACTCTTTTCAGATGGTTGAATGATTCTTTTATCACCGACTCTTCAATGTCTTTCCATTTACATTCGCTCATCAATACTACATGAATGGATTTCTTTCCACTCATGTTGGCGGGTTCCATCGGGCCAAATAGATCCATATGGGGCGTATGCAATATTCTTGTTGAGGATGGGGCATGTCTTTTTTTTGAATGACGATTTCTTGATTTGTTTTCCTTCGACATGCATCACATATACTCTCCTTCTTGTAGGCCGAGTCCGTAGTCCTTCCACAAGGTGACTTCTGCTGCCTTGTTAATTGTTTTGAAATTCAGTGACTACCTTTTGTGCCACAACTAACTTGATTCACCAAGGCTTTTAGCTAGAGATGTGGCTGGGAGTTGCGCTTGATCAATCCACTACATACATATTTTTATGTCTACATCCTTGCAAAGACAACTTCATTTGATTCAATAACTTTGATTTGGCATATACCCATGTTGAATCCAACATTGTAACCCTTGCACAGAAAGTCGATCGATGCTTAGCAAAGTTGAAGTTGAGTCCTTCAACATATGCAACGCCTTGTGATTTCTAATCCATTCCTCTTGATGGATCCAATGCTTCTTATTTCGCCAGAGCTTCATTTCCACCAAATATGACTTTTGCTCCTTTAACTTCCTTGAATTTTGACAGATTTTTCTTTGCTTTAGTCATGTGTCCGGGAATGTACCACTATCCATGTACCAGGTTCCCGCACTCACCTGCTTGAACCCGCAATCAAGGAAATTAAGTTTTGGTACCCACACTTGTCCGGGTCCCGAGGGGTTAGAATTGTAAGATGATCCAACCAACCTATAGCCAAATAATTTGACTCTAAGGGGTTGCCATCTATCGCCATAATCATAATTAATCCCGCAAATTGCTTGGGATTCTAGTTCATACAAATTGCCTCTTTTGTCCAGATGCTCGCATATGTGTTTTAGCAACCGCCTTTCGGGGTAATTGTGGTGTTTTTGAGTAGTGCCTAGTGCATATGTGTGCCGATGAAAGCTCTTATACTTTTGAATGGCCTTTGCTTAGTTCTAGGCCTTGCCATTTGGGCTTATATTCCATAAGTCTATGCCGATAGTTCACATTATTCCAATCAAGCCTTCGCTTGATATTTTCTACCATTCCCATCATATGTATTTCTTTTATGGATTTTCCGGGATTTTTGGTAGCTCGCTTCTTCTTTACGTAGTATTTTCTCGTTAGGAGTTTGCCGAGGACCCTACCAATCTCTTCTCACTGTCCTTTCAAAGACACTCAATCGGGCTGCTTTTCCTTTTCCTTTGTAACCAAGGCCAGCTTTGCTTGTTATTGTGCTTTTGAGTGAATGTGGTGTGCAACATTTTAGAGTGTTGGATTTTTCTGACTCTTCATGACTTGAAGATCCTTTTTCCAAAATTACTTTTGAGGTTCGACATAGCATGTGAGGAATTAAATCCTAGTCCCGCCTTGTCTCCACATTCTCTTTGACTCATAATAAGATCATCCAATGATTTAGATGCCTTAGTGAATGAGGCAATAACATTCTTGAGGTCATTCTCCTCTTTTTATATAGCAAAGAATTTCGCTTACTAATTTAGCATTTTCAAATTTTTAAACTTTCATTCTCATCAACTATTTGACTTAGAGTACTACCCTTAGTCACTTTGAGTTTTGATTTTGAGTAGGTTTTTCCTCATTTAATAGGTGTGTGAGGATTTAATGTGTTCAAAATCTTTCATCATTTTGCCTAATGAATCATAAAGACGTACTGGTGGTGACGGCGTGTGTGTCATACTACTATCATCGTGTGTCCGAGTTTGATGAGTTAGATTGTACTCATCTTCTTGGTCGTTGATCTTGTTCTTTGGCCATCAAGGCATCAGGGCTTCTTCTTCAGAGTCACTTGAGTAGTCAACTTCACCGCTTCGCTCAATCGACCGCCTATCTTCGATTTCAAGTTGTTTCAGCCTTCGCAGCCTATCATCGCTTTTTTCCTTTCTTGTCTTTTTCTCTCAAGACCTTCCTTTCTTTCTTCTTCATCCATGTATTTGTTGACTACAGGATATGGACAAATAATGGCATAGTGTTGACTGGTTGTCTATACGCCCAAAGATAGATATTCAACCTTTGATCAGCCTTCTTTGATACTCAACTTTTGATGATTTGTTTTCTTGGTTGGCCTATCTTCCTTGATTGGGAGGAGCGAGTGTCTTCCGAAGATTCACCCTTTCCTCTCTTGTAGTTCTTATCAAGAACTTGTTGAACCTCTTAACCATCGCTATTTCTTCCGGGTCAATGACTTTTGACCTCAGCCTTCTTCCCATCTTTGATAATTAGAGAAATTACTGCTTGGGGTACAACTGCCTTCTTCTGGTCTTTTCTTCTCACCAAACTCGTAGTTTTTGAGGTCCGAGAATAACTCATGGTGGATGTCTTTGATAGGTCCATGGAATGTCTAGTGCATGACCTTCATTTCCCATTCACCGGGAAGACGTTTTAGATTTTCATACACATTTCTTTCGTGTATATTCCTTTCCCAAGTGCATACCATTTGTGATTTCGTGGAACCGAGCATCTAGTTGATCCTGTGTTCTCTTCGAGATCATTTTGAAGTTCTCAAATTTCGACAACCCACCGATAATTTGTTTTTTTGATTTGCTTCGAGCCTTCACAAATCAATGTCAAATTTGTCCTGCATTTCTTTAGCCGCTTTGCATGATTTGACTTTTATTGAATATGGCTTTGTCCAAGGTTTTGTAAAGCGATGTCCTTGGCTACATTGTCGTCTGTTATATCTTTTTCTCATCATTTGTCCACTCGCTTCTTGGTTTTTCAACCATGATCGTCCGGGAGCAACATCTTCTTCTCCTTCACCGCAGAATCCTTCGACAAATTGTTCACTTTTAAGATTTGCAGAGGCCCATCTTCTATCACTATCCACATCTCATCATGTAATGCCGATAGATGAGCTCGCATACGTATTTTCCAATCATCAAATTCTTCGATAAAGTGAACATGGTGGATGCGTGTCAAATTTGCTTCCATGATAATAACTTTTAATAATGAAAAGAGTTCAAGATTTAAGTACTAAAGCTGCATTTTGAAAAGTTTGGAGATCTAGTTCAAGAATTGCCATGAGGGTTCAATGAACCAACCGCCCGATACCACTTGTAGGTCCTAAGGGGTGTAAGTGTAAGGTTTAAAAGGGATGGGTTGAATAAACCTTACCAAATTTTCGATTTAGTCCTTTTAAATATTCGTAGTTGATA
The DNA here is from genome assembly GCA_016081115.2 of Rehmannia glutinosa. Taxonomy (NCBI): domain Eukaryota; kingdom Viridiplantae; phylum Streptophyta; class Magnoliopsida; order Lamiales; family Orobanchaceae; genus Rehmannia; species Rehmannia glutinosa. The sequence continues at coordinate 69,728,342 of CM071929.1, read as the reverse complement.
CTACACAAACCGTGTCCTTGATGGACAACATAATTTAGTCACACAAGAGAGTTAATCTTCAATGCACTCAATCGAGCCGTTGATGGAATAACTCGTATGTTGGCTCTAAATTAACTCGACCGGTGGTTTTGTTTTTAGCTAAGACTTAACACCCTTAAGTTTGATTAAGCAAGAGTTTAATGCTTGGTTTAGTAATTATAAATTATCAAGTGGATAGCAAATTTATCAAAGATATATAATTAAAAATGCAGAATTAAAATGTGAAATGTAAATGACACACGCTGAAATTTTATATGAGGTTCAAGACGGGGTAATTCTTTACTACCTCTCTTCTCCAACTCCCGGAGGAATCCACTAGGTAATGATCAATTTAAAGTGGTAAGTCCGTATACAAGTCTTGATCACACACTGACTTGATCCTTTGGGACTCTGGCCCCGAGACGCCTTTGATCACTCACCGGCTTCTTTACGACTCGCTTCTTTCTTCACAGAAAACCGCTTTGCTTACTTCAAAGACACTTGCTCAAGCTCTTTGATTTGATCACGAAGCCTCCAAAAGCTTAAGACTTGGTTCGACCTTGAACCTTCCTACAAACCTTGGAATGTAGACCCCTTTTCTTCAAAAGTTTCTTCAACCGATTGAAGTCTCTTTCCTTCAGTGAGTGTTGATTGATGTACTTCGTGAATGTAGCTTGAGGATTGAGAATGTTTCTGCTTTTCTAATATGCTTGTTTATCTCACATGTGTCCTTTTTCAAACAAACTCTCAAGTCCTTTTATAGTGAACTTTCAAAAATTTGCCTGAAGAGATAGCTTATTTTTGAAAAGTCACTTAAATGTTGGCTTGTCTTGTTGCGCTTCTTGAATTGCCATTTCCTCGTATGAATTGTTCTTTCACCTTTCGCAGTTCCGACACGGTGTGGTGCTTCCCATTGGTTCATTCCTTTGCACGCTTCGGGACTCGAGCACCGGGAGAGGTGGTAATGGAGATATTACTTGTTTTAAATCTCTTTGATTTCTCAGGCAAATGCATCTTTATGTTATCTCGACTTGATCGTTTCCTTGCTTTCCTGTGTGACTTGTAGAGTCGCCTTCCAATCATCGGATGACTCTTCGGCACTTCAACTTGAGACTTGGCTTTCTTTGAGTCGATTGATCGGGATGCTCCACTCACCGCATCTCACCGCTTCTCCAAAAGAGAGTTCCCTGTTTACTCTTCTTTCATACTCGCTTGTCTCACGAGTCTTCCTTCAAGTCTTCGCTGTCTTCTTGCATGTTGTATTAGGCCGACTTAACTCAATTTTGGCCACAATTTCTTATTTATTACAATGCATTTTACAACAAGAATTGGGGTGCAACTTTCTATTCTAAGTTTTATATGGCATTCATCAAAATCTAAACAATAAAATTCCTAACACTTATCTTCTTGGTTAGGTTGGTCTTGCTCCTTGGCCATCAAACGCAAAGGCTTCTTCTTCGTAGTCACTTGAGTAGTCGCCACTACTCTCTCACAATCACCGTGGTTCTTGACTTAGCTGTCTCAAAGTTAGCCTCGCAGCCTAACATTGCCTTTTCTTTTTCTTGTCTTTCTCTCAAGACCTTTCTTTTTCTTCTTCATTCCCCGTATTTGTTGACTACGTGATATCGCAATCAATGGCATAATGACCTAGTTGTCATAGCCTCAAAGATAGATTTTCAACTCTTTGATCACCTCTTTTTCCATTCTGGATTGCCACTTTGATATTCAGCTTTTTGATGCTCGTTTTCTTGGTTGGCCTATCTTCCTCGACTTGGGATGTGAGCCGAGCTGGTTCTGGAGTGACCTTCACATTGTCTCTTGCAGTTCTTATTGAAGAACTTGTTGAACCTTTTAACCCATCGTATTATTTCTCTCGGGTCAATGACTTCTTCGACTTTGCCTCTTCTTGCCATCCTTAATAATTGTGAGCAGCT